>CM023486.1:89619079-89779230 GCA_013339685.2 Hyalomma asiaticum | reverse complement strand
AATAGGGTTTGTGTGCAGTTACTGCCACCTTACCTTTGAAGGGCAGCTTCCTCAAAAGAAAAGGCATGCGGTTTTTTGTTTAAAATTTGATAATTGTGTTGTGCAGCCATTTCAAGCGTTGTAGATCAATTGCCATGGAGAGCTTTACATCCACGTCTTCCTATGCCATATCCAAGACTTGTGAGAGACTGTTTAAAGGGCCACTAAACAGGTTCCTACTTTTTTTTTTAAGCCGCCCAAACAAGCTAACTCAATTATAGAGAAGGTTGCGGCGATCACATTCTGCGAATATGACAGCGCTGCGCACCACAAGGACGGCGTGTTTCAAAAAACAATTCCTGCGCCTCTTTCCTGCAATTGACCAGTCGCCCTCGCATCCTAGGTGTCGTCACGTTCTACCGTGAACAACTTTGCGCAGTTGCAGCTCGTTGATTGGTCGAAACCAGGCCTATGTCAGATCCTGTTGGCCATCCCACCGGTGTGAGTGCAGGAGCAATCGGAACAGCAGTGCAAGCGTCAATGACGTCAGTTGCTCACGTTATGTCACGTGTCAGAAGTGGGCGGAGTCTCGACGCCACGCCGCGCCTACCTTCTCCTCGACAGAGAAGGGTGGGGAGGCCGACCGAGAAAACGAAACCGACGCCAGCGGCCACTTAAACCCGTGTAACTTCTTTACTATTGCACCTATGCGCAAAATTCTTGCGGGAGCATGTTCACATCGCACAGGAGCCAGTTATATCTCTAAAACAAATTATGGACCTTGGGGTGGTTTAGGGGCCCTTTAAATTGTGGTGTGCCCATTTACTTCTGACAGTTTGAACAACTGTGCCACTTACGGTACTTGATCTTTCATTGTGTTTTCCTTTTCATGCGACTCCAAATGAGGCTAGGCTCTCAGCCGGTAGCAGAACACTCATCATGACATTAAGTGTGCGCAAGGTCTACATGACCTTCTTTTCCCCTCCCCTGTTTTTCAGCCCATTCATCATCAGTGCTGCGGTGAAAGCGCTCGTCACAGCCGCCCGTGGACGTTGGGGAGCGTGTGTTGCCTGTGCATTTGTGCTAGTCTGGTGTGGCCACAAGTCTTTCCCGAGGTGCACGTGCTTCGCCGAAAGCTGCTCAGGTTGACAAGTGTGGAATAGAACTCTGTTCAGTATTTCTTAACGTCCACTGCGAAGTGCTTGGCAGTGGTTCTTATTTTGAAAAGTGCAGTGCATTATTGGGTCTTTGGTTTTAAGGATGTTTGGCCGAGTGCAGAACAGTGAAGGGAACCAGTCTGATTCTAAAATTTTGATGACTGTTAGATGTGGAGCTTGCGGTGGCTTGTTGATGAGAGCCCTTGAGCAAATTGCTACAGTGATCCTCTCATAGCTGCCTGATCTCCGAGCTCGAGAAACTGCAATGTGGTAATGTGTTTGTGCAAGGATGTCTCACTTTTCTATTGCTGAGGACATGTACTATCAGTTTTTTTATCATTCGCTTTTTCCCAGTAATGCTTTTTTACAGATGCAGTATTGGAAGTATGTAACTGAGCAAGCGAAAACCATTCCTTGTGTAATCAAGCATTTTTAAAAAGTGTTTATTAGTGCCAGAAGTCATCTCTCTTTCTTTTGCTGCAACATTTAGAAATTGCTGTTTTGGTTGTAGGTACACCATTACTTCTCCAGAATGCCAAAGATAGGTTGGAGTTGCCATCTGATGTTATTTTCTTTTCTTTTTTTTAGCTTAGGATTCATTTTTACTGCCACTTATATCGTCATCACCCATGCTGTAGTTTTTATTGCAATGGTCATGATTTTACTTTGCAGTGTTTATCTACTGTTGCTTCACGCTGAAATGGTAAGATGCTGTCTTTTAATGATTAGAACCTGTTTTGTCTTTGGTAGTCAGGCCTGACCAAGGGTTTGGCTAAACAATTGATTTTCTGTACCTGGTCAGGCCTGCACAAGGGTATCGCTAAACAATTGATTTTCTGTACCTGGGGAAGGAAGCTGTATTCGTACTCTCAGTAGCATATGGCAGGGAAGCGGTGCTGCTTTTTGAAACGGACTGTGTGTGTTCACCTGCGCAAAGGCAGTTGGAGCCTCATTTTTTGTTGAGACTTTTTTAGGGCTGATGCACATACACAAAGTTGCGGTATGGGGGAGCACTCTGACTTTCTGAGCACTGTCACATGGTTGAAAAGCAACCATGCTTTATAGCAAAGTTGCCATCCTGGGTCAAGCAGGCGCTTTACTGCAGTTAAGCAACTCTGTTGTTTACTCGCATCTGCTTACAGGCTGGTCTTTTTCTCATCTCTCTGGTGTTAATGATGTGTACATTCTGCCGTTGCTGCATGTGGCTTTGGTTGATTGGAAGCTTTTCTTTTTCCCCGTTATGGAGTGTGTTGTCTCGCTCCATTTGTTTTAACTATCATAGACGAGCAAAGAAATAAAACATGTCGATGAGATTTAACAATAATAAAAACTGTACAGTATACTCTAATTAATTCAAATTTGAGGGGACCTCAGAATATTGTTTGAACTACCAGAATTATCGGATACAAGCAGAAGTATGGCTTAGAGCAACATCCCAGGTAGAGCAGACATGTTCAATAATCACTAGCAATGCTGCCACCTTAGTGTTTCTTTTTTTTTTTCTTTCTGCCCGAGGTTATGAGTGCAATTGGCTTTATTTCTGGGTTTTAAAAAATATATGAACGTGAATGTTCAGCTATGTATAAGGAACAAAAGCTGCCAATATTTCTGGTAAGCATAAGCAAAAAGTATGAATTTATGGAGTGACCAAGTGGTGCAGTTTGAGTTGCATCGAAAACATAGCATGCCAGCCAAAATTTGAAATTATCTTGACTGAAGCGAAAGTTTGAGTCTACTGTATTACACTTTCACGTTTCAAGAGCACACATATAAAATGAGTGCACTCGTATCTTTCTCTTCATATTTCGCAGAGCACCTCTGTTCAGCTGTCTGCTAAGAGCTTCTGGTCTCCTTTACTCTGTCCAAAATCTGTTAGCACCTTGGCGCTTTCTCTCATCTTCTCGTGCTCCTGACAAACTGTGCTCTTGCATGCTCGCGGTAAGAGTATGGCCAAGGCTACGCTGGCCTGAGACTCCATAATTCTTGGTCCTCTTCCTCAGTTTCTTCTTTTTTGCACCACCTCACCGTAGCTCTTCAGCCACGGGTGCCTAAGTCCTTGGCCAAAATTGTTAAGACTTCCACCGTTACAGCTTCCCCTGCTAAAATTCCTGCATGTCGGATGTTCTCAATTTCATTGTAGTACAGGACAGCATCGGATGGCAGTGCTTTCAGCAAGGTGTCAGTCATCATTGTGGAGTAAGTCGCTGAACTCTTTGTGTTTGAGTCTATGCATGTGACACCGCACATGATCCAGAAGCTTTCATAGCTGAGCGCATCTTCTCATGAGCCAACCGAGAGCAGACTTCTCAGTTGTGCAAGGTGTTCTTGCACAGTATGCCAAGTACCCCCAAAGTCTCTTGACAGTAAGGCCATGCCATCATTGTAACAATCTCTGATGGCTTGTAATCTAGCAATAGGTGATGTCACTACACCACTCGGCAGGCTCCTCAAATAATGAAACTTCTTTCCTTTCGTGAGGCAACTGTTGTTATGAATGGTCTTCTTAAACAAAACTGTTCCCATAACACACACCACATGGTGCAAGAAGCTGCTGCCATGTTACCCCCTCCCCTCCCTTTTAGTTTACTCTGATGTGTCCTTTCTTCATGAAGCTTAACCTCCGTGTAATGTGACCTTCCTTGCTTTCAGCTGGCCAAGCACTTCCCTGCTGTGCTGTCGTACGTAATGACCTCATTGATTTCTGCTGCAAACTCCTCATGGGCGATTTACTCTTCTAGTATCATGGTTTGCCTGCAGTCGGTGAATCGGAGAACACAACTCACCAATGCTTGCCGTATCCATAGCAGCCTTGGTTTCTTCAAGCGGCTAGGTGCTCTGTTGTCAACATGTCGTTTATTTCCCGTCCAGTCGTTGCATCTTTAGGATAAACTGAAAGTCCTTACTACCCTCTCCATTTGCTATCGTCGCCTGGTTCTAACATTTTGTTCTCCATATAATCCTGTAGCTTCCTCTTCCCTGGTTTTGGCACCATTCATTTGTTGTGACTGTCAAAGGTGAACAAATGACAGAGGTCTACAAGATTCAACAGTAACACAAACCTTGTTTACACCTTCGAGTTACAAGAACGTATACAGAATGAATACGCTCATGTCCTTTCACTTCACCTTTCACAAGGCATCTGTGGTTTGCAGTTTGTTGAACCCCCCCCTCCCCCCAGTCTTCTTTACTCTGATACCTGTTAGCACCTCGGTGCCTTCTCTAGGTGTAGTTAAGCACTCTTGCATCATAACGGTAACAGCATAGCTGAGGCTATGTCTTTGCAGGCCTGAGGCTGCGTAATTCTTGGTTTGATCTTTTCTTAGTTCCTCCTCCTTCTCCTCTCTCTCTCTTTGTTAGCTTACTGTAGCTCTTGACTACTTAGTGTGTGTAAAAGAAAAGGCACAACAGCATCATGGCATGTACAGCAGGATGCTGGCTGGGGTGTCCAAAGTGCTGAGCCGCAACTGTATTTTATTTGTTGCAGGCGGGCAACTACAATTGGCAAAATACGTGCAGTGGGCAACAAGAATAACTAGAGTGCTGTGAGTGCGCACAGTTCTTATTCCCAGTGTCGTATAGAGCTGGATTTTTTGGTATGAAGAGCACATTTTCTCATAAGTGTGTTTATTCTGGTGCATGAGATTTGCTTTCACATAACTTTGGTCCCTTTGGGTGCTTGAGCAGAAACTCTGAGCATGTGGACATCGTTTCTTTGTGATAACGTTAAAGCAACATAAATTCGGGTAACAATTTTCTTTTGGCAGCATTAGCTCATGATAGCAGCGTGAAAAATGGGAGTGGTGATAGATTAGGTGGACATAAAGAGTGGTAAATGTTGTTTTGCATTCCAGTGCAAGGATTGAGAAAATAAGGGGCTGGCCAAGGTGGTTGTCTGTGACAAACTTTTCATCCAATTCGTACACTACTGGTAGTCATGAGCTTCTCAAAATTGAGAACGGAGTGAGGATTTGGTGGACCTCTTCAGGCTTCCTCATTTGCATTGTGCAGCAGCACAGTGCATGTCTATGCATGCGGTAAAGTCCACTTTTTAGAATTGTGTGAGGGCTAAGGTTCAGTCTACACTAGAATTACATACGCTCCCATTCCACTTCTGCCAACTACAGCAAGTTTCGACCGAGTCGTTCACTGAACATCGCGTCGGAGAAAGTACGCTGCCGGCCTCATGGTGTCCACAGCTGATCGGACTCTTGCGGGTACAAGGCAGTCGTGGAAGAGTCCTTTCAGCCACTGCATCCGGGGAAGTTAAGGTTCAGCCTCTCTTTGCAATGCTGGGTGTGGAGTCTTACTATAGTAAGATTCATAGGAGTTTTGAATCTGCATGTACATTTCCAATATGGTTAGCTTGTTCCATAGGATTGACTAGCTTGGCCGATTCCACATGAGCCCATCCGTAAATAATAGCACCATAAAAGCAGCATAACGCGTTATGTGGGCTGCTGCCTCTGCCGTACTGTCAAATCTTGCCTTCTCATGTTTCCGTGTCTGCTCCGTGACTTGCTTTTGCGGTGATTTCTCGAATGCAGTGTTGTTCACAGATTTGTAGGACAACACAGATTCTTTATGTCTATGGGTGCTCCAGTTTTCTTTTACGCCTTTTTGCAATACCCTGTGCCAAACAAAAGCCCCAGTGCAGGGCGTGCAAGTGTTCTATGCCAAATCATTTCTTTTTTTTATTTTATCATTTTATTGACATGCTTCAGTTTGTTTTTAAGTGCACCTTGTTGTAGTTCTTTCACATTTTCTTTTTTCTTTTTGTTTCTTTTTATCACCTGTTGCACTTTTCAACACTCTAGGTGAGAGCTAAGGCCTGCTTCACGTGCTACAAATTGTCTGCTGTAGTGGCTTTTTCAGGGAAACTTGGTTTGTGTTGACACTGTGGATTGTAAAACATGCGTTCACTGCTGATGAGAACAGCAGAGGGTGCTGCATCAGTGCGTGCATGCTGTTATGTGCAAAAGAAAGTGTCTATCTGCGGCCCTTGCAGGAGCAGTTGGCTTATCCCTAAACGCACTCTGACAAAGTTCTATTTCATCAGGTGCCCTAACAATGTTGACGCACACAACTGCTGGCACATACACTTGAAGTTGGCAAGAAGCAGTTTAAGGGGGAAAACAAAAGTTTAGGGGTCAGTGTTTTGATCGCCCTGCAACTGTCGTTCTTGACTCTTGGCAAGTTTGAGGGTAAAATAGCTTTCATATTACCCGAGAGACTGTCTGGTGATCAACCTGAGCAGCTGCGTAGCTGCCACTGATGTCCCTATGGTCAGGCTGTAACGCTATTATTGCTCAAGAAATGGCTGAAAGACGAGGGTCGCTGCAACTGTCTTGCATGTTGTGCCTATTTGCAATAGCAGGCGTGTATATCTTTGTTGTGTCCTGAACTTCGTGCTGTGCATTTTGTCTTGCTTGAGGATTAGGAGGAAGAGGCAACTGCTCTCAGTAGCTTCTGTGATCGAGTCCATCCGGGTCGTCCACTGGCACATTCTAAGGGTGTTCTAGAATCGTTTGCAACTAGCTGGAGCGACTGCTTTCCCATACATTAGCGTACCATACACCGGCCATGGGAGGTCTTGAACATTCATTACGTCAGCTAAGAACCAGTGACGCTTATGCACTCTGTAGTAGCTTTGTTGTGTTGAATTGGAACCAGGCATGCATTCCACTGGTTGTCTGCCCCCAGGTAGGGCACTTGGAACTGTACACTCAATGCTCACTGGAGCCCACGTTCCGTCGGCGAGGAGGAAAGAGGAAGACCCAACTAGCAGTCTCCTGCATTGATGCATCAAGCTGCTGAAGCATCCCCAAGCTTATTCCAGTGGTCACTTGGTGTGTCAGCACTTGCATACTTAAATGTGTCAGTAACCTGAACATGGAAGGGGGGGGGGGGGGGCACAGCAACCGAGTTGTTGCTTCTGTGAAGCCAACGTTGATGCTATTGTGTGGTTGCATGTGCGGGAAGATAAAAAAAAATAGTCCGCTTGCAAGTTGCTTCCGACAATGGGAAGGTGCATCAGTATTTGCCAGTGATGGGAGGCTGTGGCCACGCTTGTCGAGTGCTGCATTGCTCTTGTGTGTGCGCAATGCCGTTGCCATGTGATATGTGTGTTGTCACACCAGGCGAAAATGCCCACGTGGATTTTAAGAGAGAGATGTCCGTTAAGAGAGAGAACAGGCCTGTGTTTAGATGGGGTAATAATGGCTATTGGTGTCCTGGCTTGGGCGCTGTATATAAGAACATGTAGATACAAGAAACAGTGAGAGTTTTATATTTTTGGAGCAGGAAGTGCGTGTGTGTGTTTGACTATCCTTTTCACATGTGGAAATGAGGAGGAAAAAAAAAAAAACTCAATTTGTATACCTGAGACCGTGTCAACACTATCCTCGGTTATCTGTGTGGGCAATTAGCATTACATAAACAACAAGAGGGAGTGATCCCCCATTTTGTTTATTTCTGTCACTAATGTTTCCTAGATCACCTGTACATGTCAAGCTCCTGAAACTAGAAACAAAAAATGCTGTTTTATTTTATACATATATATAAATATAATTATAAATATGAAGATATTAAGAGAATTATATATACATATATATAGCTACGTAAGTGTTTTCTACAGTGCTTTGGTTTTCAAGCCCGAGGCCAACTACCGCCGTCAGTCTGTCTTGTGCCGCAGTTGGGGGCACTTTTGTATAGGTAACGAATAAAGAGATGACTAAGCAAGTACATGCCGTGTCCTGGTCACTTTATTTGTACTTCACGGTGATGCCGCCACATGGCGGGCGGTGATGGTTGTAGCGAAATGCAGCATGCTTGCATTGTGAAAACGCGTACCTTTCGTAAGGGGGCAACCACCGTGGTAAGTAAAGCTGCTCATCGTACTCACTTCTGTGCGGTGTGGAGTGGCTTGACGTGGGTAGGAGTGATTCGCGGTTAACGTACCGGCGGTGTGAAAGCCTTGGGGGGCTCTCGAAGCGAGACTCCGTATTGCACAGTCTCTCAGTGGTCGCGGTTTGCGTGGCCGAAGTGTCGTTTGGCGGGCACTAATCTTGCTGCATTTCACGGGTCACACGCTGCAAATCTTGCCGGCGTATGAAAATCCAGTGGGTTTCGTGGTGTAAGCAAAGCCGTGCCGCGTTCTGCGGGGGTCCAAATGAAGGCGCGTCGGTTGTCACAATGCGTTGGTTGGTTGGTTGTCGTCGTGGGGGCGCGATTGAAAGTAAGTAGTCTACGGGGCGTATTGATTTGGTCGGGCGGGAGGAGGCCGATGCCGGTTGCCCCGGCAACGTGCATGGAC
Source organism: Hyalomma asiaticum (assembly GCA_013339685.2). NCBI lineage: Eukaryota > Metazoa > Arthropoda > Arachnida > Ixodida > Ixodidae > Hyalomma > Hyalomma asiaticum. Next base: position 89,770,782 of record CM023486.1, on the reverse strand, counting down.
CGGGAAGAGGGGGGCGCAGGCGCACTGGGAGCCGGCGTGTGCTCGCGGGGATCGCGGGAAGCTGAGCGCCGCCGAGGCAGCCCCCCGGCATCTTAGCGGGCCCTTTCCTAGCTCCGACGGGGCTCTCCCCCCTTCAGTGATGGAAACCTAGCCCACAACTCGTACGAGCGCGCGCGCTCGCTAAAAAAAAAAAAGTCGAAGTCGAAAAGTCCGCGAGCGGGTTCTTCGGGAGGACCGGAGGAGCTTTTTGACAAGCTCGCCGGCCTCGGGACTTGTGGGCGACGGTCGCCGATGCGGCGGCGGACGTGCCAAGAACGGGCGCGCACCGCTCGGCCCCGCTCGGCCCGATGAAGGCCGAGACCGCGCAACTGTGCCCGGCGACCCACGGCAAGCGAAGGTGAGTGACGCCGCCGTCTCACGGGCCCGGGGTGCTCGCCGAAGATGCCCGTGTCAGGATCGCCTCTCTTCTCCGGAGGCCCGGGATCAATCCCCCTTTTTGTGTTGGTGGTGCCAATGGTGTTCGGAGTGTGAACCGTCGCACGCGGTGTTCGGTACCGACAAGCTCATCGGGTTCGTCTTGCCGATCCTGCGAGAACGTGATGTTGGAGGGCCGAAACCTCCAGCTGCTGGTGTTACTGGGTGTTGGATGAGTGTCGGGCCAGATTGAGTGGCTAGTATAGTGTGAGGATCCCTGCTTCCCGTCGGTCGGGATGCGTTTTTCCCCGTAACGCGCGCGCGGCGAAAACGTTACGCAAGTAGGCCTAGCGCGTCGCAGTACCACGCCGCATGCGGTTCACTGGCCTGTGGTGGCTCGACGCCGGTTTTTCGCCGTCGGGGATGTAGACTTTCCCGCGCGTTACGATTTCGTCTAGGGTGCAGGCGAGAGCTTATGTTGAACACATTTCGGCGGACTAATTTTGTGGATGGAATGAGAAAGGGTGCACTCTTGTGTGCCGGGGAGGCAGCAAATGTGTGCAGCATATCGACGTCGATACCGCGTGTGGCCGCCACTGCGGTCTTTTTCACTCTGCCAATGGCTTCGCGCCGTAAAAACGCACTTTGCGAGAATGACCCGCTTTCTGTCACTGTGCTACCGCTGGTACGACAGGCAGGCGCTGCGAATAGGTCGAGCGAGCAACCGCGGACTTGTCGGCGTGGTCCATTTTTTTTTTTTTTTTCTTTCGTGAACTTTCCCAACGATGCGCCTGTCGAGGCGAGGCGGCGTTTTGCATGGTTCTGGCCGCGCGCCGCAAATGGCGTGGACCTCCAGCGCTTCCCGAATGCCGCGCGAACAGTGCTGTGGTCAGCAGCGGAATTCACTGAAAGTAATCGCTCGCGAGGTGAACCTTTTTCAAAGGTTGACCGCAAAGCGGTTTGCAGCAGGTGTCTGCTGTCGCCGGTAAGCGATGGTGTTAAGTGACAGCGCGAGAGACCGGTTAGGCCTAAGGGACGGACAGCACGAGTTGCATCGTGACATTGCATCGCATGACGTGTGTTCTCTGGCGGAAGATGTGTTTCGTCCGTTGAATCAAAAGAGTTGTTCGCGTGTTTCCTAAATGTGGTTTGCGTTTCGTGCTGCGAGAAAGCTAATGACAAAGCACTTTTTCTTTGCAGGTTGACGCGTTTTGACGTGTTGCACGTTTATGGAGATAGCGTGGCGATTGCAGAAGAAAAAGTTAATAACCGCATCGCTTGAGTGCGAATTTTTCGTACGGCGAGCTTGTCTTAATTGTGCAAATGCAGGGCGTTGCTTCTTTTTTTGGGAACTGCGTCTGATCTCCCAGTTTGGATGTTTGTATTGAAGTGATTCAACCACTGGTCACGGAAGCCGATACGTGACGCTTGTCAACGGAAATACTCCGTATAGCTTATCTTTTTCTTAGCCAGTTCTTGCTGCGTTTCGCAGCTTTAGTGTTTGGGGGACCTACAAGCGCTGGGATCCCTGCGTTCTTGTGTTCTTCTGTTGTCTCCCTAGCCAAAAGGCGAGTACAGTTGGACCCTGGAACATCTGTACGCAAAGCCGCTGGTGTATCCAGCACTAAAATGCTCCAATGGCTTCTTTATAAGCGAGTTTACCGATCTTCCAGTGTCATGTTCTTCGAGCCATAACTAGCAAGTGTGTTTGTAATTTAAGCTATGGACGTTGACGTAGGTTTCGTTTCTCGTGTACACGTGGATGTGGTATCAGTTAGTGTTTAACGCCCTGATGAGATCGAAACTAACCTAATTCGTTGTGCGTGAACGTCGTGTGACTCGTAAAATAACCTGTGTGGTTGCTATGTTACCAGTCTAACAAACGACACTGCTTAGTGGATGCTGTCGTGAACTCGGTGTTGCCTTAATATACATCATGACATTTGAAACTAGATGGCGAACGCAGATATGCCTCCCGCAGTGAATTAATTGTCAGCCCGTCGCAGCTTGACGAGCAGGGCATCGTGGTTTGGAGTTTATGTGGTATTCTAGATGCATTCAGTTTATTTGCTTCTGACTGTACATGACGTGAGGTGCCGTATGTCCGCGCGTATAATCTGCTGATCCTCTTAGCTCACTCTTGTGTAAAAATTTGGTTGAACCCAGGGACTCCGGAACCGGGAGGGGGGGGGGGGGGGGGGTCGCCCGTTAATAATTTTCCAGAAGGTGCAGCCCCCCTCCCCCGTCCTTCCACTTTCCGACCGTTTACGCTGAAATCAAACTTTTAAAAAAAAAATTCAAGCTGGTGGTTGTGTGGTCCAGTGCTTTCGAAAGAAATGGACCCCGCAACTATACGGGTTACATGGTTTGCGCAGGTTTTGAGTAATTCAGAAATTTCCAACCATATTTAATGTATACAAATGTAAAATAAGCGAGGATGCAAATGTGTCAAAATGGCTAAAATGGATTAAAACAAAAATAATCGATGTCATGGAAACTGCTAGTTATTAATGTAATGATATTGACTCAGGACAAACCACGTTTAAAAGACGCGCGTATGTTCGCGTTCAAGAGGACAGTGGCGCGTTAGTGCTACAGCACAAAGGCCGTGATGCCACGTGCGTTCGTGGCATGCGATCACGGGCGAGACAAGGAGAAAAGAAGGAAGACGCCGATCTCTTGGTGGAACGCTCCGTTTGAGTTTGGTTTAACGAGCGCAAGTTTTCTCTTAATAAATAGTTCATTTTTCCTAATCTACCTGAATTGTTCGTTACAATATGTAATGTAAATAAGAATCGACAAATATTGAGAACAAATAAATAATCAACAGACCATACAAAGACGACAGTACTTGACCCCCCCCCCCCTTTCCCCCACTCCCAAAACTTCCCGGAGTCCCTGATTGAATCAACCCTCGGGAATTCAGTTCTAAACTGGGCCTCGAAACACTTTGGAACAATGTAGAGCCCTGCAACACTGTTCGAACAACGTCAGCAAACGGTGCCGATCGCTCGTGGAGCCTCCTGTGAAGATGTGAGCCGAATATTATTGCACTTCACGCACCAGGGAACTTGCAGTTGGCTTTCAAGCACAACTAGAAAGTGCCCGCTCTTTTAACTTGTGACGTCACATGAGTCACGTAATGCAGAAACGGCATTGAACGTTTTCATGATCTTGGGAGGCTCATCTGTCATGCTTTTTTTGTTCGTTTTCAATTCAACAGGTAAGAAAAAAGGTGTGTCTTTCTTAAAGAACGACGAAAAAAAAAAACAAAAATCAAGCGACTTAACCGGTGCCTCATGTGACGCCATTTGCTGAAACGGCAGCGGGCACTTTCCAGCTGTGTTTGAAACCGAACTGCGGATTTCCTGGCTTTTGCAGACAAATATTATTTGGCTCTGATGTCCGCAGTACTCCACGAGTCATCAGCACCGTTTTATGGCCATGTTGAAGAAGTGTTACAGGTTTCCTTTTAAGGTCGAAAATAGAGAGAAAATTTCGTACTCGAAAAAGGCGCGCAAACAACTACGCACGCACCAAATGAAGACGGAATCGACGCGCTACTGTGAGTCTGAACAATTTCGCCGAACTTTCTATCTTCTTTAAGAATAGTTCGGCTGACGCAAATGGATGAACGGCCGTCCTGTAGGTTACCACTCCTCAGTCGACCTGTTGTGTTCTGGTTGATATGTGTCCCTGCAAATATCGTGCATGGCACATTCAACACTGGGCTCACGATACCGGGAACCGATGCACCAGGACCCAACTGGAATACTGAAGTTCCTTAATGACTTTTATGAACGTTCGGTTATTGCACGTGTTCGTTTGCAAAGCGTACGCCAGTCATATGTCTCAATCCACAGGCCTCGCGAAACATTTCTTCGCGAACGCGTCTGCACTGTTGTCTCCAATACGAACAGCTAGTCGTCTATAAAGTATCACATTTGAAGGAAACTTTCGTTAATTTACCTTTTTTTTTATTTCTCTTGTGTTTCTCATCTCATGAAGACTTTTGCACTGCCCTTTTTCGTCCGCGTATCGCAGTCTTCACACACCCTCACAAGCGAAAAATTCAGGCCCAACTAACCCGCCCTCGATAGTTGTTGACGGCAACTGTTAGCACACTTGCAGCGCGTGATCTCTTTGAAGAGACGTCGCTATTTTATCTCGTCTACGCGAAATAGGAAGCGTTTTTCACTTAACGTTTGGCCATCACCACTACACTGGTGGATTGTTTTTATGGACCTGTCCTTTGCAAGAGGCCTGTGCGGAAAGTTGCGCCACAACGCTGCGTCCTTTGTTGCGCACGCCGTCGGCGCCGCTGTTGTCGTGCCTTCCCGCTCGACTGCGCATGCGTAGGTTGCTTAAGCGAAAGTCCGGGTTGTCGCCGAGTGCGCATTTGGCTGCGAAAGCGACAGTGCAACATGAAAGAACCATTCAACGCTATACGAGCCAGGACAGCGCACTCCCTTCTGCTACTGTGAGCTTTGTGCGCATGCGCACGGTGGTTTATATCAGCAGAGCGTAGCGTTCCCCCCGTGCTGTGTGTACTGTGCGCATGTCTGAGCAGAACGGGCAGACAAATTGTGTTGACCCCTATAAAGAATTTGATTTGTGGGGTTTTACGTCCCAAAACCACCTATGATTATGAGAGACGCCGTAGTGGAGGTCTTCGGAAATTGCGACCACCTGGGGTTCTTTCACGCGCACTGACAACGCACAGTACACGGGCCTCAACATTTCGACTTCATCAGAATGCAGCCGCCGCGGCCGGGATTCGATCCCGCGACCTTCGGATCAGCAGCCGTGTGCCATAACCTCTAGACCACCGTGGCGGGACCCCTAAAAGGAACTTAAAGGGACCTTGAAACCAAATTTTACTCGCCGAGCTTTGCATTGAATCGGGTTCCCATTGTTTGTCCCTAGATAAATGCAACAAGAATTTTTAAGATTTACGCGAGGAAACAGAAGTTACTCAACTTACAATTTCAAAATAAAAGCAAACCACCGATGCTGGCATCCCCTTTCGTATTTCTCTCTCCCAGAGGCTTCTTATGCGGCTTCCTATCAAAACGCGGCTTACGTCTTGCGGTACCGGAACCGTGCCGTCCATTGTGGCCTTCCTACGACGACAGTCACCGCACTTTTCGACGGCGTCGTTGCCATAGGCTGCAGCAGCCACTTGTACCACACAGCGGTCCTTGTGTCAGTTACACACAAAAGGGAATTGCGAAGCATGAATTTGTCCTATGGTAGCTTAAGCGAGCACAAAACATGTTTTCATCTTAAAAGTCATTACAGTCAGTACAGTCAGTACATTGTGTACGCCAGAATTCTTCCAATCTGATTGTAAACATGTGTTACACATTTTTATTCCCGACTGTTCCCGGCCAATCAGAACCAGCAGCACAACCAGCATAACAACGTCACATCCGCTCACAGAAACATCATGTAGGACGTTGCAGTCGGCGCGGAAGCCGATTTCAGGTACAAATCAAAGTATAATACGCTTTGATTTCACCTATTTCACTTGTGTTAGTCATCATTGAGTCCCACATCTAGCAAACTTACAATAAGAGCAACGTGCTTAAGTAGTGTTTTAGGGTCCCTTATAAAAAAAAGTGGAGAAGGGGGTAAGGGGGGGGGGGGGGGGGTGGACCTCTGCCTGTGCCACTGGAGTTATAACGGGCAGTGAGACTAAGACAGGCGCTATTAATCGACACTAAACTGGGCGATGGCCTCTACGTTGTTGGTTTACCATGAGCTTCGTAACGTAACCAGTCGAGATACGACTTCAGCAACGCCATTGGCACTGCTACCAAGTGACCAGTCCAACGTTGTGGGACACCTACTAGATGTCAGTATGATGTTTTTTACTGAGCATCATCATAATAATCTATAAGAAAAGTGGGTTAGCAAGGGGGTGGGGGGTTTAGCAATTGACAGTGCGAGTGCGAGTCAGTCGAAATTATTTAAGCACATGGACGCTGAATACTGCGACTGCGAAGAATCGCACAGAACTGATTTTTCGGCGACTAAGAGGTTTTTGTTTCTGTGAATTTCGCATGGGTTTCCTTACAGCTTTGCGTTACGATCGGCTGGTTGTCCACCTTTCCTTTTCATAACCCTTACACAATTTAATGTATTCCGCAGAGGTGACATTCAGTAATGTACTGAGATTTGCAGTAATCATTTACGATAATGTGGGCTTTAGGCAAGTGCTCTTCTGGCTACGTGATGCCGTTTTAACCATCTCCGAGTTATCGCACAATGCCTTGTATAAATAGCAATTTAGGCAGTGTACTTCGTCTCTAGCGAGTACTTTATTTATAAAGCCTGGATGGGGGGGTGTTCATCTCACGAGAAAGAAAAAAAAAAGAAATTGTAGGAAATATGTCAGGGTGTCCTTAAAATAGAAAACAAGAGTAAACGAAACTATAGGTGACAAAAAAAAAAAGAAAAAAGAAAGACGACGAACAGGCGCTGAACTATGAACGGATAATTTCTATTGAGAGCAAAGTAGTAAACTATAAAAAATGCGCGTGATAAGAGCGCTACGTGACGTCATAATTTACCACTTCTAAGAGTCAAGGTTGTCATTTTCCGACTTGCGAAACAAGACAACAGCTTTCAAGATTAAACGAGGCTGGAAAATAATGGAACGCCTTCGCACTTCAGGTAGCTGTCATGTGACGCTTACTTCTCATAGTGTCTACATTTTTTCTGGGTGTTTATTCGTGTGATTTCAACGAAATCGGTCTACTGACAGTCGAGTGGGGAGCTTGACCTTCAGTGGCTGAAATGACCTTGACAACACTCGCAAGATATGAAACAAAATGTGAAACGAAGCGCGGAAATTAAATGAAAACTCGCGTCTCGTTCACTTGGCATATTGTTCCAAAACTGACATGGAAGGGACGAATGTGTCAATAACATGGCCGATAGGTCGTATGAGATCAATAACGCGATATGCTGGTCAGTTGCAGTGCAACGATAATAATATAACGCGTGGCTCATATCCACGCGGGCATGAGCTACACGTGAATGAACTCACGTGCTTAATATAACGAAAGACGAGAAGCGGGTCAAAGGCTCGTTATATTTGTTAGACACAAACTCATGCCTGTTGGCCTTAATAGGTTCACCTGCATATAAAAATATGCCGTTTGAGATTGAAGCACGTTTATACGTGGCCTCGATCGTCACAGGCTAGTGCCGAAACGTCACCTAAGAAAACATTACATACAAGTGCATTAAGTACAACTGCAAACATTAAATACAACTGCGCGCGCGCGCGCGCGCACACACTCACACACACACACACACACACACACACACACACACACACACACACACACACACACACACACACACACACACACACACACACACACGCACGCACGCACGCACGCACGCACGCGCACACACACACACACACACACACACACACACACACACACACACACACACACACACACACACACACACACACACACACACACACACACACACACACACACTGGCGTGCGATATCCCCGTGAAGGTTTTTGACCGGCGAACCCGTGTTCATGAGGAAAATAAATGCATTGCACGAAAACTTTATTTGTTTGAAGCGAAATTTGTTAAGTTCTTTGTGATGCTACATTCGTGTGTCTCGCTAAGCTGATTCTTTTTAGATGTGAAGGTGCAGTGACGTCCCTCACAGCTTCCCATGTTACAGCTGCTGCTTCGCGCCTTTGTTCGAAGGAGCCTTATCATCTGTCATGTGGTTTCGAGGATTGTTCTGTGGTTTTCTTCGGTAAACATCCAAATCGTTGGATTGATGATAATAATTTCTAGGATTTCACGTCCCATGGCCACAATATGATTACGAAATCGTTGGATTGGGTCTGAGTGAATGGGTCTGAGTAAATAGCCAGTGTCAGCCATCACTAGTTGGAGCTAACAAGTGCTGGTTGCATTTGAAAGTAAATATGGTAGACTGCATTGCCTTTGGGACTGTATTCCCTGCCATGCAGAACTGCATGCTTTCGCTAACGGCCAACATTTTCTGTCTGCGCACACGGTGAAATGCGAGGTTCCGTGTCAATGCTTTATTATAAAACAAAAGCACACAAGTGGAAGGATGCCTATTAAGCCACGTATTGAAGACGTACTGAAGTCACTTATTGAAGAACGCGTCTTCAATAACAGTCGGCATTCAATACGGCTTCAGAGCGCGAAGCTGCGTATCAATGCGTGGCTTCGCCCAGAGCCCGCCCACAGCCGAAGTAGCGTCCCTATAGTTTGCACCAGTTTTGTTTATGTTTATCTCCGTTCATAGTCAATTAGTTTAACACGCAACATCGATGTACCGATTCCATCATATTCAAGTTTTGAAGTTTTTTGAGTAGCAAAACGTGCACGATGCAATTTGGAGGCGCCCTGTTGCGTGGAACTCTGGAATTTTGAGCACGTTGGGTACCTTCCACAAGTGCAAGGCGTGAGACCTCTTGCAATCCGTCTACATCGAAACGTAGACGCTGAAACACATTATCGGATCCACAACCTCTAGCTTAGCGACGCATGCGTTGTACGTCGTGAGCTGCTGCGAGAGTCGAGAGGTGAAACTTCTTTTTGTATGAAATTCCTGAAAAAAGTGAAAATTAAGTATTTTACTACAGCATAAGCATACCCGCGGTTGCCGATGATACTAATTAAACCTAACCTAACCCAAAGTACACTAATGTCGGCGAGGTGGCCAGCGGGCTTCAGGCGATTTACGCTGCGCACTGGCGTCGGTTCGCTTCCGTGCATGGCTTGCAGCTACCGTGGAAGCTGCGCAGAAACTCCCCGTGAGTTTGATATGCAAGCCCGCATAACGGGAAGCTTACTTGCCCGTTAATTAGCTTCAGGATTAAGGGAGCGCGGCCGAAGACACGCGGCACACCATGCGGGTCACGTACGTAGAACTAACTCATGGCTCACTGCGAACGGCGATATAGATGCACGCAGTGCACTGCTTGCCTGTGAAGGTACTGCCGAAACGGTTTTAGTTAAACTGAACGAAAGCCGCCATTTCAGACACGTAATCACGGTTATGTAAGTCTGTAGTGTTAGCGGCTGCAGCGCCGGTTATTAGTGTTCGAGGCCAGTTTGTTGAAAAATTGGCAGGCAAGTTGTCGTCGGATTGCGTTTGGACGGCGGAGGCGTTGTTGCTGTAATACCGGATAGGCAGGAGCAGAGCCAACATTGGCTATGTTGACTCTGCTCCTGCCTATCCACTATTACAGCAACACCGCAGCGCTTCTGTAAGTGCTATTAATTCGGTGCAGTATACGCACTAGTAGCGCGCTCAACCCGATGCTGACCCGAGGCACCAATGCGGTCGTTAGGGTCGAGCATCACGAACGCTGCCCCTGCCAGACATTCCGAATAAGAACATATACAAGCTAACATTGATGATTGATTTCAATGGCTTTATGTTCCAAAACCACGATATGGTTATGAGAGTCGCCGTAGTGGAGGGCTCCGGAAATTTCGACCACCTGAGGTGTTGCGCTGTTACGCGCGAGGACGCAGGCTTGATTCCCGACTTCGACGGCCGCATTGCGGCGAGGCTGACGGCAAGAACGCCAGTTTAAAGAACCACACACGGTCAGAAGGAATCCCCACCACGCCATACCTCATAACCGCACCACGGTTTGGGCGCACAGAAACCCACATATTATGAGCTAACGTTAACTACCGTTTGGCCAGCACTGGCAACATTATAGGAAGGACTAGGTGGGTTCAGAGCCGGAGCCTTTGCTCCTTTCCGAGAAAAATGATGCCATGTTTACTGAAAGCATCCGCTGTGTGGGTATTTTGGGTGTAGAGAGAGAGAGAGAGAGAGAACAACTTTTATTTTAGTTTAAAAAAAAAACACACACACACGGAGGTATAGCGGTCAGGTGGTGCCTCGCCGCCACCTCCTCTGCTCGCCTGATGGCCTGGAGATGGGTGTAGAAATCTTTCCTTCCTTTCCGGGAAATGGTGTTATGTTTGTTGAAAGCACTAGTTTGGCGCGGGTGTTTTGCTTTGCGAAAACTCCTCTTTTTTCTCAACGGTGTCAGCTAAAGATGCAGTAAAAAACACTTGTGAGGGAGGGTGGGGGGGAGGGGGAGAGGGGGACGTGCACATACGCGCAGGGTGTTACAGTGCAGGAACTGGAGAAGAGGGTGCCACGAATAAGAAAGGGAGTCGGTTAACGCAGCAACATAGCAGCTCGGCCGACCAACGGCTTGGCGCACACGGTGCGCGCGTGCGCTCCTTGATTGGTCCTCGGGGGAAGGACATCGTCGGCCGCTCGAGGAGGAGCGGTTAGCGAAGATTTTTTTCCTTTGTTTTGTTTTATTTTGCCGCCTCTTCTCGAAAGACCCGTCGTTTTAGGCCGATTGTTCCAGTCGATGAGGTGTTCAATGAACACGCGTCGCCCCGAATAAGCGCGGTATAAAAAAACAACAAAGAAAAGTTAGACGGAAGTAGATCTATAGAGAAAAATATGGAAGAGAGAACAAAGGATCGACAGGTAAAATATATAGATAGGGAGAGAGAGAAGTAGGAGTAGATGGAAGACGTGAAAATCAACGAAAAATAAAGTATAGCCCCATTGCTTGTTCGCTTGCTCGGGCCTTTCGTTTTCCAATCCCAACCCTCCCTGCCACGCCTCCTCTCGCTCCTTGTCATCTCTCGCGTTTCGCCACCGAAAGCGGGGAGGGAGAGAGAGAGGGGGGCTTGGAGAGGTAAGCGTTGCCTCTACATGACGGGCTCGTTAGTACCGGCTGTCAGCCATGTGTGCAAGCGTACGTAGTTCGCTAAGGAAGCCTCACGTCGGCTGCGGGCTTTTTTTGTTCTTGTTTTTTTTTGTGGGTTTTGCTGAGCTATGAAAAATTAACGACATATTATTTTTTGTTCCCCGCCGCTATACTGCCGTATAAACTGTGTTGTTTCGTCGTCGGTTCGACGAAAAGGTGACGTGCGCACGTCACTCAATGAGCTGTTCGCACATCTTGACGAAAGACACACACACACACACACACACACACACACACACACACAGACACACACACACACACACACACACACACACACACACACACACACACACACACACACACACACACACACACACACACACACACACTTTTTGAACTTGTAGCCATGTATGCTAATAATCTGGTTACTGGTGAGCTGGAAAGCTTTTGAGGGGTGCGGTGATCCACCTGGGGATGTGTTAGGGGGGTGTTCGGGAGGTGTTGTGTCAACCACTGGATACGCACATAATGCGACGACACATTTAATTCTGCTATATTTGTAAAGTACTTTGTGCTGCTGCTGCTTTCTGGTTAAAAACTCCAACGCCGTGCCAAATTTTTGTAAAAGATATGTCTCCAGCTGGTTCTCACAAACGTGAAATGGCAGTAGCGCCCCGTTTCTCTAGTTACGGCTTCTGTTGAATTCTTAGGTTATCGCCTATACTGTCGATGGACAGAATTCTGCGCAAGAAAATAACGTGACGCATGTATGGACAGAAATTATACTATTTCGACGTCGGTTCATTGCATGAGTGTCGATCGCGCCTACACCATACCCCGCCACCCCCCCTTGTTTTCTTTTTCTTTTTTTGCCAATCTTCTTAGCTGATTATCGAGCCATTTCCAAGTTCATTCAAGATAACTGGGCTAAGAGAAAACCACGTCATACGTGGTACCACAGAAATCTTGCTCACCTCGCGTTTTGTGCGCATACTATGACGTCTCAGCTGGGACGACGTTTATCACAGGTCAACCCCGGCGATTTTTCGAGGTCTATAGATCTCAATACAATTCTCTGGGTACGTTCCTTGGCAGGCACACTTCCGTCGTTTGTACGAGGTTGCAGGCTCGAGAGATGCGTAGATTGCTTGAAATTCAATTTTCGCTGTTTACCTAAAACCGCTCACTTGGCTTCCTAAAAATTCTTGTCGCATTGTGTGTTGACGTCATCATCGGCAAAGTGAAAGAAGCGCACGTACGGTACCATACCACAGCCTCCGAGATCTCCGCCGCCGCCAACGTTCGCGACATTAACGCCAGGAGAAGGGCGCATGCGCTGTCGCACCATGCAAAAGGCGGGTTGACTGGTTTGACGTCACTGCTGGGTTGGATTTCGGTTTCGCGCTTTGGTTTGCTCATTAAACATTATTTTCGCATTTGTTGAGCATTTCAACTATCAGGAGTGTCACAGGAGTGTCTCACCAACATGAATCGCCATCATCTTGACATACTCGAAAAATCACCGGAGTTGGCCTTCAAGTCAAAGAGCTCGGCACCGAACCAGCACAACACATACACGATGATGATGATCCCTGATTCAAGAGATGAACAGGATAGGTGAAAGTGTGGTGACATTGACAATAATGATGTGCGTAAGAAATGCCCACACTACATTGATTAATTTACGGCCCTGCGCTGTGACGTCGTTGCTTTCGTACTCGTCATTTAGCTCGGCCTAATTTAAGATGCAGTACTGGCAAACGATCCCTAAAGGTGTCCGTGTCTGCCACTTTCTTCGTTTATGGATCCCCAAATAGTATCTCACCTTTCTGCATTTCCCTGCGTAATACGTGAACGGATATCTGTGTTCTTTCCCTAAGGGATACATTAGAGCGCAAAAAACGACGAAACACAGGAAAAGAAGACGACAACACGAGCGCTCGTGTTGTCGTCTTCTTTTCCTGTGTTTCGTTGTTTTTTGCGCTCTAATGTATCCCTTATTGAACCAACGCGCCCAACAAAGCGTTCTTTCCCTATACTCACCTGCACAATCATGCCACGATCAGCTACGGCATTTCCGCTGGCTGTCATCTCTTATTGTCATCTCTCTCGCGCTTCATCGCTTCTTCTACAGAGATTATAGACACCAGCTGGAGCTCAACTTCCTGTCGTTCAAAAGCATCCGTCGCAGGTCAAACGTCACAAACGAGACGGTCTCCCCCTAAAATGGCATCTGCATAAGACCTCACGTCGTCACGCCGATCGGCGCTATGTGTTGGGTTGCCTTCACAGAGGAAGGGATGACGGTGAAGGGAAGAGGGAAGGAATGAATAACGGTATCTAACGACGGGGGAAAACACCGGCCGCCGCTCGTCTCTCCGCGTTCCGAAGTACAGCAACGGCATCGCGACTTGCAACGAAAGGGTACGCGCTGCCCAACGCTCCCCCCCACCCCCCCACCCCTTCTCTCTCTCTTTCTCGTCGCAACAACGGCGGTGCCTCGTGTTTTCCGTTCCTAAAGCGCTCGCTCGGCCGCTGGCACTACCATGCCCGCCGTTACTCGTTCGGCGCCTGCCTCAAATATTCAAGGCATTCGGGGCGTTTTTTTTCTCCGGCCTCCTATACCGGTCCGCTTATGTATATTTAAAATTTTGGTGCCGGCGCCGCCGACTCGCCCGTTCGCTCGCTCCCCACCCGGCCATTCTCCTTTTTCTTTTGTCTTTCAGAGGTAGAAAAAAAAAGGAGCATAAAGTAAACGCATTTTTTCCTTTTACGAAAAAAAGAATTTTGTTCTGTTGGTGCCTTTTCCATCCACCTACCTCCTCCATCCAACCTCTCACATCTTCGCACATCCTTTTGTCTTCCGAAACCTTCTTCCTCCATCTTTTATCTTCTTTCAGTACCCGTCGTAACACTTTCTTTCTTTCTTTCTTTCTTTCTTTCTTTCTTTCTTTCTTTCTTTCTTTCTTTCTTTCTTTCTTTCTTTCTTTCTTTCTTTCTTTCTTTCTTTCTTTCTTTCTTTCTTTTCTTTTCCCATTCAAGCGTGCCTTGCCCAGTCGATAGACGTGTTCCCTCGACTGCGTGTTATTTCCTCGCTGTGCTTCCATTCTGTCCTTTCATCGCGACCCCTTCCTTTTCTTCCTGTTTTTTTTTTTTTTTTTGCTCGTACTTTGCTGCCTGTACGTGTTGCTGCGTGTTCTTTTTTTTGCGCGCGTTTGTTTGCGTGTGTCTGCGTCGTGCCTATAGTAGAATGCAGGACGACCAAGCGAGCGAGTTGCCGCGCTAAATATTACAGGCCGGCGCGAGAGAGGCGGCGGCGTCGACGGACGACGACGCTCGGATAATAGGTTGAGTGAATAAGGCATTCTCTCCTCGGCAGGGACTCGGTGCCGGCGAAGCAGCGTCGGCGAGCCTGTTTGCTGCGTGTATGCTGCGCGGCGATAGGTGGGCTCGTCCTATTGTTTTTTTTTTGTTTTGTTTTGTCTTGCTTTAGTTTGTCTCATGGCGCGTTGTTTCCGCGCGAGCTCTTACCTCGTATTTGTTCTTTATCTCTGATTTTCTTTTTGTTTACAATCGCCATGAAGCGAAGTTGTTTTTAAGAGCGGTTCGGAATGTCGAGTTTGATCCTACCTCCATTTGGGCCTCTCATTTTGCGAGGACTGAAAACGGCGAAGTGTACACGATAACCGATGTGAGAGCGCTTACGTGAAAACGTATGCCGATGTGCACTTAAGATCTTGTTTCCTTTTATTTTTTAGCAGGTCCCGTTCATTTCACTTAGCATATAATGTTGCAATTCTGAGCGTAAGAAATAAACTGAACGAAATAAATAAGTTTGAACGAGCGGCACCCTAGCTGTCGGCTCTGCGAAGAACGTCGCAGAAGTGGGCTTCTCCTCACAAAGACCCGTAGTGCGGCAAAGCATGATTTAAAGGCGTACGTTCTTGCGAAGCCGCGTCGAGGTTCCCAGTGCGCATGTCAACTGATTAATAAAGTAACACCGTGAATTGCAGAAATAACGAAAGGCCAACACATATCGCGAGGTTGCAGTCTGGACTATTCAAAAGGACCCATTTAAAGATTATGAGAGTTTGCGGCAGTATAGTGTTGCTGCAGGTAGGAGCGTCAGCGCGTCCGTTGTCGTCGCTTAACCAAATGGCATAAGGCCACTAATTAACGTTTCCAGTAATGAAGACACGGTTTACGAGGTGATAATGCCTATCCATTTATTAACATATCTGTATAGTAATAGCAGATGAAAACATTATTTGCTATTTTTCTGAGGGCGTACCAGGCGGTGGAGCCCTTACTCCAGGGCCGCATTTGCTGCTGGCCCCGTCAATCAGTCGTCGCTGGCCGTCCAAGGTTGCGCTGGGAAGGGCGTTTGCGTAATTTTTTGGAGCGTCTCTCGCCCCTCCCCCTTCCCATAAAACAAAAGAAACTTTATGTTACAGAAGGCCATCACGTTAAGTGCTCGAATTGAAATTAGCAGGAATGTTCACAAAACGGTGAACAAGAGAAGCTTACGCCTGATGTCAACGTTCAGATAAGGGGTGACAACTGGCTTGGTCACAAGTCACAGGCTTGGCATAGGGATACAAGTATTACGGTCGTTTTAGCAACATAAGAAATATCTTTTGTTTTTACCCGAGAACCGGCATATAGTTATGAAACACTCTTTAGTTGGGTACTCTGGAACGATTTTGACTATACGTGACGTTCGTTAACGCACACCTAAACCTTAGTATACAGTGGTGCTTTGCATTTAGCCTCCATGGACAAACCAAACTCGCGTCCTTGAACCAAACTCGCGTCCTTGAAGTTATCAGTTTCACATCCCATGACCTGTTTAGCTGCGAAGCATGTGCTCCAGGCAGAGTGCGAGCGAGCGCCGAAAGATCTTGTTAAAAGTGAAGAGTGTGTTACTGGCAACTTGTCGAAGTGTAGGTGTCACCTAAATCGAAATAGCCTGTTGTGAAAGCAGGATGCAAAAAAAATAGAAAAGAAAAAAGACAGAGAAACGCGTATAATACGCTGCTACTCACCGGGCCGTCACTAATTTGGCCACTGGGCTTATTCAGAAACGACCGAACACTCCGGTGCACAGAGTGTCATTGGCGTGGGCAGGTCTCTTCATTAGGGAGGCCAATGTATCCTGCGGCGCCTTTCCTTCTCGCCCTAAGCCACTCTCTCCTTTCCGAGCGTGTTCCACCCCGGTACTCTACATTAATTGGAATGACTGACAGTGCGCCATGCGAGATCCGCGACACCGAAGAACACTCGCCCCACACACGCCGGCACATTTATGTTTTTATTCTTAATTTTATTATTATTTTTTAGCACGAGGGCTTTGTGAGAACGCTTTTGACAAACGGTGCAGCACCACATGAGTCAGTGCATCCACCAGGTCTAGTAATTTCTTGTTTCTCTATTTAGTTTTCTTATTCCCCCAACTAAGGGTAGCTGTCCGAAAACTTTCCTGGGTAACGTCGCCGCCTTTTATTGTTCTGCTTCTCTTCCTTTTTTTTTCCCCTCGAGGCCATTCAACGCGAAACGAAGAACCACGCCATAGAATGCAGTATTTTCTATGTTTTAAAGTAATCGCTTATCAAACAGCTACATTGTAACGGCTCTTGTTGTGTACAGTGTGCGTTTTGTCCAAACGCACCCCAAGCCTTCATTGAAGCGGTAACGGTGGTTTTCTCTTTTATTTTATGGGGAAATATACGAGATGTTGGTGGTATATGGACCGGTGATATAAGTAAGCGTGCGCATTTTTTTTTTTCAAAGCTTCTTTAAATATGCGCGAAGCTGGCGGTTGGGTCTCCACGAACGTCGACGAGTCATTTATTTGTCTGCTTCACGTTATCCTTGCTTTTAACTCGTGATTATGCACTACACTTCAACTGAAAACCACAACCGTAACACCCTATGCTTTCTTTTGCTTCATTAACCGTTGGCTCTATATGTTTATGTCAAGTAAAAAACAAAGAGTGTGAAAGAAACCCCTTGAAGCCATCAAATTTCTTTCGTTACTAGTATAAGGGAAGAGGATTGATTTTAAAGTATCACAAGATCTTGCGATAGTTTAAAATCAGTAATAATTAGAAACTAGGGGCGCTAACACACATGGATAAATTCAATAAAGGTTTCAGAGCATCTAAGTGAACAGCCTGCCATCACCCACATAAGGCAGAGGCTGTACTTTCTGTCTGACCCACAGCATTCGCTTTGGTGAACCTGCAGCGTCAAAATTATCGCTTTTGCATTCATGACCACCCTTTAATACTGGCTATCATAATCCTCACTTACTGATTCTTTAAAGGCTCCTTTCGGGATATTTATAAGCCGGGGGAAACCTTGGATTCACTGTGCACACCCGTAGCCGTCAGATGGGCAATAATGCATACATGCTTACACGGAAGTATGCATTGGAGAAGTGACACAATCTCTTCCAGTCGCCTTCGCTCCCCGAGGAAAGAGACGTCAGAGATGTATGTCGTGCATGCGTGCTTTTATTTATTTTATTAATAATACCCTCAAGGCCGTAAGGCATTAAAGAGGGGAGTGGTTAAATGTACAGAAACAAAAAGTACAGTGAATTCAAAAGATACAATTGTTCTCCAAAACACACAAACAAGTTAGTTGAAAAGTAAACAAGCGAGTGCAGTGTGAATGCTAATAACAGAAATAATTCAATGTTTGCTAGTATGTCAACCCTCAGTATGTCATGTGTAGATCGAGTAGATCATGAGATGCGCTGAGCCGCGCCCCCACTTAATTGAGTAGGCGAAAAAAAAAACGTCTCTTTACATAAAACTACCTTTAATTACTGACGTGTTTCATGCAAAGACGAACAGAGCAATACGACATCCTTTTATGTTTCGCGTTTCATGCCTGTGAATAAGGTTCTGGCATCTCACGAATGAATGCAGATTAGACGTATTGCCAACGGTCGCTCTGATTTAATGAAAAACCACCGAGATTGTCTGCGATTCCTGCGCCTCAGTATACTATCAACACTCAGAATTTAACGCTATAGAGCAGCGAAACTTACGACGATGGCTTCGAACACTAATACTGCGCACTGGCTTAACTGCTCATCTTATTCCTTCGCTGTTCCATCGAATACTGTAGCTGCGTTACTGACGTCATATCCGACCACGCGGGAAACTTCTAGTGCTTCCAACATAATGGCTGAATATAAGGCCTGATTATTTCGCCCTTGCAACCAATAGCTCAAGCTTTCTCGACGAGAGTACAAATGAATGGTTTCTAGGAACGTTTTATTAGCTTTTCAACAACGATTAAAGAATTCTCTTTTTATCTCCAGGTCTTTCTTTAATGCGAAGTAATCTATTGGAAGTAATCTGGCGTTTCAGATGCCACTCTCCGGGTCACCATCAAGAAATCTATTTTAACGGGGGAAGAAATGGTCGAGTTCGCGTAAGAGGTAGAAACTATTACATAAAATCATAGGAGAGACAAATTACGCAGGGTAACATTAAAAAAAGAAGTGTGTGGTTTTTGTCACGCCTGCCGCGCAGCAAAACGGTACTGGACTTGCATAACAAAATTAGGCATTTCAAACATGCAGAGTGTACTGGCGCATTTATTCAGATCAGTGGCGCACCGACCGAGGAAGGGGGTTTATACCTCCACCCCCCCATCCCTGGGTCGCTTTCACTCATCCCTGCCCCGCCACGGTGGTCTAGCGGCTAAGGTACTTGGCTGCTGATCCGAGGGTCGCGGGATCGAATCCCGGCCGCGGCGGCTGCATTTCGATGCAGGCGAAATGTTGAGGCCCGTGTGCTGTGCGATGTCAGTGCACGTTAAAGAACCCCAGGTGGTCGAAATTTCCGGAGACCTCCGCTACAGCGTCTCTCATAATCAGAACTGGTTTTGGGACGTTAAACCCCCGCAAAACAACTTTCACTCATCCAACGCATACACTGAGGTTTCTGCTGACGTCATTTCAGCTCAGGAGGTGGCTTTTAGATTTGTCGTTTGGCGAGACACGCATGAAACATAGTAATGACATTCTTCCCTGATAACTTAGAACGCACTAAGCTGCACGATTTGTTGAACGGCTTCACGCGACCACAAACAGGGTGGCATGTTGGCACCCTTATCCCTGCACGGGGTGAAAAAGATTGGCCAAACTAAGACGTTGCCAAAGAACTTCGCTGAGAACTGTATTTCGCGTTGGTTTATTCAATTTGCCGTTTACGTAACACGAGTGCTGCTTTGCAGAAAGAATGTTAGGATCTGTCAAGCCCCGTCAAGAATTTCGGGTAATGCGCTGAAAAAGTAAACATCACATCAACATCAAGCTATTATTATTACTATTATTTGGTGTTGGATTCCTCTGTTTAAAAAGCTTGCCCCCCCCCCCCCCCCCCTCCTCACTTTTCTAGGTTGAAATCCTGCTTGCGCTTTACTGGTGGCAAATTGTCGACATACGCAGATGCAGACAACGTACATGCATATAAAAAAATTAAAAAATCAGTAGAGTTAGAAACAAACAACTTAGAATGCGATTTTCCCGCTGTTAAGGTGTTAGGCTGAGTCAGTTGCACAATCAGTGGTAGTGAGGAGGAGTCGATAGCGGATGGCTTAGAATGCAGTTAGCAAGAATATTTGATTAAATAAAGCGCTTGCCATACGGTTCACACAGCGATACAGTTTCATAGAAAAAAAACCACACTCGAAGTAACGTATGTGTTTGAACCTGGCGGGAGATGACACTATGGTGACTGCTTATTGTAATTAGGTGGTAGTTGAGGAGGAGAAGAAAAGACCCGACGCGCAGGCGATGCAATGTTCAAAAGAAAGTAGTTTATAGCGTGAGATGTGTTTGGTTGGCCAAAAAAATATAGTATCAATCAATCAATCAATCAATCAATCAATCAATCAATCAATCAATCAATCAATCAATCAATCAAAAGGTTATTTAACGTGACAAGGAACAACCGTGAGGTCTTTGTACTGGCGCACGAAAAAAATAATGAGAAAAAGTACAATAAGGACGCCAAATAATAATAATAATAATAATAATAATAATAATAATAATAATAATAATAATAATAATAATAATAATAATAATAATAATAATAATAATAATAATAATAATAATCTGGGGTTTTACGTAGTGGAGGCCCGGAAATTTTGACCACTTGGGCCACTTTTACGTGCACTGACATCGCACAGTATGCGGGCCTCAACCTTTCGTCCCCATCGAAATGCAACGGCCGCGGCCGGGATCGCGACCTTTCCCGCAGCAGCCGAGTGCCATAGCCACTAGACCGCCGTTACGTGGGCCAGAAAGTCGTGGGGTTGCAGAAAAGTGTCGCAGGCGACCACGTCAGACCGTTCATTTCCTGACTTTTCCACGTTTGAGGAGGTGCAGCAGTTGCATTGAACGTTACACCACACCGTGTGTTTCTATTGAACATTTTACTTGAACAGAGAACGCAGTCTAGAGGAGAACGACGCGGAGGAAGAGGATAAAGGAGAGAAGGAGCTCAACCAGGCGCGTGTTCGGTTTGCAACCCTACTCTGGGGGAAATGTGTCCTGGATTCTTTTGCATTTATAACATCACGCGAACTTCTACGATATCTAAATGTTTGATCCTTGCAGGTTGATCGGTGCGTGATGTCACGCACTGCACGCACTGCGAGCTTTTCGGGAGCGCGGACTCGGCGCCGAAATCTAATCAAGCAAACAGTCATCCCCCGTTTAAGTTCAGCGCTTGCTTACACAGATAAAAAGAAGTGCATTGCGCGAGAAGTAAGACCTCGCGAAACCGGCAATTTCTCGACCTGCACGCGAGAGTTGCAGCCATGGCGTCTTTTTCCGTTCCGCCCCGGTAGACAGCACCGTCAATCGGGACCTGCAAGCTGCCGCCGCTCGACTCCCCGTTTATCATTTCTTCGTTCCTCAGGCTGGCCCATTACTACGGTATGCCTTCCCGCTTTTGTTTGCCCCGGCCTCGTCATTTACATTTCGAACAGGTCAGCGAAACAAAACAAATGCGGTGTTTATTCGCCAAACCGCGCGGTTCGGCGACGCGGCTCGGCGTGGCTCCGTGAGCCCTGCGCTGCGGCGGCGCTGCAGTAGCTGTCTCCGTTCGTCGTCTGCTAGGGGCGGCGCTCGCTCCCGTCGTCTGCTCCAGCTCCCCATCTTCACCGCTCGGTGCGCCCCGGCTAAGGAAAGAAACAACGAATAAAATACAACGAAAGAAAAAACCGGCAGCATCTCTACCCTTCCCTCGTGCCTTCCACCTAGGGCCCGGGACTCTCTTTGTGTCTTTTATGTTCCACCGCGTCGCAGCTAGCCTCCACTTGCTTCGTTTTTGCCGGTGCACGCCTTCACTGTTTGCTCTCGATTTCTTTCTCTTCTCGTCTTTTTCCTCTGGCTCGCGCCACCGCCCTATTCTTGTGTGTGTTTTTTTTTATCTTCCCTTCTCAGCGCAGGTCTGCCTGCCATCTTGCGTCGTCGTCGTCGTCCTCGACTCGTCCTCCTTTTCTTCTTCTTCTTTACTCCCTTCTTTCTCTCACCGGCGCATCGTCCTCTGCGAGTCTCCACCGTTGCTCGCTTTCGCCCCCGAAAGTCGCCGCTCACTCGCTTCTCCCCTCTCCTCTCCGCGCACCACCTCAATGGCGTTGCGCCCCACACGCGTATCGGAGTAGCTCTTCTTCTTCCTTCTCGAAGCCGTTGGAAGCAGCGGCGTACCTTCCTCCAGTGCCGGCAAACGCGGTGGCGGCGGCGCGCGCGGGCTCGTGTGTGTGCGTGCGTTCAGTGTGTGCGCGTGTGTGTGTGCTCGCGGCACTCGGTGCCGGTGGATGGACGTGGTGGTGGACTGGACGACGACGGCTCAATGCCGCCTCGGCTGTCGTGATGGCTAGCGGGCGGCTAACGGCGGCGGCGGCGGCGCTGCGATACCGTGCTATACGACGCGATGTGCCTCGCCTGTCAAGTAGTAGCCGACGGCGCGAGTAGTGACTCCTACTTGGACGGCCAGTGGTGCCGCCCGTTGTTCGTCCGAGCGAAGGATATGATGAGGCCGCTCGCTCTTTCCGTCGCCGCTTCATCATCATCTCGCGCTTCTTCTGCTACTCGCTGCTCGTCGTATCGTTTCAGGTGAGCTTCCGAAGGAAAGGCGGCGCGACGCGCGCCTTGGATCTGGACGACCGCTCTCTGGTTGCTCGAGTAGGACGTGTTGATGGGCTAGTGCGGTTCATATACTCGCGCAGTTGAGAAGCGCGAAGCAGGATGGTGAAGATGACGTGAGACGAGCAGCAAAGACAACCGTTATTCTTGGCGTTAGGTGCGCGGCGTGGCCTTCGCAACGCACTACTGGATATGTGTTCATCTAAATAAATAAACCTTAGCAGCGAGTTTGCGTTTGTGTCGCTTCTTCTTCACCGTCCTCTCCTCTAAGTTTTGCGCTTCTAGACTCTTAGTTACTTATTGTGAGATCGGAGAGAGAGAGAGAGAGAGTATGAGTGTAAGAGGAAAGGGTGTGACGTAACGGCGGAAGAGTGCCCCATTGCTTTGCACTTCTGAAACCGTTTTTCCGCTCCATCGTGCCATTGCCATTATGCCCTTATGGTGTTTCGTTTTTGCTGAGCTTTATTTGATGGGCCGGGTGAGCTTCTTGCGAGCTGGCGGCGGTGATCGCGCTTGTGATGTAAGGGCGGCCATTTCAAGTTTTTTTTTTCTTTTTGAGAGTCGTTTGTACTGAGATTTTGAAAGCTACTCCGGCGAAGAATGAATCGACGCATTTACTCGGAGCTACTTGCTTGTCGAAAGAAGAAAATGGTGAACATATATGTTGGGGGCACAGAAGTGGTTGTCTAAAGTTCGCGAGGGAAGTATGAAAGTAGGCTACTGCACCTGTTGGAGGAAGCGTGTTATCAACCGGCGTAACGATGTCTACTTTCTAGTTGGCTTATTGAGCACTTTGATTCGGTTGTTATTCTAATGATTTCTTCACTCATAAAAGGATGACGATTTGATTATGCATGTCTCTATCCCTCTCGATTTGACAAGTATACTCTCCGGCTGCAAAGCATGTGTGACAGCATCTGATTAAATGTGATTCCAATGAAACCGTGCCACAACAGACGTTTCTATTAGGGAAAGGACACAATGTCATACGTGACAAGCATTTAATAAATATTAATTTGAACTGAGCGCACGAGCTATACTGCTTGAAGGTGTTGCACATCTCGTTCATAAATCATACATACATACATACATACATACATACATACATACATACATACATACATACATACATACATACATACATACATACATACATACATACATACATACATACATACATACATACATACATAAGCCTTGCTTGTGAAAGTGAATTTAATGAGAAGTGTTTTTAAAGTCTGCGATGGGTTTATCTCTTCATCCAACGCCATGATGTATCCTGGCTGTACCTGTATCTTTCCACTAAGTGATCGAAATATTTATTACTACTAAGGTAAAAGCACTGGTTGTATACGGTGCGTACTTCCACTTAATATAAATTTCGCTAGTTACCTTAAGTGTTAAATGACTTGTATCTGTATTGCAGATATTCTCTGGTATCACGCCTACTTCTGGCAACTCTAAACCGAATATTTTAATACCGTTCTTATTGTTGCGTTATTCCCCCTCTATTTCCGTGACGATCCCCCACCCAGAGGGGAATCGGAGGGGCTGAGCGAGGGACACATTGTTGCAACGCACTAGCGCCTTCAAATGCCAATCCCTGCGACCATGCGTGGCGCATACCTGCATAGAGAGCTAACCTTGAGGATCAGTTATGGCACATACCCGAACACCACAGCCCTATATGTGAGGGTATGTGCGTCACGTGACATTACATGGAGATTTCCTGCAGATATAGTATGCGTTTGAAAGACATTTAGGAAGGTGAAGTGCCCCGCCACGGTGGTCCAGTGGCTATGACACTCGGCTGCTGATTCGAAGGTCGCGGGATCGAATCCAGGCCGCGGCGGCTGCATTTCGATGGAGGCGAAATGTTGAGGCCCGTGCGCTGTGCGATGTCAGTGCACGTTAAAGAACCCCAGGTGGTCGAAATTTCCGGAGCCCTCCACTACGGCGTCTCTCATAATCATTGCTGGTTTTGGGCGTTAAAACCCCACAAATCAATCAAGGAAGGGGAAGTAAATAGCAGAGTGAGAAAGGCGGGGAGGTCAACCAGTGTAGGACAGCCGGTATGCTACTCTGAACGAGGGGAAAGGGATGGGGATGATCGAAATGCGGAGAGAAGAAAGAGAGAAAGAGAGAAAGGAAGTATACATACAGCAGAATGTCAGCGTCAGCCGCTCCTGTGTGGCATGCGGCATCACTGTTACAGTCGCCTGCGCAAGTCCGTTGTATTCAGGAACCTCAGCGCTGTCCCAAAATGTATGTTTCAAAAGTGTTACTTGGTGTGTGGCTTAATACAAGTGAGAAGAAATGAGCGAAGCTGGGCGAATTGGTAATGGGCTACGTCAAAAACAGCGCGAGAAAGTGCGGAGAACACTGTGGTAGTCCTTTATTTATGAAAATGTTTTATTTCTTTTTTTTTCTCTCTCACCTTCAGGTGATGGTTTGTGTTTGTGTTCTGCGCCTTCCTTGTCCCCGATTTTTCTTTCTTTTTCACTTTTTCGCGCGGTCTGCGACGGAACTTAATGCGTTGCCAATTGTACAGATAAGCTTTCGCTTTTAAGTGTTACAGGAGAGTAACGCATGCTATATAGTTATTAGTAAAAAAAAATGGTATAGGAGAGCTTATACCGTTTGATTCTGTATACAAATGCAATTGAGCCGCATCACAACTCTAAGATATAAGCTATGCACAACTGGGGCGGCGGACGCTTGCCTTAATCAGAATTAATGAACGCGAAACGCTGATAATTGTTGTTGTCGATTGGAAAACGATTACGTTGCTTCTACTATTGCGGGGAGAGCGAAATAAAGTGAATGATATTTGCCGCACTTGAACATTAGGAAAGAAAAAAAAAGGCTCTTCTAACTTCGATAGCCTGTGAGAGCTACCAGGACGAAAAAAAGAAACAAGAAAAAAAGACGAATCGAAGCATTTATGTTTATAGCAGCTACGCTTCATTAACTTCTGGTTAATTAATTTATTAAGCGCCATTAACGTCTCCCTTGAAAGACGAGGCGCGTTTCCTCGTCCGCGACTTTGTTTGAAGACATTAGCTTCTTTGTTACGGGCGTATTCGAATTTTCTCAATTAAGGATTGCGATGCAAGCGACGTTGTTATTGTTTTTTTCTTCTTATCTGCTTTAACGTTGTTAAATGACCACGGCATTTCGATTTGTAACACAGATGGACTTTTCGATTATTTGATCCGTGTTAGATGCGTGCATTATAAGGACGAGTGTGATCTTATGTATATGTATATTTTATAACCTCCCGCAAGGTTTTGCTTGCATAGCACCGAGGTCTTGGGAAAACTGCAGTGGGAGGCTCCGAATGATTTTGTACCCGTAGGTTCGAAATGTCTCATAGCTCTTGCTTTTCGCTTTGGGTAGCTTCAATCAATCAATCAATCAATCAATCAATCAATCAATCAATCAATCAATCAATCAATCAATCAATCAATCAATCAATCAATCAATCAATCAATCAATCAATCAATCAATCCAGCAGCAGCAGCAACAACAACAACAACAACAACAACAACAACGTGCGTGCACGTGTGTGCTCATTCGCCGAAGCTGCAGCTGCGTGCATGGATCGTGCTCCTAGTCAGTTCGCCATGCAGCGATGTCGGTGACGTCCAGTCACGTTCAGATCGCTAATCGAAGGGACGAAACCGAAGTCGGCCCTTTGTGCCTTATCGGTGTTTGGATTTGTAAAAGATATCTATCACACGTGGAAAGGCGATACGGCGCTTTGCCGTCGTCAGGAGCACACGAAACCTAAACTGGGTGGCTGCGCGTAGCCGAAATGCTCGAGGTAACCTCCTCTCTTAGTTGGCTAGTTACGCGTAAGGCGTTTTGCTACGAGCCATTTGCTTTTCTTCGTCGTATGAAGCTCTGTTGAGGCAAGTAGTCCGTTTCTTGTTCCCGATGGCGTCTCGTTTCATGCGCCTATACATTTCCTGTGCTTGCTCTGCGTTGCGGCCTTCCCATGCCATGATATTGTAAGGCTTTCACAGCGCCTTTCATTTTCTCTTTTGCGTTCCTCAGAGCGGTGAACTGCCTGATTGACGGCGCATCTGGCGATCAGTGAAACATATCTGAAGTGTGTTGTGTGTGGTATTCAATTTTCGCCGTCTGCACAATTCTTATAGTGTGTGCGATTGTGAGTGCCGGCATTACAAGTTGTTCGATAGAGGCTGTTCTTTTTTTTTCAACAAGTTAAAACCGGATCCTGAATACTTTAGGTGTTTATTTTCGGTGTTTATTTCGGATACTTTCGGAGGAAAGTATCCGAAATGTATTGGACGCTCGCTTTTTATGCGGTTCACATGTGGCACTATCATATTCTTACGCGATCTCAATTATAAATATTAGCACACCCTTAAGTTTTTATGCGTAACCGAGAGCCAGGCATCCAGCACCGCGCCGCTGTATATTCCTTCGTGCAACCGCCGAGCGCTCATGAAACCACAAAATAAAAAGTGCGGTGTCATGACAATTACGTGACTATACGACTAAAGAGCATGGCAAGCGAAAGAACGCGATGAGAATGGGGCCACGCATCGGTATCGCGTTGAACTCTTAAGGCGAAGCTTAAGGGTCCCACAACATCTTTTTATATTGTGTCTTCTAACCGGCTTTTGATGAAGAGATCGTTGCAAAACGACAAAGAACAGGAAATGTCGCTGGAGCCGACGCTTCGACAAGCCCACCTGTCGTGGTCGAGCATCGTTCGCTGTTCTTCGTCGTTTTTAACGATATCTCCACCAATTCAAGCCTCCATATTCCCGTGAGCTTGTGTTCTTGTTTTGATTTTTGACCGGCCTGTGTGGTGCAAGCTCAGCTTGCGGATAGTGTGCTCCTTTCCGTCTTCACAATTCCGGTTTCGCGTGCCGCATTCCCACGGGTAAGAGAATTTCATACGATCGAAAAGGTGACACAGCATTTTTAAAATAGTCGGTTTCAACTTGATTGATTGATTTGTGGGGTTTAACGTCCCAAAACCAGTTCTGATTATGAGAGACGCCGTAGTGTAGGTCTCCGGAAATTTCGACCACCTGGGGTTCTTTAACGTGCACTGACATCGCACAGCACACGGGCCTCAACATTTAGCCTCCATCGAAATGCAGCCGCCGCGGCCGGGATTCGATCCCGCGACCTTCGGATCAGCGGCCGAGTACCATAGCCACTAGACCACCGTGGCGGGGCTCGGTTTCAACTTCGAAATTACGGGGACCTGATGAAGTTGTAAAATGCTACGGAGCACTCTTTTTCCTTTTTTTCTTTCTTCATTTTTTTTTTGAAGATGGTATCTGTTCCTAGTCCCTCTGCACTCACGTGCTGTACTTATGGAACAGGCAGGCAGGCACAGAACTTTATTTTGGTCCTGAGAAACTGCAGTCCTCTTGTAGGGGGATCCTGTAGCAGTTGCGGGCCGCTCCCACGCAGGGACAGGAAAACTTGCACTGGAGCACGATAAATGTTTCTGACCGAGTTCGGCTGCCGTACTGACTCTAATGCTACCAGGAATAACTATTTTTAGCCAAATTACGTGTAGTTCTGGGCAATTCAATTCTTTATCAATCTCGTAGATAACACAAGCGTATCTGTTTACAGATTAAGTGCCAGCGAATACACTTGTTATCGAAACGGTGGTTATTTGAGGTACTGCGACCACTGAGCTGTCATGGCTTCCTTCACACTGCCGTTTGAAGCATTCTGGGACGCGGAGGAGCAGAGGAGGTCAACGGCACTTGGTGTCGAAAGCGTCAGTGTGCGTCGGCGCATAAGAGGCGTTGAAGTGTTTACGCGTCAAGTACCTATAGCCGTGCTGTCATATTGTCAATTCACAGTCCGTCAAATAGAGACATCTGACGTTTTCGGGTCAGCTTTCCCTCTCCTGTTGTACGCTTCTTCTTTCTTCCTTTGTTGTTACTATCCTTTCTGTTTCTGTTCATGGTAGTGTCATTTCTTTCTAGTTCGCACCTCGCGTTTAGGATATATGTGGGGCGGCGTCGGCTTTCACTATGTACACCGGAAGTAAGTTACGATATCTTCTTCCGGTTCAAGGAAGCGCGTCTAGCGGTCCTGTCAGGAAGTATAAGGGCGATGTCAGTATTGCTAAGTTTCGTCACTTTCCGTTATTCATTTTTTGAAGTGGATGTTGGCGAGCGATCCTTGCCGTGCTTGACCATGCTCAATGAAAAAAAAAAAAAAAAACCTTTCGACAACAACAACAACAACAACAACAACAACAACAACAACAACAACAACAACAACAACAACAACAACAACAACAACAACAACAACAATAATAATAATAATAATAATAATAATAATAATAATAATAATAATAATAATAATAATAAAATACCAGGAATAGGAAATTGCCATCCATTCGTGCGTAGCGTCAACCTGCAGAAGACCTCCTAAGGTATATATCTCGCGGGTTTCCGCACAACTTACCTGGCCTCTCTTGCACGGGTTTCCTTGTAGCTTCGTGCCCCAAACAGGTGGGTGCAAGTTTTCCCTTGCATAACCTTTACTCCACCTTGCGGCATTCCGGAGAACTGATCTGCCATAAGTTAATATGGTCCCTGGTCTTCGAGCTGTCAATTCATTTACTTCGCACTGCAATCTCGAAGCCTCCTCTCTTTTTTTCTTTTTGATATGGAATGTTTTATATAACGACTGTCCCGAAAGCCCGTCGGCCTGGGGTTCGTATCCCAGGACAAGACGAGTGATCACCCGAGGGTTCAAAGAAACTCACACGGGTTTCCTTCGTATCGACAGCTGCAAGTTCTGTTTGTTTCACCAAAGTAATAGAAACAGCTTTTATTAAATAGACACCATCTCGGAGACGGTGGCGGCTACTCCTTTTTTGGTTGGACAAATCTGCGGTAAAAATATAAAATGAAAAGCAACGAAATGCTGAACAAAACAAAGTTATACAAAGTTATAAAGAACGAAAGCATCAGCGCTCCACAACAGTTCCCACCACAAACCACATTAAATGCAAACGAAGGACAAAAAATTCGAAGCAGCTTCAGTGACGTTGCAAAGACTGGTTAAACAGCGAGAGCTGGTGCAATCTACTTGTGCTGCTTCTTACTGTCACTTATTATGGTAGCAGTGGGCTCAGGGCAAGGATATGAGTAGTGAAAGCGCGTCTCCGCTTTTCAGTTCTGCGCAAATCGACACTTTTCTTTCTATCTTTCTTTGCCTTTTTCACTATCACTATCATGTTGTCATGTCACTATTCCTACCACTGTCACGTATAGCGGTGGCCTAAGGGCAATGGTAGTTGGTACTGGGTCAAACGAAAGATCGGGTACGTTTTTCCCTTCTGCGCAACGCGAGACTGTCTTTCTCGTGCTATTCATTGTCACTAACATGTAGCAGTGTGATTGATTGATTGATTGATTGATTGATTGATTGATTGATTTCCGGGGTTTTACGTCGCAAAACCGGGATATGATTATGAGAGACGCCGTAGTGGAAAGCTCCGGGAATTTCGACCACCTGGGATTCTTTAGCGCGCACGGGCGACGCACAGTACACGGGCCTCAGCATTTAGCCTCCATCGAAATGCAGCCGCCGCGGCCGGGATTCGATCCCACGACCTTCGGATTAGCAACCGAGTGCCATAGCCACTAGAATGTAGTAGTGTGAGTAGTGGGGCCAAGAGTAAGAAGAGGTCCGCCTTTTTAGGGGCGAAGCTCGTCTTAGTCTAACCTTGTCCTGCGTCAGGCGTCAGGCGTAACCGGCGTGCCTCCCGGCGCGTGCCTCTCTCTCTCTCACTCTTCCATCTGCTGTCTTGTGTGTGTGAGAGAGAGAGAGCGAAAGGCGCCCGTTGACTATGGAAACGCTCTTTCTTAGATGAACGCTCTACCAGCTCGCAAAGAAGGAGAACGCGCCCTCACCCGCGAGAGACAACGTTGGCGCAGGCAGCGTCTCCTAGCGAGTTTCTTGATTGAGAAATACCGACTGCTCGCGTTGGAGAACCGTTCACCGGCCACCCATTTATATATATAGGCACTGGATCTTGACTTGCAATGAAGCGCCGGTGGGAGATTTCACTTGTTCATAGTTGAACCATAAGGATTCGCAGCGTGCGCGTTAACTAAATTAATCCGGAACTCGGCACGATCTACGATGAACCTCCCGAGCTACGCCCACTCGTCATCATTCACTCCGTGGATATGCTGTAATTTTTTTCTTCTGTATAGCAGCTGCGCTGTTAGTGGCGGACACTTAAACAGATGTGGTTATGTTAATACTGAAGGACGCTTGCAATACGCCTTTAAGAGTGGAACGTGATAGTGTTAACGTGCCACGCTCGCATCGAAAATCATGGCAGGATGGCACCATCTTGGCGTAACGCGTGTAAAGGCTGCTCCTTGCGGTGGCTATTAATCGCTAAGGCAAAGAGCTTGAAGCTCATTCCCGCTGTCCGCATGTCACCGTGTGTTCAGGCTGAATTGCCAGTTTGTTGCGGTCTTGTTTTTGTTTTTTTTTTGTGAGCGTTCGGCTCGCAACCTTACGGTAAGGCTTGAGTTCGATTCCCATTCCGGCCCAAAAATTTTGTAAACTTCCTTTTTGCTGAAATACGTTACTTTGCTTGCACCTGCTGTCCTGAGAAATTTGGGAGTACTCCGAGCATACCCTTACCTGTTCTTATTTAATTATTTATTTATTATATTCGACGTGCTACACCGGAAATGACGATACCTCCGTCAATGCCCCGCCACGGTGGTCTAGTGGCTAAGGTACTCGGCTGCTGATCCGAGGGTCGCGGGATCGAATCCCGGCCGCGGCGGCTGCATTTCGATGGAGGCGAAATGTTGAGGCCCGTGTGTTGTGCGATGTCAGTGCACGTTAAAGAACCCCAGGTGGTCGAAATTTCCGGAGCCCTCCACTACGGCGTCTCTCATAATCAGAACTGGTTTTGGGACGTAAAACCCCACAAAACAACAATACCTCCGTCAATAAACAAACAAATAAATAAATTTATTTATGTCTTAAACCATGGGAACGTAGGTTGCGGTTACATTCGGGATTTTTTGCTTACGGTCAATACTATCGACAGCGCGTTCTTTCTTTCTTTCTTTCTTTCTTTCTTTCTTTCTTTCTTTCTTTCTTTCTTTCTTTCTTTCTTTCTTTCTTTCTTTCTTTCTTTCTTTCTTTCTTTCTTTCTTTTTTTAGGGGGGCGTGGCGCTATAGTTCCATAGTGCATGCTTTTGCATTAAAAGAAAAAAAAAACAGAAAGCAAAGGCGTGCTCATTCGGTCTGGTTCGTTCGTAACTTTATAGGGGAACAGCTTCAACAACAGGACACACACACCATGCGAAAAGGAAAGGCTGTGTATTTATGTGTGTATGTATGTTCTCTGCCTGTTTCCTGGGCAACAACAAAAACAACAACAAAAAAAACGCGAAAGAAAGAACTTTACTCTGTGGAAACAATTAAGCCGTTCGGGCTCGACGGACGCCTCCTGTCGCTTTGGGATCGACGCACTGGCAATTAGTGTTTCGCTAAATTGATTAATTAGCACGAATAAATATTTCATTCGCTGAGAAGACTAAAGTTAAAGAAAAGAAAAAGGCGACGGCGATTTTGCAACGCGTATATTCAGCGCTCTCGCTCGCGCCTAGTTTTCCGCCTTGGGAAATAAAATTACGCCGAAATCAAATCAACCGTTTAATGCTAATTGCATTAAATCTTAATTCGGCCTCGCCGAAAGCTTTATCGCTGCGATATTTAATGCGAATCATTTTGTGTGCAGAGTAAGCTGGGGTTTCAGAAGAAGCTTTTAGATCCACGTGGGAAGCTGCCTAACGGCTAAAATATAAAGAAAAAAAGAAAGAGCACTATAAAGCTAGATAGGACATACAGATTTTAATGTATCAATCTCTATCGAAGACGATCGATCAACTAGAACAGTAATTACTGTAACAGAAAAGTACTCTAAGAAGCCGTTACGGACGTTTAGATTTTTTCGCAGACATTTAAAGCTCGCTCTCTGGACGCATAGCTGTAATGCGATCACTTGCCAATGTTCGCTAGCAATGGGCAATGTTTACAGTGTTGGTTACTTTTGGATAACATTGGCTTAATGTTGGCTGCTGTTAGATGCTGTTGGCTATACGAAGTTATAGGTTAGCTGGAACACTTTTAGGGGTGTGTGGGGAACCATGGGGTGCTGAGGGATGTAGGGAGGGGAGGGGGGGATGTTGTTTAAACCCCTGCCACACTCTTTTAGACGACACTGTAACTAGCACCTTAGTAGATAGATGGTCCACCAATTACCTTAAAAGCCCATAGTGTGGGATTCTGACATCGCCATTTCTTGCTCCTTTCTGCGTGTTGAAAATGACGTTCACACAGTTCATAGGCGAACGTTCGTGT
Organism: Hyalomma asiaticum; assembly: GCA_013339685.2. Taxonomy (NCBI): domain Eukaryota; kingdom Metazoa; phylum Arthropoda; class Arachnida; order Ixodida; family Ixodidae; genus Hyalomma; species Hyalomma asiaticum. The sequence goes on along the minus strand of CM023486.1, from coordinate 89,738,001 downwards.
AAACTGGGGCAGCTGGGTTTATGGGGTGTGGCCTTTCATCAGTTGTGGTATAGGTTTTATCGTATAACTAAGTGACGATCCATGAATTCAGTGCGAACTCCACCCACATGATCGCTTTGCACCTGCTCTTAACTCCTAATACGGGGAAGGGCCACCTGGAGTCCGCTCGAAGGTGAAGCGTTTCTGTTCAAGTTTCAAGAAACTTGAAACTTGTTCTGCTAATGTAGACGATAATGGCTTATCTGGAAACAGATATTCGTTGTTTCTGTCTATAATAAAGATATCCTTGGTTGAATGGTGCGGATGTCTCAAGTGAAGCTTTTTGATTTCCTGACGGGTCTAATTTCTTAAGTGTAACAAGTCTATTTTTTTTTTACATTTACTGCAGAAAATAGAGAAACGGAGTAACCGAGGCGATACATATAGCTCAACATCTGCGCGGGACTTACCAGGACATGTAGATTTTCAATCTTAGCCTCTTCAGGCGCGCTGTAGCTACGTTTGTGTTCGCAACCTGTTTTTGCTAGTTTAGTCAACTAGTGCCAGTGACCAAGAAAGAGCAATTATGCATTGAGCTTTGGGTGAATAGAGCCACCTGCGTGTTAAGTGGGTTTTCATATTATACTTCAATAGGCTGCCTATTCCTGCAGAAAATTGTTTTGCCGAAGGTATCAACCATTTCCGACGTGACACGTACCGGTAGCAACGTTAAAGTTGTAATTTTTGTTGGATCGGAACGAATACAGCCATTGAATGCACGTATTTCAAGCATAGGAATTAGATCGTTCTTCTTCTTCTTCTTTTTTTTAGAGGAACGGTAATGTAATGACATAAGAACAAAGCGATCTTTAACGCTCTAATTATGACGAATGCACAAAACAGATATTGCCGCCTATTATTTCGGGAAATGTATTATTGATTGCCATGGAATTAAGTTGTGGAGACTTGACAAGTCTATGGACAGCCACTTGTAATTCGCGATCCAAGGGCTAGTGAATATAGTTGCGTGACGAAATCAACTTTGTTTATACTAAGAAGCGCTTGGCGTCAAGCGAACTTAACTGGCTTGCAAATATACATAAACGGATTGTTTTGAGCAGGAGAACAATATTCATAACACTGTATACTCTCAGGCCCTTGCTCACTATAGTCAGTCTCTCTGTAATATTTTTGTATGTAAACTCTAATAATAATAATAATAATAATAATAATAATAATAATAATAATAATAATAATAATAATAATAATAATAATAATAATAATAATAATAATAGTTCGGTTGAGTGGAAGGCAACGGAAATTTCGACCTCCTGGATTATTGTGGTTCGGTTAAGGAACCACAATAACAACTAGTTAAAGAATATTCACAAAATAGTTAAGGAACCACAATAAGAACCGCACGACTCAGCGCCCGTGGGCATATACGGGAAAGGGACTGAAGGGGATAGAAAGGAGGGAAAGGCCGTAGTCGAGGGCTGCGGAAACTTTGACCACCTGGGGTTCTTTAACGTGCACTGACAACGCACAGTACACGGGCTTCTCTAGCATCTTCTATGCAGAACTTGTTGCTGGGCGAGTCGGTTGGAATCATAAGAACACATTGTTAGTGCAAAAAACGAAAAAAAAAAAACAGACTTAGGAATAAGGCGAGGGGAAACAACAGGTCGAGCGCTAGACGTCAACTGACTTTATTCAAACAGAAAACCAATAATTACAACCTATGCGCACGCGTGCATGAGTGTCGTCAAAGGCGAAATTAAAAAGCAGAATTTAACTGATGTGTTTCAATCTCGTACGAAAAACCGATCACACAAAAGAAACCGATGGAGGCGAAGATGTTAGATCTTCTGATCTGGCCATCTTCTAGCATCTTCGCCTCCATCGAAAGTGGGACCGCGACCGGGTTTGAACCCGCGCCGTTCGGATCCACAGGCGAGCGCCATAACGTCACTAGAACACCGCGGCAGTTTGAACATGTTCCAAGTGAAACCAGTGACGCGAGAGAGAGAGAGGACGGAAGAGGAACTCCCAAGGTGAAGGATGAAAACGTAAGAGGAAGAGGGCTGCCGTCGAAGAATAGAAGTGGCGCAGCTGGGAGGCAACATCATGCGCTTACGCAAACGCGACCGAGAGCGGCGCAGCAACCGATGCTGTACCGGTGACGAATGACGGGCGAGTGGAGAGAAAAGAAGCAATAGAAGAAAAATGGCCACAGGGCAGGAAGGCGTAACCCCCCTTTGCGGGTGGAGTGTTCTATTTTCAGTACACCCCTTGCCACAAGCGGCGAGGCGCAGCGCGCGTGGGTGGGTCATATTGTTTTTGTTTGTTTGTTTGTTTTTATTCTTCTTAATCACCCGTGGCCCGTATTTTTTTGGGGTGGGTGGGAGGCGAAGAAACTCTGTTCTGAGCGCGCGCGCGTCCTTGTGCGTGTAATGTAGAACAGGCATTCCTGGACGAGCAGCTCTTTTATTATACGCCCATCCCTTCACTGCAATATTTTGCTGTAGATATTCATCTATGCTTTTGTTTTCTTTGTCCACAAGGCATTCATTTCTTGCCGAGCCAAACCGCTAGCAAGAGCAAGAGAAGTAGGGCGTCTTTGAGGCAACTGTGCCATGTATACAGGACGCGCATGCTATATAGAGACGGTGTAAATGTAGTTCGCGAGAGTGTTATAAGGATTGGAGTACATTCTCGGGCTTTTCGTGCCAGAAATGCAACATTATGAGGCGGTCGCAATCGTGGGCGCAGGATTAATTATTACCAACTGAGGTTATTTAACGATTACCTGCATCGGAGTACACGGCCGGGTGCTCTTGTTTTTGCACTGATTTGATTTGTGGGGTTTTACGTCCCAAAACCAGCTCTGATTATGAGAGACGCCGTAGTGGAGGGCTCCGGAAATTTTGACCACCCGGGGTTCTTTAACGTGCACTGACATCGCACAGCATACGGGCCTCAACATTTCGCCTCCATCGAAATGCAGCCGCCGCGGCCGGGATTCGATCCCGCGACCCTCGGATCAGCAGCCGAGTACCATAGCCACTAGACCACCGTGGCGGGGCTGTTTTTGCACTACGCCCCCGATGAAGTGCGACCGTTGCGGTAGGGAACCGAACCCGCGCCCTCGGGCTGAACAGGTATCGTTAGGTAGCGTTGCAATAACGAATTTGGCATCGATGTGTGGCATGACGCCGTGCTCTGTAGTGTTTTGACCGTCTCTTTACAACGCCAGCTGGTCCTCGCATCTTCGCCTGTTCCGTTCAGATGAGAAAAGTTCGCAGTGTGCCCTCGATTTGAAGTCATCGTTTTCGATAAGGTGCACTCATAGTAACGCTGGTACGTTGGTGATTTGTGCTAGCTTAGAGTCCTGATCAGGCTGTCTAAATCTCGTGAATCCACGAGCGGATGCCGTGGGGACTTGTTTGTATACCCTTTCGCTTTCTTACATATTTTGGGAGACTTTTGGCATTCCTCTCGTAATAAGAGTTATGTTTTCATGTTCTTTCATTAGTATGCTTTATGAAGACTAAGAGAATTATTTGCGCAATGAGTCCTCGAACCTTACACGCACCGACGCTTCCACCGACAAAGGAAACATTTGCCTGCATGATATCGGCTGGTTTCGCTCTCCTACAAAGGCATAGTCACCTAGACTTTAGGGTGATACATCATGATGAAACGGCGCAAAAGGACGGGAAAAGAAAGGACACGGTCATGTGTCCTTTCTTGTCCCGTCCTTTTGCGCTGTTTTGTCACGAAGCTTAACCAACCCGCCCAACTGCCACTTCTTCTAAACTTTAGGGAGATAACTTGTACCTGGTTGTTATGTCTCGTTTAGACACGCCTGTGTGCAGTAGACGGACATCTTTTCCGCCGTCACTTGCTGGAGGCGTGCCAGCAGTGGGGAAAACGGACACCGCCTGCATTGAATGTTACCTTTAAAGGTGAACCGCTCCGTGCGTATGGAACGGAATACCAAATATCTTAGTTAGTATATTCTGAGGTAATAGGTGCGCGGACGGTGGCACAAAACAGCAGATATAAACATGTGTATCTCCTACTGCGTCGTCGTCCACACACGCACGTCGTCCACACACGCGTCGTCCACATACGCATGTAGGTCTCCGGAAATTTCGACCACCTGGGGTTCTTTAACGTGCACTGACATCGCACAGCACACGGGCCTCAACATTTCGCCTCCATCGAAATGCAGCCGTCGCGGCCGAGATTCGATCCCGCGACCTTCGGATCAGCAGCCGAGTGCCATAACCGCTAGACCACCGTGGCGGGGCAATCCTACTCGTAACGCCTGGCTGAATGCCAAATAACTCGACAAAGGCAATTTTCACGCTGACTCTCTCGCATGACATCTATTCCCACAATACGTGAAATCTGCCGTATCTTTCTTTTTCTGATCTGGGCCATATTGGCTAAAAAAATTTTTCTGAAACACCTTGCGTTTAAACATTGGCTTCATTCTTCTTTAGAGCATAATGTATATAATTTTGAACGGTAAATAATTATATAGGCTTTATAGGAAGCTCTCAACATCTCTGAAGTCACACGCGGAAGCCTGAGAGCGACATCGCCGCCTGCATTTTGCTTTTACGCGTTTTCTAGCTTGCCGAGCGTGCTTCTCTCCTAATAGTCATGCTTGTGGTATTGTGACAGGGTAATTTACGAAAACGAGGAATGTCGTTCTTCACTATAGTGCCTCTTTAACTTGCGATATCGATCCAGTTTGAAAGCGCCAAGCCACAGTGGTCTAGCGGCTATGGCGCTAGGCTGCTGATCCAAAGGTCGCGGGATCGAATCCCGGCTGCGGCGGCTGCATTTCTATGGAGGCGAAATGTTGAGGCCCGTGTACTGTGCGATGTCAGTGCGCGTTAATGTACCCCAGGTGGTCGAAATTTCTGAGGCCCTCCGCTACGGCGTGTCTCGGAATCATGTCGTGGTTTTGGGACGAGAAAAAAACCCCAGAAATCCAATTTGAAAGCCTCTGTTGCATTGAGTAGAGTATAGCACGCGTGATGTTTGAGTTTTGCATTCTTGCCGCACGGTTCCCTTCGCGTGCCTATGCACTACACATGATTTTTGTGTTTCACAAATATATTCGCGAAAGGGGCAGCGCGCGCGTTCGGAAAGGCTGCTGTAAACCCGCTTTTTACGTTAGCAAAACATGCTCGGTCAAAGCCGGTCACTCCTTTATCTCTCTCTCTCTCTCTCTCTCTGTGTGTGTGTGTGTGGCCGAAGCATTGCGACCGCTGTTACTTCATGGTATAACATCGTGCTTCCCGAACAGATAAATTTTGAACGAACTGGAAAGGGAGTAAAAGAAAAGACGCAGAAGCGAACTCTCCCCTACTTCCCCTTAGAGTGCGCCCTAGAAAAATAAATTGAGTTTCGAGCAAAGGGCAAGGACTGTTGGAAGCGGACAAAGAAGCACGAAAAAGAGAGAAAGAACACTTATTCCGGGCCGTGGAAACAGCTATGTGTACATTCGTTCGAGTAAATAGATGTAAAATGCCCCGTAGGCATAGTAGCGGTGTTCCCTTCTTGGACGCACAGACTAGACAAAAAAAAAAATGACAGAAAAATAGCCAGAAAGCACGAACGAAAGAAAGGAGATGAAGAGAATGCAAAAGGAAGACGAACGGAAGCCTGGGCAGCGCCGCCGCAAAGCCGTCTCTGTGCAAGACGGGGAAACAAAAAAAGGAAGTCAAGGTGCCGCCACTGGAGAGTGCCGTCGCGCTATTGGTTGTCCGGCTACGCTCGGAGCGCCCCTGACGGATTGCAGTACTCGATAAGGAAAGATGCTTGCGTCACTTAGGGCGCCTATAAAGACCACCTCTCTCTCTCTCTCTCTCTTCCTCTCACGCACTTTCACTCGGACCTCAGCCTCTTCTCTTCTTCCGCCTATCCATCCATCGCTTCTATCAACTCTCCACTAACTCTACGTCTGCACGGGCAGACAGCGTTTTTTTTTTCTTTTTGTACATTTGTTGTCTTGCGGAGTTTTGTTTGCTTCTGTTCCTTTGAGACTGTCAGTATTGCCGGCGAAAAAAAAAAAGGGGGGGGGGGGCGGGGGGATGAGGGCTAGGGTCCGAGCTGTCGCATTTTATCACTCGTGTCCTACGCTGCCGACTATACGACGACGACGAAGACGAAGAAGGCGCTTGTTTCCATCAACTTAGCTCTACGGCCTCAGAGTGAGGTACCGCGTTTTCTCGTAGTATACGGGCGCCTGAATCTTTGGAGCACTAATGTTTTGGGACGTGACAATAGCAGTGGTATTAATGGGTGCGTTGATGTTCGTACGACGCTTAACTCGTGTCTCAACAGTTGGGACATCCGGTACGGTATGTACAACACCAGCTAGTTACATCGGGCTACGTGTGCTTTGCGTACGCTGCTGTGCGTTTTGTAGGTGGTGATACCTTGTGTACTCGACTTGGCATATATTAATCCTAAGGAAAATTAAGTGATGCTTTAGGATAAGCTTTCCGGTTGCCAGGCTAATATTGGGAGAAAGAGACATCACCATCCCAACCACCACCGCCACCACCAAACAGGAATATGAGATGTGAGGTCATACTCGTTATCATATATGATGCATTGCGTGGTGTCCTGATTCACTGCAGTTAAATGAAAAGAAGAAACGCAGAAGCAAATGGAATTGTAGATTATTTATTAGGTCGTTTGATTGACGCTTAATTTCTGGATTGTTTGATCCAATTAACTATGATCCATCGAATAGCTGAGTTGCTTCGCACAGTACTGAATTCCTGTATAGCGCTAAAACTCATGCTCATTTTTTTCTCAGTGATGTTTTGCAAGGTTTGTGCGCAAGAATGCACGGATCTGTTGGGTTCCCGCGTCAGCGACCGACCGTGTAGGTTTTTATCTGCAAAGATAACCTATCGCAGTGGCTAGTGCACAGGACGCACGCTTTGACTGTGTAAACACTTGTCTTTTTTACGGTTCCTTACGTCAATTGCACTGTTGTTTCTTACCTGTGCAAGTGACGTGGGTGTGAGAGATATAGAGTGTAATTTTGACAAAGGAGAACCGTTTCGTGGGCACTCTGTCGTAAGCTGAAGACGTAGACAAGTGCACGAGCGACCTTCTGGCATTATTACGGACAAGTTTATGTCCACTTTTCTTATAAATATAGCCCAGCGCGCTTAGTGAAGCTCGTGGTTCAAAATTGTCTTCGGAATGTGCGCCATTGTGGTGCCGTATTAGAGGTGTCCGGGTTTAACCAGTGCTCTCAATCACTATTTTGCGCCACGTTCTCGCGCAAAAATTCGTGGTATGTAAATTAAGCAAATACGACGCATTTGCGAAGCGGAGTTTTACAGAACAAAGTGGTTGGTATAAATATTAGGAACAATTAAATGGGATGTACACACAATTTGTTTCGTCTTATTGAGATGTGGAAATACCGCGAGTTCGGCGGATATGAGCGTATTTTAGTATTACGCAGTGCATAGTATCGCGCTCTCTCTCTCTCTCTCTCTCTCTTTTTTTTCACCGCTTGGGTAAAACCTTTGAGGTCATGCACAATGTACACATGGAAATGCAAGCGTCGCGTCACGTGGAATGCTGAGCGCGATATGCAGGTTGTCAAAGTGATGTCGCGAGTACACACTCGAAATCTGCGTACATGGGAGTACGGAAACCACGTGGCTTAATGGCATTATTCAGTAATCCGAGAACGTGTCCTACATATATAAGAACTACGCACGGGGACAGCACCTGTGTGAACCATTGGACCGATTACTATAGTACGTAGTACTCCGCAGTCACCTCATAGTCACATATTCCTTACGCTGTTTCCACCCCTAATATTCCGCGTCTGTTGCGGAGTAGCAGAGCTATTGCGAAGTTTCTCACGCCAGCCTATCTTACACGTTTCTCGTTGTTAAAATTATCACTATTGCCTAAAGAAGAATGACCATTGCAAGCCCACACCCACTGTGGTGCCCATTTTTGTGGACTGGCCATGTTCGTTGGCTAAAATATAAAAGAAAATCAAGAACACTAGAGAAGCGTCTATGACACAATGAGCTGTTCCAATGAGATGTCAATGGGCCTTAGAGACCAAATACGAGTCGTTGTTGCATTAACATGTTTAGTTGCACATAACACATGTGCGCTTATGACACCGCTACGTGCTTGCTACATTCGGTGTTTTACGTATACTTTGCGTACTGGTGGGCTCGATGCGGCGCTGTTATTGTAGTGAGCAGAGAGAGAGAGAGATAGAGAGAGAGAAAACCTTTAATGAAATGGTGGAGATGTTCGTACAGCCACACAGCCACACAGAAACACACTATTTACAAGGTTTCTTTGAACCTCTTGGCCCGCAGGATTCTCAACAGAGCTTTCGTGGCCAGCTCTGCGCCGCTTTGCTGCAACGATTGTTTCAACAGCGACACAATCATGTCTGTACACTGCTTCTTAAAATTTCGACCGCAACATAATTAAAGCAATAGGTTGTCGCATTGTGGTTTCGAGAAAGAAAACAAACAGCCGTTAGAAGTCCCTATTTGCTGCTGTCTGCCTCTCAGGTGAGCAGGTACTCTGGAGACCACAATACACGCAAATGACAGGCTAATAATAGCAATTGTCGGGGCATTACGTGCCAAAACCATCTATATATACTATGCACGGCCCGTACAGTGGAGTGCTCCAGAATGGTTTTGACCACCTGGAGTTCTTTAACCACGCGCCTAAATCAAAGTACACGGGTGTTTCTTGTACTTCGCCCTCATAGAACGCTGTCGCCGTGGCCGGGATTCGATCCCTCGATCTCAAGATGAGAGGATAGCGCAGCAGTAATACATCTTCAAGGTTGTGTTTTGCGATCTTTGTGAGACTTCCCTGCGGATCATTTTAAAGCTACCAGTCAGTCGAATTTGCGTTAACATTCTTCTTTACAACAACAACAACAACAACAACAACAACAACAACAACAACAACAACAACAACAAAGCCAGAAAAACGTGTATAGGTATATGAAATGCTCCGTTTAATTAGTTTAATTAAAGCGGAGATTGAAAACGAGAAAGAACATAAAACAAAAGAAAGAAAACCAGAGTTCATTTAGCGGTAAATCCATGAGGAAGTCGTTGGCACTACCTTTGATGACCTCCAGTTTCTTCAGTTATTTTGGTGGCCCGTTGTAGGGTAGCAAACCCGACTCTCGCATACTCATTTACATAACTGTAATTTCCGCATTATTGTCATTGTTGTTGGAATCTATTTGATAATACCACCCTATTCGTGGCTGATCTTCCACTGTGAGTTCGTGCCACCGGAAAAAATCGGCATGACCATCATTATCGGTAGCGAAGGTGCACGATCTTCAGTAGCTAGAAGAATCTCCCCCCCCCACCGCCCCATTTTTCCTCCCCCCCCCCCTTTTTTTTTGTTTTTAGAGTGTGACCAGTTTCATTAAGAAATTGCGATTTCTTCACAGCGCAAAAGACACGAGGAGACAGAAGAGAGGATACCAAACACTGTGTACACTCTTCTGTCGCCTTGTGTCTTCGGCGCTGTGAAGAAATCGCAATCACGTTATGCTGACACGTTCAGTCGCACACTATTCATTAAGAGATAGCCTGGTCGTTGGCGAAACACTTAATGTAATGAGCCAGTGGCATGGCAGTACGTGTCTGCCATTCTACGACTTTCTCACAAGAGCGGTTTAGACAATGTTCGCCACCAGTTAGCCGGCGCTATCCGACATTAGTCAGTGCTGGTATCATTCGAAAAAATACGGTAGACTTCACACAGGCTGTACACTCCTTTAATCAATCATTGTTCTAGGGAATGCTTTGACCTGAATATAGCTTTAAGACAAAGCTGGATGTCTTATTTTACATCAGGCTGGTACACCGCGAAGCGAATTTCTTATAGGATAGCCTATAAACTGCCCCTACAGCACCCCAGTTCACTCCCAACAATACGTTTCACACAAAGACAGGTTGTGAAAGGGAAGATTAGCGCCTACCCGTTTTTGTAGCACAACGCTACAAGGAAATCCATATGGATTTCTCAGAAATGAAAGCTTCCTAGTTGCCGAAAAATTCGTCCTGGTCCGGGGTCCGGATTTCTGAGAAATCCATATGGATTTCCTTGTAGCCTTGTGCTACAAAAACGGGTGACTGCTAATTTTTCCTTTCACAAACGTTACTCCACCTTGCGGGTTTCCGCAGAACTCATTTGCCAAAGACAGGTTGTGATTATATGGTGGAAAACACGGTACACTGGCCCTCCTCGCTTCTCGTGAGCGTGCCGTCGGAGAGAAAGCGTCGGGAACGCCGAGAGAAAAGCGCTGGGGACGTGGCACGCTAGGGACAAACAAGCGTCCGCGGAAAGGAAAACATCTTGACGGTCGTCGTTGAGTGCGGGCCGTGTTTTTTCTGGCGCCCTCTAGGCCTCCTTCGATATATTTTCAGCCTCCCCCCCTGCCTCTCTCAGATCCTCCCCGATCCGTCGTTCGGTTGCTCGTTGTCGAAGAAGGCGTTATTTACTCGTATGAGTGAGCGCATTATAAGCGAATGACCGGCGCATTGTCGCCGACAGCCCTCCCCCGCCTTTTTCTGTTTTTTTTCCCTTTTCACGCGAGTGATGACAGGCGTGCTTGACAGAAACGAAACGCGAAAGCTGTTCCCGTGTTGTTGGCCGGCTGCTGCATCGCCGATGTCGAAGTCCCGTTATCGCGCGCGCCTCTGCTGCAGTACGCTTTTCGTTTCGTGTGTCGCGCGTAGCTGCACGGCTGTCGGGTGTGCCTTATACAGCCCCTCTTAACGCTTATTTCGTTAGCGATCGCCATCGCCTTTATCGTCGTCTTGTTTCCTTCGGCCAAATAACTTTCCGAGAGAGATAACCCTTTCAGCCACGCCGCATTGGATACTTCGGGTCTCTTACAGCATGGATGCCGCTGTCGTACTTCTAGCGTAGCCGTTACAAGCTACGTGACGCAGTTATAATAGTGTATTGACGTAACTGTTGTAATTACTGATTTACGACCCGCTTTTTCTTTTCTATTCGCCCAGTCCTGTTGTCAGCTAGACTGTTATCGCCGTAGCTCCGGTGTCCGTGGTATTAAAACTCCGAATTTACGGACGGACGTCCATCCGTCCTTCCACCCACCCACCAGTGCACCCGTTCGTCAATCAATCAATCAATCAATCAATCAATCAATCAATCAATCAATCAATCAATCAATCAATCAATCAATCAATCAATCAATACATCGTGCACAAACGGTCCATTGTGCAGGAAATTCGGCAACGCACCATTGCGTTGATACAGACAAAAGACAGTGTCAGAGCTGAAAGAATCGATGACCAACGCTTCGCTGCGATGACCAGCAATACTCATCACTAGCCAACATTTACCTACAGACAACCTTTTCACAGCGTTGACAAAGTATCTCCGAGTCGCCGTGACGTTATTGGAAGCGGTAATCACCTCCAGTCAGTTTTTGCCTTGCGGTTTTTTTTGTGTGGTTTATATACAATAATTCTTTTCGTATGTACACGTTTCTTGATGTATTTATTCTGCACAAATGACTGTTTTGAATTGGCAGCGAATCTGGACATGCGTAAACATTATGCGACGAAACGACGCCACAAAATTAATAAGTGTATTTAGCGTTTGAAGAGGCGAATGATGCAAGATGGAACCGAGAATATTGAACATTGTTTTTTTTTAATTGGTGACATGCACTATAATGGGAGACATGTTCCATACATACGGGAGGCGGATGTGGGGGCGATCAACTAATAACATCTGAAATTAGAACAAAAAGATTACCCAACGATTACTACACTTACTTGTGCGATGTGAGCGCAGTTGTACGCGTGACGATATACTGAGCAAAATGACTTGAGAGAGAGGCACGTATGTTCTCGTTCCCGCAAGTTTACTCCGGTGAGCCGCACTGGCGAAGCATTTCCCCCTGATGCGTCGCTCCTTGTATACAGAGAACCGAAGAGCTTCTGCTTCGGCTGCGCGAACTGTCGTGTTCGCCTCACTCACGAAAAGTTCTTACAAAACTAGCTCCTGCTTCCTCGGTATCACAGCTGGCCACGGCAAAAGAAGAGAGTCCCGTGGCTTGAGGCGCACGAGCCACGACATCTTTCGCCAAGCTCATTCGCTCGGTTGCGGTTTTTGCCGACGGACGACGCACCCCGCAGGGACAGGCGCATAAGAGCTGCGGTCTGAAAATATAAGTTCCCCTGCGGTCATTGCTATTCCATAGAGTCGCACTTTATATGAAGAGGCTCTGAACCGAAACGATAGACATTTGCCACCTGTGTACACAGGCTTCGGGGAAACGACATATATCAGATAACGACTCTTCTATCATTCTCAGGCCCCGCCACGGTGGTCTAGTGGCTAAGGTACTCGGCTGCTGATCCGAGGGTCGCGGGATCGAATCCCGGCCGCGGCGGCTGCATTTCGATGGAGGCGAAATGTTGAGGCCCGTGTGCTGTGCGATGTCAGTGCACGTTAAAGAACCCCAGGTGGTCGAAATTTCCGGAGACCTCCACTACGGCGTCTCTCATAATCAGAACTGGTTTTGGGACGTTAAACCCCACAAATCAATCAAATCATTCTCAGTCTCTATTTTCTTTGTAAACAATGTTTTTGTTGCAGCAGCAGAAACGTCAGCGTGTACTAATTGTCACTTTTTTTGGTCGGTATCTTTTCTCGTTCTCTGAGGTGATCGCATTTGCCGATATCGGCAAAGTGTTGCCTTCAGTGTGCGCAGATTGGAGGAGCAAATGCGGGGAAGCAGCCGCTTCTTCATTGCACACGCGAGATTCTGTGTTACGCAAAGCGACAATATCGCTGGAAGCGACTGTTTCACAATTTCGCCGCTTGTTCTTATTCATTTAGCCACGCTCCCTCCCTGCCGGAACGAGTTCCGTCGTGTCATCGATTTTCATTATTAAATATAAGCGCGAGGGCAAACACACACATGATCAGAGTCAGCGCTGCAAATACGTATATTCAATAGGATAGTTCAGACAGCACAGATTGGTTCGATGCAGGTTGGTGTGCTTCACCGCACAGATTGTGTTCGTGTCTTTGCGTATTCTGCACTACACTGCATGGCAGCGCTGTGGTGAAGCCTGTTAAAGCGAATTCATCATTATGGAGGGCAAACAACCGCATTGTCCACATAGACCGCCAGAGTTCACCAAAGTGTTCACGCAGTGGATATTGGTCACTTGCAAACTGTTTCCTAGTCGCGACACCGTAAGTATGACAGATGTTCGCAGAAGCAAACGTGCAATCATTACGAACATACGAGAAATAGTTAGGTGAGAATTATATGTTGAAATAAACATGATTCCAATTTTTGATGTTAATAACATCAGTGCAGCCAATGATTTTGATGCGATTTAGTATCTTTGTGATATTTTTCTCCCTCTAAGGAGTCTCTGAAACGCTTTCTGAACATAGTCTGGTGGCCGTGCCACTCAGTCGTGGAGACTCCGCTGAGCACGTGAGCTAAATATTAGTACGCTGCATGCACGAGGGAGCTCGCGATTCGGTTTCAAATATTGTTGGAAATTGTTTACTCTCCTTTCAACAAATGACGTCATAAATAGCACCGGCTACGTCGCTTTAACTTTTTGTTCTTCTGAAAAAAAAAAAAAGATACATACGTTTTCTTTATTTGACGAACTCAAAATGAACAAATAAAGTATTGCCGAAGACATTTCTGCGATTATGGAATCACTAGTGCTAGTTGCATTTCAAGTGACGGAGTAAATTTTCCTTGTGACGTCATACGTTGGAATAAGAGCAGGAGGTTTCCAGTCGTGTTTGCCTGGTGCGCACAGCACGCTAATATTTGGCTCTCGTGTTCACAGTGGCTTCCACAACTGATGGGCACCGTTTTCAAACCATGTTAAACACGTGTTGCAGGACACCTATATGAATTAACCCCAACGCCCGCGCAGCGAAGGGTCTCATTCATCCTAACGAATTTTATTCTCTGCCTGGTCATTTAAGGCGCCATTCGAGGCGTACGTTTCGCGAGTGTTTCATTTTTGCAAAAGGAAAGGTGCCGGCGCGAAAATTGAGTTGGGCGAGCCGGCGCGGCGAGCCTTATCGAACGATCAAGAGCAGTCTCTCTGAGCGTGCTTCTTTTCCTGCTTGACCGCTGTGCAGAGAAGCCCTGCGGCGCAGCCGACCGCGGCGGAGCGCAGGGTCGGCGGGAGGCGGCGACGAAGGAGGAGGAGGAAGCCCGCGGCGTGGCGGCGGCAGCAGGAGGAGGAGGAGAGGAGGCCGCTGCTGCTGAGGAGGAGGAGGACGGGGTGCCATGGGCAACAAGCTGAGCTGCTCGTGCGCGCCGCTCGTCCGCAAGGGCTACCGCTACGAGGATACGCCCTGGCAGAACACGCGCCGCAGGGATGGACACCTGCTGCGGTGAGCGACACACGCGCCATCTCCCTTCTCTCCCTCTTCTTTTTCTGTCTCTCTCTCTCCCATATCCTCCTCTCCTGCCATCCTTCAGCTGAGACGGAGACAACTGATCACGAATTATGAAGCCATTCAAGGGATTTAGCGAGAGTCCTCTTTAATGCGAAGCACTTATATTGGAAGCGTAAAGTTGGGGTTTCAGGAGGACGTCTTGGGGCGCGCGTCAAAGCAAAGAAAAAGAACAAAACATTTTTTTTATATTGTGGAAAAACGAAACCGTAGTTATGCAGCGTAAAACGTGCGGGCTTTGATACCGACATTTATTGAGACGAAATATGCGATAGAGCACTACTTAACGCTGAAGGAAAAAGAAAACACATATTATGCAGCGCAATAAGATATTCGCATATACTATTATGCCTCTGCCTGAATCCTTTAAGTTTATTTAATTATTTATTGCATTACGAACACCGGGAAAGCTTCTGATAAAGAGTTTTACATGGGAAGGCCGCTCATCACGATGGCTTTTGATGTAGAGTTGTGCGGCTGCTCTCCCGAGGCACGCCGAGATTATTACCTCGCAAGCGACGAGCATATCGCTAAACGTCGACCTCGTTATTGAATGACCGAATCACTTCGATCGCTCTCTTGGTGTACGCAAACGCCGTTGAGAAATTGCTCATTCATAAGAGAAGCCGCATAATGTCCCCGTGAATGCATGAATGAATGAACGGGCCGAACGCGAGGCGCGTGGATGTCCTTGATTGTCAATGAATGTCGGCTCGTTTTTTAATTCCTGCGCTTGTAATTAGATCCCTGGGATTTGATTTTCATTTTGTAGTACCACTCACCATGCATGGTATTTGCTTTTTTAAGTAGTGAGAGATAGATGGGGGGAAAATGCCGTCGTGAAGCCACAGAAACCTTTAGGAAGGCAAAGCATTTCAGAAAGAAGGATGGATGCCGTATACATAGTAAATGCAGAAGCAAATGAATTAGTTACTTTCACGTACTCTGCCGCGCTGGAAATTAACGAAAACGCAAATGTTCTATAGCGCGTCACAAGAACGTTGGAATGTGTATAAGTGTCTGCGGTTAGGTAGCAGTTATTACTTATATGGGTGTGAGATGTAGGGCGCCATAACGATATTCACACCTACAGTTACCGTTGGCAGGGCATATTAGCTACTGTTGGCACGACAGACCAGCTCTGCGGAATTCTCCAAGGTGGTGTAACGATTATGAAAGGGGAGATCAGCTATACCAGTTGCACAAGGCTACAAGGAAATCCAAGCGGATTTCGCAGAAACTGAAGCTTCCGTTCTGAAAAAAAAAATCGTCCTGACCCGCGGATCGAACCCAGGACTAACACCTGTCCAGGGCTAGAAACTGACCGCTCGAGGCTGAATTGATCGACAACGCGAAGCACGGGGGCTTGAATGTGGCAAATGAGTTCTGCGGAATTACGCAAGGTGGAGTAACAATTATTTTAAAATAAATTGGCACGACTTGCGTACACTTGACGTTTCTTGGTGGGGCCTTGTATAAAACACGTTCATCCTGAACGAAATTTTGCCGCCGGATTTCTTTAAGGTGAACTGTGATAGCATCTCATATAGGGACTGGAGCGATTAAGAGTAGAGGTGCGCGATTATGCGAACTTTTCAATAGCTTTCGAATATCATTTGCTATTCGATTCGAGACTAGCATTACTATTTGAACTGTTCGAGGTTCGTGATTAAGGGGCAAAATATGCTGTGTCGTGATAAGTGGCCCATTCGCGCGTATAGTATGCTTCGCCGTACAACATCTGCGTACTGCGGCAAAACTAATATTTGTGTATAGCGACGAAGCTACTACTTGTGCACTGCGGCCAAGTTATCTCATGTATGTGCACAGTTCGCTGTTGGGCTGTTCTTTAGGACTTGACTGTTCTTCTAGGGACGACATTGTTCCAGTACACCAGCCGTGCAATAATTTTTTTTACCCATGGTTAGTAATACATTTATCTCAGAAATAACGAGAGGGTGATTGATTAAGGGCTCGTTCTTTTGTTAGACACAATCTAATTAATCCAACAGACAATGAGGCCACGGAAGTCACAGGGGAAATTCTTTGTGGTCTTTAAGTGTAGTGAAGTAATCATGACATAAATGGAAAGGAATTAAAGTGTACGAAAGAGCACACCTGCTGTTGGTGGGGACCGAACGTTCCCCATGACTTTCCGATAACGCGTCCGATGCTTTACCAAGCGAGCCACGGCGGCGGTCGTACCATTGTCCACTTTAGTGGGCATTTCTGTACGTTTATTTTTGGGAGTGCTGGTCAGCAACACTGGTAGCCATAGCGGCGATATTTTAAAAATTCGTACTGCTAAAAAAATATTCAAACGTCAATCGTTGATTCGATTCGCACTCGAGACCTGACCAGGTAACATGCTGGCCAGGGAACGGGGCAAATGACCTTTTCTGACTCCGCACCTTCGCTCCCAACAAATCTTTTGGAAAAATTTGTATGCCGAGAGCGAGAGGCGTTCAACCCGTTTTCAAAAGCAAGCGCAGGAGGGGTGGTTCAGGACCCCTCTAATACAGAGTTACATGAAATCGGATAGCCAGTGAAGGGATTCGATGCTGTAGATACCGCCGACTTAACACAAAATAAATGTTTTGTAATGAAGTATTCTTGTAGTCAGCACGTCGTTTTAAATTCGGAGCGCTTCAGGGGGTCCGAACTGTCTGCGTCTCCTGTGGTCTCATGTCGTAATGCTCACGCTCAAAAAACAGCACGCGAAAACAAAGCCAATATACATGCTAATAACTGACCAAGAATCAGTTATAATAGATGCAAATTAATGTGCACATTAATAGTAAATGATCGCGTAACGATAAACTATTACGGCGTGTCCTTAGGAGGCATATATGCATTAAAACCAAGAAAGCGCCAGCATACAAAACTCGGCTTCCCAGTTCCCCCAACGAAATGTGTGACCGTGTCAAATGAGCTTCGGTGAAGTTCGCAAGGTGAAGGAAGTTTTCTTGGAAAGAACACACTGCATCATCCACGTGTAGTTTCATTAACCTTGTTCCTCGCAGCTTCCCGCGACCATGCGGTGGACGACAATTTCCTAGCCCTTTCCATTTCAAACGCACGACTACCCCACAGCAACAGATACATCTCGTTTGCTTGCTCGCTATGACGTCGTCAGATTCCTTTTGTTTTGTTTTTGTTTTTCATCGGTTAGGGTGCGAGTCATTTATAGCGACGCGCGCTGAAAGCCGTGAACCGAGCTCGTCGGCTTGTTTCCGACGTCCCATTTCACAGCCGCCGCTTGCAGCCACCCCCTTCTTTGTCGACGCGGTTGGCAGCCTTGTTTGCGGGCCCAGAGAGCTGTGTATATTGACACAAGCGACGCTGCCTCCTAAAACGCTGCCTGCTCGGCCGGGACGAGCCCGTCCGAAGAGGGACCCTTGGAAGCGACACGTTCTTTCTTCCTGCGCCCCGGTCTTCTCCTTTCATGGCGGTATTTCTTTCCTTTTCATCGTAGATTGAGTCACAGTTGTTTCGTTTGATTCTCTTTCTATTCTACTTCAATTTCACGATCTCTTGGTACATACGAATGCATTAGAGCACAGTGTGCACGCAACTTCCAGCGTGGATGTGGATCTTGAGTCGCGTGTGAATGCGCTACGAGAAAAAAGCGGGCGAAGTTCAGTGGAAACATTTCATTGATCGATTAGATTTAGCTCCTGAGCTGGACACTTGGGGCCTTTGGGAGGCACCGAAAGGCCTTATGGTAAATCACGTGCTCTACTTGAGGTTTCCTTAGATTGAAAGCCATCTGCAATGACAAGGAAAAAGCGATTGCTGCTTGTTTGACAAGATGCCAACCAACTTGCGCTCTAATATAATGTGGGGTATATAAAGTTATCAAAACAATGTAATTAAGTTCGTTTTATATGTCCGCCCACTGCGATGTCCGGCGCTTCCATTATTTGCGTTAGAGTCTTAGCGGATATGGAATATGTTGAAAAGTTCTACACTATCGTACACTCCACGACTTAAGCTACTTTCCAAAACACTTTGCTGTTGTCCGATCGAACGTAAGTGTCAGGTGCAGCATAAGCTCTCAAATAAAGGAATGTTATTTCCTCATCGTTTGACGCATCGATTGACAGAGCCTGTCCTGAACAACACTGAGTGCTCTATATTTTTGTATTTGCGCCACGGAGCCTAAAGTTAGAGGACGTTAACAGAAAAGGTCGCGTTATATAACTGAATCGTTTGCTCTTTCTTCTTTTCAACGGGCGAGTACAAAGCAAGCTAACCCGCACGGGGTCAGCTTGTTATTAAGAGTGACGAAACATGGTCGAAGCTTAAAGAGAAATCAACAACAAACACATGGCCGTGCACACGAAAGTATAATTAACCAGAGCGCGCAGTCACGCAGCCGTGTGTAGTAATATATGGTGCAGATCGAACGGTTCTGTATAGCGCCAGCACTTGCACGCGATCGATGCTTCGTCAGAATGAATGACACCGTAACAGCAACACTAAACCGGCCGCTTAGAAGCACCACGGCCATGTCACGTTCGAACACGAAGCTCTGAGGCAATAAAGGGACCTGACCGGTACTGGGAAGTGAGCGATTGGGACCGATCTCTTTGACAGCGATTTCCCAAGAACCGAAGAACGTCGAAATGCCACTCGCAGGTGGAAGCTGACTATGGTGGAGTCGTTGCGACATGATCGTATAAAGACCATATCTATCTATCTATCTATCTATCTATCTATCTATCTATCTATCTATCTATCTATCTATCTATCTATCTATCTATCTATCTATCTATCTATCTATCTATCTATCTATCTATCTATCTATCTATCCGCCCGCGTTTCGCACAATGTTTCGAATAGTGCGTGGGCCTCTATCATATCACCTCCGTCGAAATGTAGCTGCCGGCTCGCCGTGGTGGTCTAGTGCCTATGGCATTCAGCTGCTGATCCGAAGGTCGCGGGATCGAATCCCGGCCGCCACGGCGGCTGCATTTCGATGGAGGCGCAATGTTGAACCACGTATGCTGTGCAGGGCGCAGAAATTTACGGATCCCTGCGCTAGGGAGTATCTCGTCATCATATCGTGGTTTTGGGACGTAAAACCCCAGAAATTATTTAAGTGTTACCACCACGGACGGGGTCAATCCCGCATCTTTTGTATCCGCAGCCTGGAACCCCAGCGGCTGTACCACCACGGCGGCTTACCATTGTATCTAGGATAACAGTACGAAACATGTTCAAGCGCCTTTGCGATGCCACAGCTATTTGAAGAAGCCTGAGTAAGAGTTCAACGCTAAATAGAACAGTGCACGCAGTCGCTGTTCTTGCGGGTATACATTTAGGCGCGTCAGGTTAGCGAAGAGCCTGGCCGGAGGATAGGAAGACCCGGGCCGGGCATAGCTGCTGATCGATCCGGTTGCTCGCTGCTGCCGCCGCAGGATCTCCGCCTCTTCCAAGAGACGAGTCAATTGAACAGCCTTGCCGTCACTTATTGGCCCTGGGCACTGCAGTGCGCTGCGAACCGCAGCCGCTTTAACCGTTCAATGAACCACAAGTACGGCAGACATGTAGATAGATAGATAGATAGATAGATAGATAGATAGATAGATAGATAGATAGATAGATAGATAGATAGATAGATAGATAGATAGATAGATAGATAGATAATTGCTGAAGAACAGATGGATGCTTGTCTAGATAACAGACAGATAGAAATTATATACACTTACTCGGATATTTTTGATGAACTTTAGCGAAGGGAGGACTTCTCTCGAGGCTGTTGTATGTTAATGAATGAAGTAAGTGGAGCAAGTTTGTACTCACATGTTAAGGCGACAAAGGCGTTGAACTCTTCTCTCTGTCCTCTTTCTGTCTCTGTTTTGGTACATGACCCCTCTTCCCCTGCTTTTCTTTCCTTCATCATGAAGGCTTACTTCAGCGCACACAGAGCCAACTTCGCCCAATTTTGTATCCTTTTGCAGTGCATTTCTTTCCTTTTTTTTCTTTTTCGTTGTTACTGCACATTTACCCTGCGGATTTGCAAATGTAATTTTATAAAGTGCCTGAACGTCGTTTGAGGATTAAGATGAACCCTCTTCTGATAGCTCCAGGCATACGTTGTGCGTTTTGCCATGTAGCACGGTCACCAATTGTGGTGATGTCCTGGTGCTTCCTTTTGTTCTCTCACCCTCTCTCTATCTCTTTAGCATATCTTATCTTCCAATCCCCTACTGCTCTGTGTCCCAGTGTAAGATAACATACCAGATACACTTTTTTCTTTAAAATTTCGTGCTGGTTTAGCTCTCTGCCTTTCACCTCGTTCCTGCTTCTCCGTCTTTTTCACTCCCCTTTCGTTTTACAAAATCAGGTTAGTAAACAAAAGTCCTGAATTTGCGTTAACATTCTTGACATTCGCATATCGCCCGTTCTATGTCTTTTCCGTCCGCTTACTTTTTCCCTATTTTGTGTGCTTACTGCTCATCTTTCCACTCTTGCTTGGGTAGCTACGGGTTGGCGAACTACATAAAGCTCGAAAATGGAAAGAACGTAGCGTCCCAGTAAGCGCTCGTTATAACGATCACACAACGTACCTTTATCAAGTACACGACCCTCGTCGCGCGAAAACTTCCCGCTCGCTCGCTCGCGAGAAAAAAAAAAAAGAAGAAAATAAAGTCCATCTAGACGCTTGCCGCCTTCATTGGCGATAAGGTGCCCGGTCCGGCCCCCTCATCCTCTTAACCGGTCATGCTCATTGTCTCGGAAGTGACCGCCGCACCATTGGTCCCCTCCCTTTCGACCGCGTCGCTCGGAACTCCTCAGTGCGTCCGGCAAGCTACCGCCGTCCCATCCTCGTCGCCAGTTCGCTGGCATAGCGCTAGAATCAATGTTTTTGTCTCTCTTCTCGTCGGTGGGAGCGGGACACGTCATTAGGGAGCCACGGAGCTGGACAGTCGTGCCAAGCCACGCCGAGAAGATAACGCGACTAGACCAAGTCGCACCTCTCTGTCCCTTTCCTTTTTTTTTTTTTTTCGTTACCACCGCAGTTTCTAACACAACGATGGAAGGAAATACTAGTATAAAGCGAAATGCTCCGACGCTACCGAAGCATGAGTGAACAGTATCGGCTCAGTGCATGATCGGATATGGAAAGCTGTGCCATCTGGAACGTCAATAGGTTTGGTTCGGCGCAAAGAAATATGTAGACAAAGAAAATCAACACGGTTGATGCGCAGGTCCTTTCACGGCAAAGACGTGAAGCAACTTAAGAAGGGATTGAACTGTCACATAAAAAAAAAAAAAAACTAATTGGAAACACATGCCTGAGTCAAGCGACGGATAATTTCGCTTGCCAAAACTGGCCCCATGACGACATATTCTCTTATACCGCTTTTAACGTAATTTATTTCTGCCTCCATTGCTACTGCCCATTACTGGCTGCTCCACTTGGCCCGTTAGGTCGATTGAGCGGCTTGGAGACACGACAACGAAACGACGCTGTGATAAGACGGCCCAAGATTGGGCCAAGACCGGTGCAAGCTTACCATCCGCGGCGTCTGGCGGCTTAGCGAACGATCGCATTGATCAGGGCCTTCTCACGCGATAATACTGCATATTATGCGGTGTAGCGCGGGCATCAACTGCTTTCTCCCGCATGTTCTGCGTGTACTGCCAAGAAAGAGGCGATCATTGATGGTGGCCGTATTACGTAATCACTTCAGATGCTGCTGGCGCGTCTGCGTGGGCGCACTCCCTTTATTAAAGAGCAATATTGGGCGAGTTGATGGCGAAGCTTGCTTTGCGTTTCATTCGCGGTGCAAAAATTTAAAGTTGAAGAGAGAGAAAAAAAAAGTTGCAGGGCAATTTCTGCCTCTCGGACAAAATGTTGAGCAAGCTCTATTTTTTTACCCTTATCCTGGAGGTTGCTTTTTGCCTCGCGATTTAGAACACCGCTCAACAGGCGCGTAAATGAGCAAGTTCGTTTCGTTCGTGAAGTCTGTATTGAGAACGGGCGAAACCGTGTCCCGTGGATGGCAACGTCGCGTGTCAGGAGGTCGCGCAAACTCGTCCGTTGTTGGTCCGCGGGCACACAACTACGGCAAGTGTATCATGTTCACTGCAGTGATAAAAATGCCACATAAAGAAGCGTTAGGATTCTCATACGCTTCTCCGTGTCCAGTGGGCGGTCACGTCGGGTGCAAGAGCATTTCCCGACTGGAAAGTCTCCTAGGCGAGTGCCGAGCAGACCGATGTCGGGACCGCTCGTGTAGTGCTTTGAAGCTTTAATTTTCTCGAAGCAGGTTCCATTGCATGTATTTCTTTTGAAAAAATAAAAATAAACTTAAGTGACACAACTTTATTGCTCCTACTTGATGGGTGCATGAGAGACGCGCGTTCGTCATAAAGTTTTGCTGCACGCATGGACACCAGGCGGTAGCGTGCATACGCGCTAAGGTTCAAAAGTGCGAGGAGGATTAACAACGTCATGTCTACACACACTCACGCTAAGACAACGATCGCAACGAGGGGCAAAAATGAAAATATTAAAATTGAAGCACGAAGCCAGACGGACATGTACACCACCGCTGGCAAATTTCGTAGTTCTCTCTCTTTCTCTATCGACTCCTCTTCTCGCGTCCTTCCCTTGGTGTGTCTTCTTTTTTGATCGCAGCTCTAGATTTTCACCGTGCCGTCCGACTCCTAGAATAGGAAGGATTCCTCAGCTCTCGTCCACGCCTATTTCTTGCCCCCCTCGGCCCCTGTTCTTTCTCTCTTTCTCTCTTTGTATGAAAGCGCCGCTAAGTCCTTTATCAAAATGCTCCACTCGCTTTCTGCAATATTCTGTGTGACCGGCTTGCCTCCCTTTGTGCCGCCGCGCCTACAGAGAAAATGGCCGAGTGGGGAAGCGGGGGAGGGGGGGTTGTGCTAGCGAAAACGTCCCAAAGCCTTCTGCCGGTTCAAAAGCGGACGCTCTCTCTCTTTTATTAGTATACGTCTATAGGGAACGAATTCAGCTTCGCACATCGCGGTTTTAATGTGCTCGCCATGCTTGCTTCTTATACTGTCTTGCCTGGTTTCTTTTGTTATCATTGTTTTTCGCTATTTCTCCGTCTCTCTTTTCATTTCACGTTCCGTTTCCTAGCAAAAAAAAAAAATCTTTTCCAGCTTGGTTTCGTGGAGCGCCATTTGTAAGGCCTAAGCCTTCTAGGCTTCACGGAGAAGCAGGATTTCGGCGGCGAAGCCTCGCCCCGCACTGGCGTTTTTCTTTCGGACGTAGAAGAAGGCATTTGGTGGTGGTTCGTGTCTTCAAACTTCTTTTCTTCTTCGAGGGATGCTGGCCCACACGGTTTGTGCCGCACAGTCGACGGTATACGGCGGCGTCGTGATCTCCGCGTCCAACGAAATCCAGCCCCTTTCATTGCCAGCTCTTCTTGTTTCTTTGTTTGCTTCTTTGTTTGTCTGTTAGACAGCTCATGGCACCTTCTACACACTTCTTATTTTATTCCGATCCGAGTGGCTTATTGTATAAGCGTGAGAGGGTATACGGCTTCTGTTATTTGCACCCCGGTCGAAACATAACACTTTACTCGCCGAGAGTTTTGATCTGCCCACTGTGGCGTCTGTCAGGAATTTAGTTCCGTCTTCTTTTCGTCCGTATTTATTAACTTCGCGCGATGGATTGGCTGAAAGTGAATCGGGTATTTTCTAAATTACCTCGACGATGCGGAGTCTACGTGACTTTTTCTCGGCAACTGAGCGGTCGGCGAAAGGACTTTTCGAACGCGTCAGCTGACTGCAACTGTCGGGTGTCTGTGTGCGCACGAATCTTGCGTTATTGTTTTAAATCCTCTTAATGCTTTTTTTTTTTTGGTTGGTGGTGCTGTTGGTGCAGCTTAGCTAACGTTCCATTAAGCTCTAACTCAGATGGACGCAAGAAAGTTGTTTGGCTACAGTTTACTGTTCACACTTCAGGCGTGCCGGTCAGAGGCAAGCATTTCTGCCGAGCAAATCTCCACGCGAGATAAGAATTGTCATTTCGTGTGCAGGTTCAGTTGTGGCGTGCCAGGTGTCATCCAGCGCTTGTTAAAGAAACAAGGAAGCGAATTTAAAAGGCTGCAGTAACGATGGGGATTTGTATCTTTCGTGAAGCTTTCATGTGGCGTCATGACATAAAGTTGGATTTCATAGTGGACAGTTAATTGCTTACCGATGAATCAAGTTCGTGTTGGGTCGTCGCCAAATGTATCATCTGTAGGTGGTTTGCCATCGTGTAGAATAGAACTCTGGGCGAAGTCCTTTTGATACATAATTGTACATGGCGCAGAAAACCTGAGACGACATTACGTGTTTAGCTTACCTTTTTTAAAAATAATATCATTCAAATCGCTCCTGCGTGCGATGTATTCACAAGTGAAGACAACATCGAGTACTGATTCCATATCACAGTCCGCAACACAAGTCTCGAAGTTGAGTTCAGTGACAATCTTCAGTCGGGACTGGTTTATCGGCTGCTATCCGTGCTCTGGCTATCTCAGAACATCGCCATCAGTTGGCTGCCGATTCACGAGGTAGTGTGGGCACACTTGAGATTCTGGAGGACAACTGGCCTTTGTGAATACATATGAAAGACTTGCTGCATCATAATGCCATCCCGCGTTTGCTATCTATCTATCTATCTATCTATCTATCTATCTATCTATCTATCTATCTATCTATCTATCTATCTATCTATCTATCTATCTATCTATCTATCTATCTATCGTTACTAAAATGTACACGCCGCCAGAAATTCATTATATACCGTTGTACGGAAATGGCAAGTAGTAAGGAGGGGCTTCGAATCCTCGACCTTTTCGCTCCAATAGCCAAACAGGGAAGGCGCCGTAGCACGAGGATGGCTGTGGCCGAAGCAGACAATACACCGCAGCAGCAGCAGCAGGAGCAGCAGCGGGCCTTGCCACCGAACGGCAGGCGATATAAGATGGGCGAGGGACAAAGGCTATACGAGAGCAGAGAGAGAGAAGGGGACGTGAAGAAGCATCGCTCGCGTCCCATCGACCGAAGGAGCCCCGGCGGGGGAAAGGGTGCGCAGCGCGACGGAACAGTACCGCCGTGGCACCGGAAACGTCAAAAGAAGGCGAAGGAGCCCGGCTCCTCTTTCCTCCCTATACTGCGGCTCCTCCCTATATGCCGCCTCCGCGCGTTCCCCATCGCTACGGCGCGGCGCTCCCTGATCGTTAAAGTGAGGGGCGACGCGCACTGCAGGGCTCTTTCGTTGTCGAGGCTCGAAGCAGGGCACGTCGCATCGAAAGCACGGGAGCGCGTCGCCGCTGCCGTTTGCCTCCGCATCCTATATACCTAGCCGCGTGCCACGAAGCTCCGGTGTAAGGCCATAGCGGCGCTCACGCCACCAGCGTCGAGAGCGCGTGCTGGGGTCCTATTCGCGCACTCCACGATGTGACTTTTGATTTCAAGTTGATTTTTTCCCCCTTTCTTTGTCGTATTTTCGGATTCGCACCGCGTGCTTCGTGCTTGTACGAGGCTAGTGGCCTCTTGCAGCGAACGGCTCTGTGCTGCAGCATAGAGCTCAGCCATGCAATAATGGACTATGAGCGACACGGATCACGACGTTTTTGATGCGCGAATTTGGTGGCTATAAATGGAGAGACGATGCGTTTACCAAAACAGCTTCCTGTCTTATGGCTTGATGACTACCGTTTAATAATGATAATTGTTAGGGTTTGATATGCCAAAGCTACGATATGACTGCGATACGATATGGCTGGCTACGATATGGCGATACTACGATACGACGTCGTACGTAGCGGAGGACTACGGAAATTTCGGGATCCCGAATGGAAATGCAACTGCCGCAAAAACCAAGATGGAAGTAGCGTCATTCTAATCAGCAGCCGAGAACTGTAAGCGCTGTGTACGTCCGCTGTGGTATGATGGGTACTGTTCCATTTGTGTGCGAATAGTGACACCGCCTACACGACCAAACAAATCCGAACTTTTGCATGCGTTCGGATGTTGCACATGTGATTACGCGCCATCCTTGCAATCGTGCGTGGCCGCTCACCTTCGGTTTGACCTAGACTCGCGTTGATCGCTCTGAAAACGAGCCGCGTCCATTTTGCGAGGAATACCCTTTTTAATGTAAAAACAAACAACTTCAACAAAATATGATTTTTGACGGGTTTCTTCCCTTGTGCTCTGAACTGATGGCGAATAAGGTTGAACTAAAGAAAAAGAAGAACCGTGATTCATCTTTCATTTCTCGCTGTCGCCACCATGACGGTGTACTTGTAGGGCGACTCATCAGGGCAGGTGCAAAGAGCCGCGGCGCAGGCAGGTGCGTCCACTGGTAAATGGAACACTTACGTGAAGGCAATGTCGTCCTTTTATCCGTCACGAGAGCACAGCTGACTAGATCTGCAGCAGATGACTCTTGGTCAGCAGTTACGACACCTTCTGAGACACCTGTGCAGCGCACGGACGCAGTTTCTGCAGTCGCATGCAGTTAGAGCGCCAGAGTTGTAATGGGCGTACATTGAAACGTTCCCTTTAACACTCTCCTGTATATGTAGTACGGTGCTCGATGAAGATCGTGGCCGCAGAGTAGGAAAAGAGAAACGTGGAGTGAAATTGGTCGGAATTACAAAGTTTCCTGGGAGCCGAACTTCGAGGCAGAATGAAAGTCACACGCAAACGGACTCTTCGCGACGTGCAATGCAATATCTGGAAATACTGGCCATGATGCAATGCGGAGCACTACAGTTACGTTGAAGTGGTAGAATGGGCGCCTCCACTGGGAAATGCACTCGTTTCGACTCCTAGTGCCACCAGGCAGCAACCGCGAAGCTGCGCTGGGTGGGTACTCATCTTTTGATAAGTTAGCCTTTGATTTATTTCCGCTTCCTTCTATATTTACTCCCCCCTTGTGTCCTTTGTGTCGCTTAAAGATCTTCAGGTAGTCAAAATTACGCCGGAGCCGTCTTGCCTCAGGGCTTGCCTCTTAATGGTTTTCTTACGTAAGCCCGTTCAGTCGTTATTGTGTTTGCTAAACGACACACTAGCTGGCACGCTGTCACCTTTCAAGCGTTGCACGTGACCAGCAGGGGTTGCAATACAGACAGACATAGACGTTATAGCAAACTTCCTTCTTAACCATGGCACCTATCGGTGGAACATACAAAACTAAATGACTCGACAAACCCAGTCAGTCGTGCCAATTCAATTCGCTACACTACGTCTATAACACCCGCGAACTAACCTTATTTTCTTGTCCCGGATATCACATGAAAGATCGCGACCTTTGCCGACTGCCGAATGCACTGCGACCCGTGAACCTTTGCGAACCGTCTTGGTGTCGAATGTCCCCTCACTCATCAGCTTGCCACTCACGTCTCAGTGATCAGTTTAATGCCCTGGCGCGCCTGCTCGCGCAAACCGTCCCCAATGACCGTATGATTGGCATGCACGCCATTCATTTTCATGATAGCATTTCTCATCTGTTTAGTAGCGAAGCGTGCCGGCGAGGCTGATATCAGTATGAAGAGATAGCTTGGGAGGGTGTAAGGTAGCGCTCTTTCAGTTTTTTTTTTCCCTCTGGGGTACCCAGCATCGGACATCGGTCCAACTGCGCACCTGATCTGACTGTTGAACACGAAGCCATAGGGACCGTGTTTGCATTGGCCGGCGGAGACAGCGCACCACGGAGAAGAAACAGGCTCGCCTTTATTTCTTTCAGGAGGTGGCGCTTTGCTTTGCCTCACTAATACCGTGCGTGGTGGCGAAAGCCACAAGCTGCATATGGACAATCGAAAAAATGAAAAAAAAAAAAAAAAAGAGCTAGGCAGACCCCACGTATTCTGGGAATCAACGTCACGCGAATCAGCCACCAAGGAAATTGATTATATGTCGAATTCTTTCAGTGCTGATGGAATAGACTAACTTGCGATATGATCCGGAAGAAAACAGCCACCTTGGACAAGTACTAGTGTGATTGCTTGGCACCTCAGGAGGCCTGGTTCGATTCCTACTGCGTGTTCTGCGTGTGTTAAAAAAGATGAAGACATATAATCTTATCTATAGATAAGACGGCGTGTCGTCATTTTGTTTAACCCGCGCGGAATGTGTTCTCATCAGATTTCCTGTTTGTATTCGGGTTTGTCCTCGACTTGAGTTAGACTACAATTTCCATATTAAACCACCTGTGGCGCATACCCGCATAGGCTGGGCCAAACACTGCAGGCATGAGCCGAATGTGATCGTATTTTCGTCAATCGTGACGTACACGACGAGTATATTGCCTTGTAGGGGTGAATATTAATCATTCATGTTTGTCATACATTCATACCCTACCATCTCAATTTTTGTGTTTACTGAACGAGACGGCCAGGATAGATAGATAGATAGATAGATAGATAGATAGATAGATAGATAGATAGATAGATAGATAGATAGATAGATAGATAGATAGATAGATAGATAGATGAGGACTCGCCTACTGAGCGCTGAAGAATGTTGCTTTCGGTGTGTTGAATGGATAATCAACTAATACGCGAACAATTGTTTTTTCTCTTCACAGTGCTTACTTTAGCTCTCTGGCTCTACTCGCAAACCCACAAGCAAAAATGACATTAAGTTTTGTTGACTTTACCACAGCATGCGAGCCTTCCCTTGCCAAGAACACACAGCAGGCGCCGCCGTGCAGACAGTGCACCGATTTGGTGAAACCGAGTGGAATGTCCTTGCGCGGGGTGAAAGTTTCTGTTTACGCCGAGTTTGACAATTGCTCCCAATGGAGAGCCGGGCACCTCGAGGAGAGCCGCCTCCTTTCTTTCCCGCTATCCGTATACCCAGGAACTCCACGCTTCCCACTGTTTCCCTAATCCGGGGCGTCAACCGGCAGGGACGTGCCTTGCCTTTGATGTCAGCCTTGCCGAGGGAAGTTTTGGGGTCCCTGGGCCCGGCTCGTAGAAACTCTCGCTGCGCCCTTATAGGTGTTCTTTTTTCAGTATCGTGGGCCGTTCCGTACGTTGACAAGGCTTTTACCAGCGGCCGGTGAAATGTAGTGTAGATTAAAAAAAATTGCTGCATATTCGTCATGCTTCTAATACGCAGACTAGAATGTCCGAAGCCTCGCTATAAGGCATCCTTTCATGCAGAAAGTCTTGGATGCACGCAGAGTGCAAGTTCTTTCCCACATGTCCAGTTCCTTATCGCACAGTTACGAATTCATTCATGCCCCGCCACGGTGGTCTAGTGGCTATGGTACTCGGCTGCTGATCCGAAGGTCGCGGGATCGAATCCCGGCTGCGGCGGCTGCATTTAGATGGGGGCGAAATGTTGAGGCCCGTGTGCTGTGCGATGTCAGTGCACGTTAAAGAACCCCAGGTGGTCAAAATTTCCGGAGCCCTCCACTACGGCGTCTCTCATAATCAGAGCTGGTTTTGGGACGTTAAACCCCACATAACAACGAATTCATTCATTCAGCCTTTATGGCACAAACAAGATTGCCCTCGACAACAGATGTATATCACTTGCGATGTAGAGAACCGTTGTGCTGTCGATAGTGGGCTTTGTGGGATTCCATCGACAGTCGTGACGGGTGCATTTAAAACCCGGATGGAGCACGAAGGTGCTCTTGTAGAGACGTACAGAGCTTTGGGTGCTCGTCGTGTGTTCTATGTAGTCATCATTTCTCCGAGTTCACCAGCGTTCTGCTTTAGAATGTGCTTCGTTTTTCGTTTCTTTCAGTGCAACTTTATTAAACGTCCAGAAAAAAAGGAATGTGTGTGTATCGCTTTATTTCCCGTCTACATTAAGCAAATTATCATCCTGTATGCTTTCTCAGGTGTAGTGTGAGGAACAGATATTTCGTTTTTTTATTATTTAGAGTGCTTGGTGCACCCTTCATTTCATTTATTCTTGGCCAGAAAGGCTGTACTTCTAACAGCTCATGGAACATTTTTTTCTGCTGAATCTTTTATTTTTAAGTCTCGTATATTGATGGCACCGCGGGATGACTGTTAGCGAGTTTTGCTTTTTTCATTTATAAGAGAGTGCTGGTGTGGAAGTTGCTACGCTCTTAAAAGGCGAATATACATATTCACTAAGAAATTACTAAACATCTACTAGTCCCCAAAACGACAACCTTCTTTGTAGTTGCAGCTAGAAAAACTGTAGGCAGTAATATGCACTACCTGCTGAAGTTAGTGGTCAGCGCTAATTCAAGCTCACCCTCTTAGTGAAAAAGTTTATTCAAAATACTAACTAGATGTTAGTAAACATTCGTAGCAATGTTAACTACCTTGCTAATAACGCTAGTAAACAGCAGTTGCCGAACAATACATTTGCAGCAATTAAAAAAAAATCAAACCGTATGGTGTTGTCCCTTTACACTAATTAACATTCGTTAATTACTTGGAGTAATTACTATGGTAAATGCGCAGCACCATCAAACCATCAAGTAACATGATACGTACACACACCTACAAACGATGGACGGGAACATGCAAGTATACACAGAACACCAAGACTTCTACGAGACATCTAGTATAGCAGCAGCCTCAAAGCTGGATATTTTTCGCTAGTATGTGGTAGCACACATTGTTCCTGATTTTAGAGAAGCCATGAATTTAGAGATGTGATGCATATTTTCATCCAGATTCTCATACACGTATGTTTGTCATGACGACGCACAAAACTGTTATTCAGGCATAATCAACATATTATAATCGCAACTACGAGCTACTGCACTTATTATTCAGGTGCAGCCATCTAGGAAGCACTTGGCAACCTCGAGGTGGCTTTGTAGCTAACTAGTAAAAAAACAGTAAGGGACGTCTCTGGCTAGTAAAGGCAGCGTTTACTAGCTTTCAAAACCTCCTGGCTAGTAAAGTGCTGCTGAGTGGGTAGTAAAGTGCCCAGGAGTTAGTAAATGTCCATGCATTTACTAGCTTTCCGCTAAGTTCACCTTTAAGAGTGTACGGTGTGTCATGCTTGTAGCGTAATGCAACAGCAATTTCAGGTACAATTACGGGCTGCATTAGTGAAAACAAACCTCGCTTTTGTCTGTCGTAGCTTCGTGCTAATTTCCTGTTCCATCTCTGTTTCCCTAATTACGTTTTCATTTCCACCGATAACGAAACCTGAAAGAGTCGCTCTAATATAACTGAGTTATATCTATATTTATACTCGCTACTGGCTGTCATCAGTGGGTTAGCTTCCACATTGGCATAGCGGTTATAGTGCCGGACTATAGTGACCCCAAAAACGTGGGTTCGCCCCCGGCCTCGGTGGTCATATTTTCCACGGAGGCAAAAATGCATACTAACCATAGCCACCGGACCGCCGTTGCGGTGCGCTACTAGAGAGCTTTAGTTTGTCCATAAACTTCTTCACGTTTACGGATACCGGTTTAACGGGAAAGTGTACGTACGTGACCGGCAGAGCTAGTGGCGACACCTGATGATGCGTAACCTAACCAGGCACGCAAAAAGCTAGTATTATTGTTGCTTGCCCGTTTTGCTTGACTCCTAGTGTAAAGCATTGGACATGAGAGAATAATTGACCCTGAGTACTTTCATTACCTCTTTCAATGAAAACGCTCACACTACTAAAAAGAAAATCGAACGCATCGTAGTTAAGCAAAACGCGAATAGATGGCGCTAGCAGTTCTACTTACACGCACGGTAAACCGCTATCCGCAAACGTAAAAAAGTTCACGGACAAAATAAAACTCTCTATTTATTTTCGGTCAATCGACGCTAGCAATCATCTGAACTGCTCCGAGCTACGTTTCTAGCATTATTGCTATATCATCGATTTTGTTTTTGCCTTTACTCTTTGAAAAACGAATCTATAGCCTTCCTGCTGACTCCATTCCCTGATGTTTGGGCTTCAAAGCGACCACTCGTAGATAGCTTGAACTTCCGTGGTCCTGTTCGTTGGCGGAGCCGCGGAAGAGGGCTGGAGGATATGCAAGCAGACATGCAAATACACGCACGAACATACCTAGAGAGAGTGGGGGGTCAAATTTCCTCTAACACTACCTCG
Source organism: Hyalomma asiaticum (assembly GCA_013339685.2). NCBI lineage: Eukaryota > Metazoa > Arthropoda > Arachnida > Ixodida > Ixodidae > Hyalomma > Hyalomma asiaticum. The sequence goes on along the minus strand of CM023486.1, from coordinate 89,705,427 downwards.
GGAACAAGATTTTGGCTACGCCCGTGGTCGTTCTGGCTTCAATAAATATGCATAACCCAATCTTCGCACGCAACTCGAGACATCTACGCGTCTACGTTCAAGGAAGCTGTGTCCTCCATGCAATTTGTGCGTTGGAGACTTGGTCTTTCATGGTAAATCATCTACTACCACTGCACGAAAACGAAGTGAGTCTGAGTCACACGCTGACATGTTTTTCAGCGTTCTGGCGAATAAATTGGCCAATGTGCTTGCAGTACTGGGCCGTTTATTATTGCAGGAGATGTGACCGCATGTACACAAGACGAGCTGTTGCGTGCTTGCAGACATTGTGTACAAAAACATTGTTGCATCGTTAGTTTTAGTACGGCCCTATTCGCAGGATGTCTCCAAAGAATCTGTCAATTTACGATGAGCCCCCTGGTGTAGGGAAGAATCAGTGCGCTCCCAAACAGCATGATAATGATGATTGTGGTTCGGTTAAAGGAAGGACGCTAATTTCTGCAGCCCATGTAGGCGGCACGGCTGAGCGTCCGTGGGGGTAGGGGAAAGGGAGTGAAAGGAACAGAAAGGAGATAAAAGTCGTAGTGGAAAGCTCCGGAAATTTTGATCACCCGGGACATCTTTGTATATCTATATATCTACAGCAGCGTTATGGCCTGTCCAAGGAGGATTTTAATCCTCCTTGGGCCTGTCAAAGGCGCCGCCCCTCCCCCTCCCCCCCCTCCTCCCCCCCTTTTATTTTTGACTTCTTACGTGTGGACCTCGACGACGCAGCCCAGCCTATACACACCATTTCACAGAAGGTTACCTGGGCGCCGCCATAACTCCCGCTAGGCTGTGCTAAATATGCGTGACCCCTCCAATAAGAGAACTGCCGACGATTCTTAGTAGCAATAGCATGGAAAGTTGGGCGAATTGGCGTGTGGGTCAAACTAGCAGATGCATTAACGTGCGTTTAAAAGAGCACAATCAGTCACTGAAGAAGTCTGACACCACGCATCTCGTGTCTCACTGCAACACGTGTGGGTGTTCTCTTCTTTAAGATGCTATAGGGTCCCTTCGAGACATAGATGCAAAGTAATGCGTGAAGTGATAGAACCTTTTCATATAAAGAGAATGGGAGACGCATGCGTCAGTCAACCATCGCTGTCACTAACTAACAAGGAGTTTGCATATTTACTCAGCAAGTGGTACTTAGATTACTGACTAGTTTATCCATTTCCTGTTTTCACTAAGTTCTTTTGTTTGCTTCGTGTTCCTGTGTGCTCTTTCCTTTTTTCTTTTCGGTTGCGAGTCAGCGACATCCTGTGTGTCTTATGTTCCTTGGTATCCGTCTTTTGCGCTGCTACAATACTTAGTAGCAATTTTGATCGAGTTGGTAGGTCTTTCATTATCCAGCAGGGCACACACACGAAGACAAAGGGAACGAAAGAGACGACAGGAGTCTCTTTTTCACTCACGTAGACAGCCCAGTATGGCAGTGCTGCATGGCTCCTGTGAAAACGTCTATAGAAGCTTAGCTTCAATATACGAAAGCTCAGATCACATCGTTCGTGTAGCCAGACTTCACCCAGCTTCACCACATGCAAGGATAATAAGCATGTGAATAATAACGTGCGTTCGGTGGATCTGCCGATTTATTGCTGGCGCTTCACTTGAGTTATTATACTTAAATATTACGAATACTATAGCGTCTCTTTAGGAAGTGTAAACCATTTAGTCCAATAATACGCCCCTAATACGAGAGATCCATTGCGTCCGATATGTGTCGGACTCAGAGAGTTTAGACAACGGAGTTAGATGCCCGAATTTCTGCGAAAAACACATTGCCACGCGTCTGTTCTTGTGTTACAGGTTTTATTCGAATGCCTCGAAATCTTGGCAAACGATATGGGAGATGGCGTCATCGCCAGTCAACCCGGACGCATTACATTTGTCGAGAATAACGATCTCTCAATTTACCATTAACCAGCCCTTCGTTAACGGAGCAAAGACACTTGTCTTCTGGGCGGGCAACAGCGATGAGCCTGCGTTTCTGAGATAAAAGTCGCGGTGCAGGCGCTGGCGTCACGTTTTCTGGTAAAAATGTAAAAAAGAAAAAAAAGAATGTTGGAGGACGCCTAAACTTCGGCTTCAAGAGCAGAACGCGAGAGCGTTCGGGCATTGTCAGATGGCACTGAATGCACCCGGCGCCTCTTTTATAAAAGAGGAGCTGATCTCCCAATATTAATAATCGTGGTTCGGTTAAAGGCCAACTCCGGCGATTTTTTCATGTCAGCGGTGCGCCCTTACATCATGCCCTGAGAAAATGAGGCTCGAGAGTTGCACATGTTCCTTACATATGAATTTAATTAATTGACTCGAACGCCCTACCTTACCACCCCATCAGTTACAGGCCACATTGGGTATGACGCTACAAGTGTCCAACGCGGAGCATGCCGAGATTGTGCAGACGCCAACCCGACAGCGACGAGAACGCGGATAAGTGCACGATGGTGAGCTAGAGCTTGGCGTTACAAGTTGCTGCCGTGTGGATGGTAAAGTGATGTCGTGTGGCAGGTGGGGTTGCGTTGTTGGTTGCAGAAACCACTCTCACAACGCGCAGCAACTAAGGAAAGTTAGTTATCACAACTTTCCTCGCGACGGTGCACTTCGCGAGCGGTTGATCAGTGCTATCCGGCGCGACCATTGGACGCGCTGAGCGTCTGCTCTTCAGCGCTTTCGAGCTTCGCGCTGTCGCGACCGGCATGCCTTGCGCACCCTCCCACTGACTAGACACTTGTGACGTCACTCGAAGGCGCACGCTTGGCTGCCCAGAGGAGTTTCGGTTTCGTTTTCACGTTTTCTTGCTTATTTAAAATTATTTTCCAATTCTAGGGGCAATTATGCTGTCATACGGGTGACAGGGGGGTCTCTAGAAGCTAAAAATACCACTACATTGACATGGTCAGAAAATCGCCGGAGTTGGCCTTAAGGAAAGAACGCTATTTTCTGCAGACCTTGTCTCATTTTCGATGGAGGCGAAAGTGCCGGATGCCCGTGTACTGTACGTTGTCAGTGCACGTTAAAGCATCCCTGGTGGTTGAAACTTTCCTGAGCCCTCCACTACGGCTTTTCTCTCCTTACTATCTCTTTCAATCCCTTTATCCTACCCTCACGGACGCTTAGCCGTGCTCCCAACATGGGCTGCAGAAGTCATCTTTTCCTTAACCAAACCACTATCATCATCATCATCATGCGCTTGCTCAATTCGCTAGTGTTCGAGCCGATGTAGCGTTCTCGGAACGCGCTTCCCTCGCTCATGGAAGGCCTGAGCTGGATTCCCAACTTGGCCTGACTTTTCCTTTCGGACCGATTATTTTACTTTGTTCACGGAAGATGCCGTGAGTAGTATGGCGGCAATATGGGAATTTTTCAACCTGTTACATGATTGTTGCATCGATTGCGGCTGCTAGTTTCTGCTCACGACCAACGCCGCCAGTGCATCTTCTGTGACATGAGCTTATTCAGTGCTATTGCGTTAACCTTGCCAGAGGTTCCATTAAAGATTTCCCGGTGGAAATAAAAGCGCAAGAACAACACTTACGGTGAGAAGAAAACACCGGACAGGCTGTTTGAAAATCTAGCAGTTATGAACCATATCGGCCAATATCGAGCTCTGTTAAACTCAAGATTTCCTTTTTTAAAAACCCTTGCTCACAACCAGCTTGAAGAAAGTCGTGTATTTGCCTTGTTAGTGTTTTAATGTTAGGAGGAGCAAGACAGGAAACTATGTGCACGAGTTTTATTATGGGTTTTGTCTACCGTATGCAGTCGCAGGATACTCGCATTGACTGTTATTGGCTAGCTTACCGCTGGTTTACAGCTGGCTAGTGTAGACAGCCAGTGTAAATGAAAGTAATTTTAAGGTAATTAGGGGTTGCGCTGCCACATTTGTGTGGTATTTGCCGCTAAAATGCAATATTTTTACAGCGAAGCCATTTGTTTCCTGTTGGATGGATTTCTTCATGGCGTGTCAAAAATGCGGCCCAATTAATCCTGAAGACTGAACAGGAGCGGCAAGGACGCGGTGTTCGTTCAACAAGAGGCATCAGCCAGTTGTAATATTATCAAGTGGCGATGATGTCATTGCATGACGTTCGGTTTGCCGTGATGACAACATCACATGATGTCACGAGATGATGTCACGTAGCGCAACGTCTGACGTGATGATTTCATCACAACTTTAACGGGATGACGTGGTCACGTTAAGCAACAGTATCGACCTCGATGACGCCACTTAGACATGTGGCTCTTCGTTTCATCGTATATAAATGCGGAATTCCGTCCTTGCGCCGTACAATGGTTTTGTAAGGCGTACATCCCCATCAGTAGTCGTTGTGGTGGGTTTCCACGGATTCGCTGCTAAACATCGACAATCGCAGCGCCGGGATGGTGAGTCACCTCTTCAATAGAAAATGAAGGGCCAGAACAACAGCGACCGCTATTACTGTGTCAGTTTTGGCATAAATAACAGGAACTGCGACTGCGTACTGTTCTCACTCCCAGAGTTTGAATACCAGGCGTGAATCGACCGTCGTATTTGGTCCCTTTCCAAAAACCCCGAAGGCGTCGGCTGTTAGACCGTAAAAGTCATTACGTTTTTGAATGAAGAGCTTCAACATTCAATCATTTATTCAGCGCCAGCTGAACTCACACTCATGCTTTCATCGCAGCGGAGAAATGTCCTTTTTTAGGTATGTTCTTTCCAGCGTAGGAGGAGGATAAGGGAGTGGGGGAAATTTAGCGGCAGTGTTTCGGTGGCTCTAGTGCGATTCGTACGTCACAAATCATACTAATTGAGTTCACCTGGCTTTGACCGTAAGAAAAATGGAAGCGACACCAATTTCTTCTTCGTTTCGACTAAATCTTGCTGACACTGCTGGTGATTATACGTCAGTATGATACCGACGATGCCTTTTCTTCCTGGACATTGTTGAGAGACTCAGAAGGTGGAACGCTTCTCACTTTCCTTTCTTCGAGCACAATATCTAAGTAAGATAACCTTTTTCTTTTCTTTTTTTTTAGTCCTAGTAGCGCAACACGCAGCACATTTTTCGACTTTCATTCAAGCACAGCTTGTTTGTATTAGGTGAAATGCTTCGGGGACTACTGTTTTCATGGACGCCAACGTGTTCTGAACTTACTGTGACATTGGTTTGTTTAGAAGGCAGGCATCGTTACTTAGAGCAGCTGACGCGCTGTATTTACATGTATACTTTGTCTTCCCAATTTGGTTTCTGTTTAAGTGTAAATGTTCAAAAATTACTCCTACCAGTTCGTGACTATGTCTTAGGGCAGATTTAGGAAGTCAATTCAATTCATGAATGTTCGACTTCCAGAGAACAGTAGCGCTGTGTTGCACAAGGACAAGCGAAACACACACACACACACACACACACACACACACACACACACACACACACACACACACACACACACACACACACACACACACACACACACACACACACACACACACACACACACACACACACACACACACACACACACACGCACACACAAAGGTAGCTTCTAGTAAGTCTTCGCTCATACAATCACACTGAACTACACACTATAGCGATGTCGCCTCAAGTTGACTCGTACGAGACTTCAATTCGGGAATTCTTCCATTTCACGTGCCAAAAATGCTGCTATTGAAATGGCAGCAACAAAAATGCAATGCCTGCATAGTGCACCTTGAGAAGTCGCCTGTGCTGTCTTCTGCGGAACGATTGTTCACCATGCGTTGCTAACTGTTGTGGCAGTTATGGAACTGTATCACTAGGATACAATTCCTGTAGCGCTCGATACACTACTATTGAGAGCGAAACGTAGGGTACGCTATACTGAGTTTAGAACAAAAGGCAACAATTCAGAGTACACTGCAGTCTACTGTGGAAGTGCTCAAGATAGCTGTGCCTGCGAAAAAAGAAAGTAGGAAACTAAGGGGGCAGCATATGTACTTAGAACAAATGTGAACGATGTATAAGGCATTAATGCGCCCTACTTTGAGAGACCTGTTGCAGCTGCCACGGAAATCCTATGAAACTACAAATGTGTTTAGAATACATAGAAAACGATTCATAGTACATGGTACTCTATTATGGGAAAGCTCGCCAGAGCTGTCCCGAAGGGTTGCGATAATGAGCAATTCGATCTACAGGTTCGATGTATGCAAGTGTTAACGCCTTGATCACACAACATCCTCGATGCTTCAACTCGTGCTAAACTACGAGGTGACCTCCAAGGTTTAGTTCTTAAACCGCGGCTTTAAGAGGAGTATTGGCGGCGGAGTAGTGATCGTAGAAAACGCGCGAAGGACTCGTCACTTATTTTGGTGTAGCTCACGAAAGTGCTTTTAGTTTTGCATCAGCAGCAATTGCTCCTTAAATGAAATATAGTATCGGCCACCTCTCGTTGTGGAGCTGGGCGCTGCGAGTTCGATTCCCAGCGCACCTTCAGATATCTTTCTGCGTGTTTTTCTTTGTTATTGTTACATGTATGCTTTACTGCATCACTTCCGTTACGGAAGTGACGTAGTGGGGTCGCGGTGGACCCCGGCACAGGACACTGTCGTGTTTAAAAGAAGCAAATTGGGTTATCACCTTGCAAAGCGCGCAGGAGTGGCGGTTTGTTCCTCTTGACGCAGTTTTGGGGAGTGGTGGTCGTGGTGGTGAAAACTGTGTTGTTTTTTGAAAACTTCATATTTTGGGGGTCGACACGCAGGCTGTGGGCCGAGGTGTTCCACGTGAGCGGCCAGGGCGGCGCCGTGAAGTGGCAGCAGGTGTCCGAGGACCTGGTGCCCGTCAACATCACCTGCGTCCAGGACTCGCCCGACTGCGTCTTCCACATCACCGCTTACAACTCGCAGGTCGACAAGATACTCGACGTCAGGCTCGTACAGCCCGGTCAGTATTATGTATGGGTTTGTTCCTGTACTTGTTAAGGCGAAGGCCTTTATATTGTCTCATGGAACGCGAACAGTAGCCATCCTATACCACGGTAGTCGGAGACTACATGAATGGTACCCAGAATCGCATGACATCATCTAAGACACCGAACGTCAATTCTAGATTGTGCCTAATTGCATGAAACCGGTGTGGGATGAATTAACAGAATTGAGAACGCGAAATAAGCGAGTGAACGTGAACTAAGTATGAATTAAGATGATTAAGAAAGAAACCAATGCGTATCAGCCTTGCGCATGAGGTAAATCAAAGTGAATTTAATGATGAACTATGTCAATTACGAAGGTAATTAAGACGAGAGAGCGAATCTTTATGAAAATGCTTAATGGCTTTCGGCCCTCAAGTCGTCTTAACGTGCAGTAAGGGTCCCTGTCAGATTTTTTTTTATTGATGTCTTATAAAAGAAGTACAACTGCCATCTTTATGAAAGCGAACGCTCGAACGCGTGGTCCGCGCCCTACGGCTGCTGCATAGAGCGCTGACAAGCGGTCGTAAGAGAAAGCGCGTCAGTTCTCGTCGTTATCTAATGGTATAGGTAGAACAACTATGCGGCGCGAGAGGGAATCTATTATATGCTTGCCTGTTGGTGGGTACTGCGCCCGCCAGTAGATTGCGCCAAAAGTGGACGTCATTTCTTTTGCTACCTGCTGTCGACGGCCCTCTAAAGCAGCAGCCGCATTGCGCAGACGACGCGCTTACGTTGTTCTTTTTCACAAAGATGGCACCTGTATGCCATCGATATGCAACAATGTGGGTTACGCAACGCCCCAAGATACTCAGTTTACCTGAACCACGATGTGTGCATTTCCGGGAAAGTATACGTTTGCCGCAGGACACACCTTTCAGAGGTGTATATTTACACTCCTATTTGAGCTGTTACAGAGTGTCGATTACGACACTCGCTAATGCGGAATTGGAAGCTCAGCGACACAAGCAGTGTCGCCGGCTGCGTCACTAGTATAAGGGTGCAGTCGGCGGCATTGCTCGTTATAAGCGTTCAGTAAAAAAGTAGGGCCTGAATACGCGAACGCGCGGCCGAGCTGGAATGGAAACTAACAAAGCCTCGAAGGTGTAGCTGGAACCTCTACCATCTTACCAGAGGCATGATGAGAAACACACAGCGAAGAAAACGCGGCGCCTTCCTCACGCACCCTGCAGGAGATTAACGGCTACTTTTACTTGGGAAAACGCTGCTCCGCGTCGGTATTAGAATACCGCCTGAAACACTGCTCCTGATCGGCTTAAAAATGCCGCCATTACAGAATTGCAGAATATGGCGGAATTTCGCCGTGTTCGGGAGAGTAGGGTCATTTCTCTGCCAACTTTACAAGAACCTGCTTCTCTCCATCTCTATACCCGGTGACGCTGCGCCGTGCTTCCTTATGTGTTGCAGAAGTAAGCGTCTCTCCATAACCTCAAAGCACCGCACTTCTCGGTACGTGCATAATTTCAGTGTTCACATTCGATTTCCTGTTAACTAAACGCAGTCTAGCACATCGTCTCTTCTTCGGCCGTTGAGGGCTCCGGTGCGAATGCTTCATGTTGCATGCCGCTTACGCCGAGACGTACGCGGATGCTCAACGTATAGGCACGGGCGCCTAGGAGCTGCGCTCTGAATGTAGCTGGTGCTTCGTAGAGCAGCCGGCTGATTTGGTTCTGCGGAAACCTGCAAGGTGAAGTAACGCTCATGAGAGAGAAAATTAGCATCCACTCGTTTGTAACGCAGAGTTGCAAGGAAAGTCATACAGATTTCTCAGAAATGAAAGATTCTTAGTCGACGAAAAATTCCTCCGAGTCCGGGGTTCGAACCCGGGACCAACGCCTGAGTTGGCGCTCGCTCTGCCAACTGAGTTAACCAGGAGAAGAGCGATTGACGGAACGAAGGTGAATTCAGTCGACAACTCGAAGCACATTGAATGTCTTACACTGCAAAGCCCGAGGACGCGGTTTTCTATTTCGACCACGGCAGCTCCCTTTCGATGAGGCCGAAGGGCAAAAACATCTCAAATCTTATCTTAGATTTAGGTGCTTTGTAAGCAGCTCTAGATGGTCCAAATTATTCCAGTCATCCGCGGTGAGCCTCATGACCATATCGCGGTTCTGGTATGTAAACCACCACAATATTTTCTGTGGCAGACGAGAAGCATACAAACCCCGGCCGAGTTCTTTATCATTCTCTAACGATCCTTCTCCCGGTGGGCGGCCATGGTGGTACAGTGGCCACAGTTCTTAGATCCTGGCTCTAAAGACGTGGATTCTATCATTACCGCCACGGTCGCACCCCGGGGCAGGCGAAATGCTAAAGGCCGGTCCCTACTGTGTAACGTCAGTATTGCGCCAATGTGGCGTGCCTCATGATCCTAACGTGGTCTTAGGTCGTAAAATCCCAGCGATGATTATGTTTCTCTCTCTGGAGTTTGTGTGAAACCAAACATATTTGCACGAATGCCACGAACACTGGCTAATGTTGGCTGGTAGTGGTGAGTATTGGCTAACCCTTGGCAACTGTTAGCTGTCAAGTTGAATGAAGGAAACTAAAAGTTGTGTTAACACATTTCTTCTCATTTACCAGTGGTTAATACTAAAAGAAGTTTCTATTAGATATGAATTAATTTCCTAATTTTTTCTTTTCTCGTTGCTACAGGCACCCGGCTTGGCCAGGCGTCTGAGTGCTTTGTCTATTGGAAGGATTCGCACACCGGTGACACATGGGGTCTCAACTTCACCTCGCCTATGGACGCCAAGCAGTTTCGGGAATGCTGCGTACGTCATTCTCCGTTTTTAACCACCCTACTGTACCTTTCCGTGTGGCCATTCCAATAATTACATGTGTTTTCGTTAGACTCTCTCTCTCTCTCTCGCTCTCTCTCTCTCTCTCTCTATATATATATATATATATATATATATATATACTATCAAAAAGACACAGTGACAAACATAGGATTTATTCTGACGTTTCGGCTGGAGGCCAGCCTTTTTCAAAGATGAAGGTTTCTCATGGGCGTATGGTCTTATACACTTCACGAACATGCATAGTGGGGGGTGGAAAGGGGGGAGCTCACAAAAAAATAAAATAAAATAAAAGAAGGGCGGGGGGGGGGGGGGGGTACAGATGTGTGTCCAGGAAGCAGAGGCCAGTCCAAGACGACGTCCGCGTCGGCACAGCGCCTCCATAACAAAGAACGGGTGCTGATTCCTGGTGCTGCGACTCCCGCAGTGCAGCGCGGAACCGCTGAAGCCAAACGTCGCTCTTGTGTGGGGAGTACAGAGAGGAGGGGCGGGGGAACGGGAGAAAGACAGGTTGCTCTGTGCGCGGTCGGTACCAGTGTAGTTCAAAGGATCGCCATCTCGCCGTGGTTCACGGAAAATGGCGGATAGATAAACGTAGCGCATCCGCGAACAACCTTGAATGGTTTGGTTTGTTAAAGGCACGTACACACAAACACACACAAAATAGAGAAAAATAAAAAAGAATAAAAGAAGAGAAAACACCACACAGAAAGAGTCGTTTAGTCTGACGAGTCATACTCCGTGGGAATCGCTGTCTAGAGAAAGTACGCGGTGTTCAGCCAAGGGTACACAATACATATCTGCACCTTGCGCGCGCGGCGCGATCTGAGTGAAACATACCAGATAAAAATGAGAGAAAGACAACAAGAAACATGATGGGGAATTAAATGTCCTAAGATAATACATGGGAATAAATGAAATCAGAGCAAACAAGAAATTAACAATAGGAATAAAGTAAAATAAAATAAAATAAAATAAACCTGTTTTATTTTATTTTATTTTATTTTATTTTATTTTATTTTACTTTATTCCTATTGTTAATTTCTTGTTTGCTCTGATTTCATTTATTCCCATGTATTATCTTAGGACATTTAATTCCCCATCATGTTTCTTGTTGTCTTTCTCTCATTTTTATCTGGTATGTTTCACTCAGATCGCGCCGCGCGCGCAAGGTGCAGATATGTATTGTGTACCCTTGGCTGAACACCGCGTACTTTCTCTAGACAGCGATTCCCACGGAGTATGACTCGTCAGACTAAACGACTCTTTCTGTGTGGTGTTTTCTCTTCTTTTATTCTTTTTTATTTTTCTCTATTTGTGTGTGTTTGTGTGTACGTGCCTTTAACAAACCAAACCATTCAAGGTTGTTCGCGGATGCGCTACGTTTATCTATCCGCCATTTTCCGTGAACCACGGCGAGATGGCGATCCTTTGAACTACACTGGTACCGACCGCGCACAGAGCAACCTGTCTTTCTCCCGTTCCCCCGCCCCTCCTCTCTGTACTCCCCACACAAGAGCGACGTTTGGCTTCAGCGGTTCCGCGCTGCACTGCGGGAGTCGCAGCACCAGGAATCAGCACCCGTTCTTTGTTATGGAGGCGCTGTGCCGACGCGGACGTCGTCTTGGACTGGCCTCTGCTTCCTGGACACACATCTGTACCCCCCCCCCCCCCCGCCCCTTCTTTTATTTTATTTTATTTTTTTGTGAGCTCCCCCCTTTCCACCCCCCACTATGCATGTTCGTGAAGTGTATAAGACCATACGCCCATGAGAAACCTTCATCTTTGAAAAAGGCTGGCCTCCAGCCGAAACGTCAGAATAAATCCTATGTTTGTCACTGTGTCTTTTTGATAGTATATTTATCCCGATAGCCAGGAAGAACTTTTTTGAGATATATATATATATATATATATATATATAACGAAAGGGAAGGGGCAAAGGGCTCGTTTATTAGTTAGAAACAACTTTAACGAACCAACAAACATTTAAGTCTAGGAAAGCATGGGGGAGAGAGAGAGAGAGAGAGATAATGGGCGGAAGGCAGGGAGGTTAACCGGAAAGGTAAATATCCAGTTTGCTACCCTGCACTGGGGAAGGGGGGAAGTTATTCAAGTTCCTAATTATGTTAATATCATTTTGGGATAAGTGGAAAGGAATTAAAGTGGACAAAAAGACAAACCTGCCTTCGGTGGTAACCGAACCCACCACCTTCGGATAACGCGTCCTATGGTCTACAGCAGAGCTACGAGTGCGGTCGTCCCTCAGTCCACTTTATTGGGTATTTATGTATATGTAATCCTGGGAGTGTTAGGCAGCGCTACTGGTGTCCATGGCGGCGTGTGTGGCAGACTCTCGTTGCCAGAAGGCATTATTTAGACCGTGATCTTATGGCGAGGTGATAGCTGACCAATAAGCCTTCGTATGCTACCTAAAGGATTGGTGCCTTTACGTGACGTGCTCACAATTTCTCTGCATATTAATAATTTCGAGTCAACAGATGAACATGTATGAAGAAAAAAAAAAGGCACGGTTCTTTTGTGTTCATATTGATCTCTAGAGAATTGAAAAGTCAGGTTGAGAATCGCCTGCTGTTTCTTTTTCCTTTTTTTTCGCATTTGCTCATGTGCAGTCGACATTCTTTTAAGGAGTTTTATTTTATTTATTTTTTTTGTTCACAGTCCCCAGCATTCAAGTTTTCACGGAAGGCGTCTTCATCTTATTCGCTCAAGCTAGAACCACCAAAGGTACGTAGAATATTCTGTTGCCCGTCTCCTTCGTGTAAGTGTTTTTCAAATCAACACATTATCCTCTATCAACTGCTTCAACTGGTATTCGCATTAAGCGCGCCGATGTATGTAGAACGGTGCTTTTCCGTGCTTGTTGAAATTAGTGCGTGATCAAAACGTGAGCTTAAGTCCTTGCCTGAATTTTTCATTGTAGCCTTCGGCATTATTTGGGTGTATGCCCGTCAGTCGTGTTTTTTCTAATTGCGTGAACGCGCAGCCAATAAAGCATTTCGTCACGCCATTCAATGCTAACTGCTGTAGCACGTACCAGAAGAGACCGCCCTGGTTGCCTTGAAAAGAAACACATAAAAAGAATCTTTGAGAAGTAGCGCCATGCTTGTGGTAACTGTTGTAATGCAAATGTCTAGATTTTCTCATGTCCTTATATTTTGTTTTTTTTTTTTTACCTTGCACCAAATTCTATAACTTTCTTTTCGCATACCAACATCATTGGAGCACAGCCAGGTACATGAGGAAACTTTACCAAAATCCTCGCGATTAGTACTAAGAACATCTGACTCACTGAACCCAAGCACCTTTCCCTGTGTTTATTGAATATAATACATGGCAAGATAAAACGTCGACTTCTTAAGAAGGCTCCAAAGCTTCTTTATCTCGGCGTCTTAAAGAATTTGTATGACATACGATGGGAACAGGTTCAGAGAAAGCTTCATTACGGATATTTTTGTTGTTGTTGTTAAACCGCTTCAAGACACTTTGCTAGATACTTTACATCTTTAATATGATGCGGAATTAGCAGTGCCTCAAACATCAGGCTTCAAGACGGTTTCACGACATCCGACAATGCTGCAAAAAGACGAGAGAGACATTACAAACTTCACGTTAAAATTTACGTTATAGAAGTGATCGTGGAGAGGTTTCGCTAATACTGACAGAGCAAGAGATCTTCGCATGAGGGCTCTAGCCTTCGAGGGATTGCAAAGTGACGGGGGCGTTGTTACAGCTTTCAATGGTCGATCGTAGGCGTAATAGAGAACCATACGTGTTTCGTGTTTGCAGCATCTCTCTCCAACTCTCCTTCCTTGCTTTTCATCGTGTAATCTTCTCCTTGCGTTAGCAAACCTGAATCGTGTCTCGTTGACCTACCTCTCTTCTTTCCGCTAGCTCTCTGTCAATACATCTGGTAGACGGCTAATGCAAGGCATACGTGTTCTAAGTTGCCATTACATTCGTTGATCTGTGGGTGAGCGGTCTTGTGCCTGTCTCTCGTCCGTGCAGCAAAAATCCAAGAACAGCAAGCGCAAACCCCAGTCGACTCCCAGCTCGCCATCACGGGGTCGCGCCGAGCTGCAGTGCACCTGCATGACGGCCGAGAACTTGCACCGGGCGAGAAACGGACGCGTCCGCTACACGGGCGGCGCGGCCACCCTGCCCCGCGCACAGCAACTGTCCACCAGGTATGCTGGCTGCACTGTACGGCAGAGCGTTCTGCTGCTAATGTCTACACTGTAAACTTTCGCTAATGAAACCTTGTAGGCTGCTGTAACCCAGGGGCATTACCGCGTCGGCATTACAACTCTGCCTTGGAGGACAGTGCCAATGACAAGACGCGGAGGAAATTTAGTGCAGGGAAGAGTTAGAAATTGACTTAAAGTAACGATTCGTCCTGAATAAGAGTAAAGTGACGCTCCTCGTAAACGAAACGTAATCTTCAAAGATGACATTTCGTTTTCGAACAGTGCCATTTTTATTCTTTCGCGTTATACGAGCTCATGTTTTATGTCATTTTTCAAACTTAACATACAGTTCTGTCAGTTTTTCATATGGTAATCAGGAATGCTTTAGTATAGTATGTTTAATTTAGTATCGGCCCTTGAGTGAGTGAGTGAGTGAGTGAGTGAGTGAGTGAGTGAGTGAGTGAGTGAGTGAGTGAGTGAGTGAGTGAGTGAGTGAGTGTGAGTGAGCGTGCCGGCGTGTGTGTGTGTGTGTGTTTTACTCAAATATTGGCGTTGTTGAGAACGTTGCGGCAGGGAGGTATCACGCAGTGTTGTACACGTTCCTCCAAAACAGGAACGAAAGCTCGTTCCTCGTTCCTTCCCAATTTTGTAACGAGTTCCCGTTACAAGTTCCTTTAATCAGAAAGGAACGCGTTCCAGTTACATTTCGGAAATTGGAACGTGTCGTTACATTTACGTTACATTTGATTTTTAAGATCCAAAATAGTCTCGGAAAATTGTGAGCTGAAATTAAGTGACTTAAACACTTTAAATTCACTTCGAGCTACGTACATTGCGCGAACTTGAACCTTACCGGCAGGAGATTATCTGGAGATAAAAAATATGGAAATAAATGCTTCTAGACATACTTTCAGGGAGCACCGAACGTAGTCACGACATGTTCACAGCGACTTTGACGAGTGCAACACATAATGGGTCTTCCAATGAGCAGTCAGAATAGTGCTCCTCAGGTGTGAAAATAGAAAGCCACTCACATTCACCAATGCATGTGAGTAGCAAGCCCGCATTTAACACTAAAAGCTATAAATGCTGTAGACCTGTCGATTTACATTGGCATATAATAGCTTGGGCTTCACCCGCGCCTATAAATACTGGAGCTAGATTTCCCGATATGTCGTCATCATTTCCTGCCCTAAACTTCTTCCCTCAACATTTGTAGCCTTTTTAGTGGTTTAGTAGTCTAATTGACAGTTCTGAATATATTATTTTGCTTAGTTCTCACAATTTTGAAGCATTTGTGATACTGTTCTTTCGCTGTTATTTATGGTGGTGCGCAGAGTGTGTCGGTGTGAAGAATTCAGACTGCATGATCAGCTGATGAGCTTACCGACGACTTATACAACGTGGGAATATTTTTTTTTCTTATGGCGTCCTAAGGAGTACGCTTTGTCTATTCAATTTGTACAGCAGCCCCACTCTCATGCAATTGCGAAATGACTGATATGTGGGGAATAAATAAATAAATAAATAAATAAATAAATAAATAAATAAATAAATAAATAAATAAATCGCGTGCATCATTTCGTCGGACACCAACCAATAAATGATGTCTGCAAGCAAAAATTACGTATGTCACGCATGAAAGGTTCGCAGCAGCATGAACAGCACAACCCAAGTAGCAAAAACTTGCGCACGGGCTACTGAGCGTGGCTCTAGTTCCTATGAGATCAAGACATAGTAGAAATACCTAATGTGAACAAGAAAGTGACAAATTGACCGATTTACACTTAGAAAACAAAGCTGTCTTTTCGTTATGCGAATAGGAAAGAACATTAAATAAACCATACCTGCACGTGCTTCTTTAAGTTTCTCGCCGATCTTTTCGACACTCCACTTGTATTGTTTGATGGAGCACAAGTCATACATTGGGCTAAAAAAACACAGGAGTGCGATGTTGTATTCACTCGGTTGACACATCGTGGGTAGCCATGGCCAGGGAGCAATCTATAATTCCACATCGGCACTCATTGCAACAGAATCTTGATGGCGCAGGAGGCAAGGTGGTGTTCCATGATTTTCGAATGCCAAGTGAAAGATCTCTACAGTGTGTCCAGCCTTCAGAACAACCCTTCCTTGCTGTTCAGACTGGCTCAAATAAAGCGAAAGAGTGCTACCCCTCCCCACATCGTTGGTGTCGTCGCGCGCGCTTTCCTGCGCTCCTGCTGGCGCCTGAGAGTTCTTTCGCCATAACTACGGCCCTTTCGTCGTCCCCTTTCGTCACAGCAGGAGGGCCAAGTTTTCCCGTTTTCGGCGGACGTGGTCGCCCCATCAGCAGAGGCCGGCAGCGTGTCGAGTAGAGTACGCCGCGTTGGAACGGTCGCTTGATACACGACTTTCGGAGAATCCTACAATCCCCCACTCAAGCAAGCCGGGAGCGTCCGTGGAAACACAGCAACCGATGTCTTCTCAGCGATCTTCAGTTGGACGTTTGAAAAGAGACCGCGCTGCCCTTTTGTTAACAGGCCCCAGACGACTCGGTCGTGCTGGCTGGCCCTGTAGTTTTGTTCTCCAAACTCTCGTGGTTTACGTTCCCGGCTGCTTGTATCACTAGCTCGCAGACAGGTACGTTGATCGAGACCCGGCCTGCCTGCTAGCCACGTCACGTTATCTTGACTTCACAACAGGGTGCAACTATAGCCTCCGCAGTGTAACATTTGCCGCTGTTCGTCTTCTTTGCCGAGCGGTCTCCTGCGTAAAAAATGCCATTGACGCCGAGGCCCACACGTGTGAGCCGTAACCGCATTCTCAGAACTTATGCACTGAGCAAAGCGCTCGTTGACAGTGTCTTAGTTCGAAGGGAGCCTTGGCGGCGAGAACTGAAGGGACGAAAAGAATTTCGCGGCTGGCTGCGGTTCGGCCTGCGTTGCCGTAGACAGCCAGAAACTTTTCGTCCAGCCACAGGGTGCGGCTACCGTAAGGGAGTAACGAAATACACATGCGGTGTGCCCACACTGGCGAAAGAGAAGCTTCGCCCTCGTCGAAGCCTCGACTCGAGGAAGAAGAGAAGAGGAATGGCGTTTTGCGTGTGGTTTTCTTCTGAGTGAAGGAGACTGCTAACAGGGAAGCGGTGACTCGAGGCCCGGCCTCGAGTTGCATGTGGGTTGCAGCCCGGCCTGTCCGCCTTGCATGTGGAACGGCTGTGGAACGTTTACAGAAGGAACGTCGTTCCCTCTGCCGTTACTTTTAAATGTAACGCGTTACCGTTACAGTTCCACCAACCTTTAAAGTAACGGTGGCGTTCCTTCGTTCCTCCAAAAAGGAACTAGTTCCAGGAACGCCGTTCCTTGGAACGACGTTCCGTACAACACTGGTATCACGTTAGAGAAGAGCAGTAGCGTGCTCCACATGCAAGCACCGTCTTGTCTGTATATACGCATATTTTTCAAGATGTGTTTCTTTTTGTCTCAGTGCTGGACGCCAGCCTTTTTTCTCTTCGGACTACTGTTTTTCCTTGAACGTTTCTGGAGAGTTTACGCAGAGACCGGAGTTTGCCAGCCAACCACGAACAATGAAAAAGAAGGGCTCCTTTATTCTTCCACTCTTATCGCCTTTCGAGCCAGGTTAACCGAATGAAAAGCAACAAAGAGCTTACAGTCTGTGATGAGCGAGAACTCCTTTCACTGAGGCAATCAGCCCCACCGCCCCTTGTAAGCGGTTGATTAACAAGAACCCTAGGCTAATGAGTTGAGGCTTTCATATGTGAAAAATTATTCATTTTAATACAGAGAGGTTGCCTTGAGCTATACCATGCGGTGGCCCGCTACTCTGCAATGAAAAGGGAAAAGAAAGTGGCAAGGAGAAAGGCAGTGAGTGAGTGAGTGAGTGAGTGAGTGAGTGAGTGAGTGAGTGAGTGAGTGAGTGAGTGAGTGAGTGAGTGAGTGAGTGAGTGAGTGAGTGAGTGAGTGAGTGAGTGAGTGAGTGAGTGAGTGAGTGAAGTTAAGCAGGGATGTGAGCGGTTCGTTAATTTGCACTTAAGGATGGAATATTGGAACTAATAAAGCGGATAGAAACAGTTAATATGAACGTACAGATCGAACTTGAAAATATCGTAAGCATTTGCAAGTCTTGTCGCGTTTCGGAAATACAACGACGCCTTTATAGCTTCGTGTATCCAATAGTGCGTAGATAACGGTCTCAGATTTTTTGTTTTCTCGGAAAGCTTTTGTTTCACCTCAGCGGCGAAATTGAGTTTTCCGAGTACCCTTTGAGTTTTGAATGACGTACAGTGGCAAAAAATGTGTTAGTGGCTTTTCTGCAATATCAAAAGTGTCAAAATAACTCTGCTGTTTTTCTTAGGTGCGTACGTACTAAACCATTATGCTGCGCTTACCTGTACAACCGTGCGCTTATCTTAGAAAGGCTACACACACCCTTGTTAACCACGGTCGTGCTCTCTTGGTGCCAGGTTTATAATAATAATAATAATAATAATAATAATAATAATAATAATAATAATAATAATAATAATAATAATAATAATAATAATAATAATAAGCGTGTCTACGCCCTCTGCAGGGCTAAAGCCTCTCCCGTAGATCACCCATTATCCCTGTCCTCTGCTAGCTGTGACCACGTTATCCCCGCAAACTCCTTAGTCTAATCTATCCACCTAACTTTCTGCCGGCCCTCTGCTACGCTTGCCTTCCTTGCTCCAGATTAATGGTACCGCAAACACATGAATCAGATGGCGTCTTGTCTTGGTTATGCCCCGTATGAACTACGGCCTTTCTCGCCGCAGGCAAGGCTTAGAGCACACCCGGTCAGGTACGAGCAGCAGCCAGGCCTCGGCGCGGGCCACAGCCCGGGCCCAGGCCGTGGCCGCCGCCCTCACCGCGTCCTCGAAGCAGCAGCAGCAACAACAACAGCAGCAGCAGCAGGACGCGGCCTCAAGCAGCACGACGGCCGCGAGTGTACACGGAGCTGCGACGACGTCCAGGGCCACCGCGAGCGGCTCGTCGGCCTCTTCGCACCGCCGCAGAGCTGCTGCCGCCGCCTGTGAGTACAGCCAGTGCCTCTATACAACGAAATGACCCATATAACGAATGATTGCGTATTTCCCACTGTAACGCTCTCTGCCCCGCCCGCATTCTTTGGAAGTAAAATAATATAACTGTAAGGGGCAGGTTCGCTCGACCGTAGTAGCTCTCGCAGCGAGTATCACTGCTTCAAGTGAACGCTGCACGTTTGTTGAAGCGTCGGCATGAGCTTGTTACGTTGCCGACCTACGTCTAGAGCAAAAGAAGAAGCGATAGAAGTTCTTTCCGCACAGGCATTGTTAGAGCGCATATTTTGTTCTGATCGCCGCAGCACTCAGATGCGCTCTAGATCGAATGAGGCACCAGTGAAGCATCGATGGCTAAAATGCTCGGTTGAATCCGGCCTCATGGTTGTGAGAACATTTGGAGATAATTTTGCAGTACGATACTTCTGGCCTCTCTCAACAAAGTGTCACAAGGTGATGACAATGGGCACACATAATATGTCCGATTGGCTATCTCGAAATTTCCAACGTATTGTACGTTTTTATTGGTTGGTTCTGGGTGATCGCAATAATTGACTCTGTGGACGCACATTTGACAAGTCAAGGCAAGATTCTGATCGCCATAGCATGAGCATTTTGCAGAGCGAGATTTGTACTGAGAAAGCGTTGCTCAGTACGGGCAGGCATATTAAGATTGAAAAAAAAAATGTTATGTCAAATTCCAAGATTGCTTCTACTTACATATTCTAAGTTTTTTTTCAGCCAGGAACTTGAATAAGTGAGAATCTGCTGTCACGGATTGTCTGGTGTGTGTACATGTTAGGCAGCATGCTTGGCGACATTTCAGTAATAACATTATTTCACAAAATTAAGAAACCCAGCTTCACTAATGTAAGCCCGCCCAGGGAAATGGCTATCTTAAGATTAGAAGTAAGACCGGAGGTATAGTTTCTTGTGGCCGGTAAAGTCTAACGTCCCTTCGAAGCTGCATCATGTATTTAATAGTCTGTTTTGTCCAGAATTAGTCCAACGCTCTCGCCGTACACGGCAATACCACTGCGAAACGTTCACTCAGAGAACAGACTGGTGGCGCCATCTGTTGCATTAAGGGCGATACCTCTGGCTTCAAACAAAACAGGCGGGCTCGCCTTCGTGTGTCGTTCAACCGACGGAGGGCGCCACGGCTACATTACCTCAAATGGTACACTTTCGGCGAAGCATTGTTATTTTCACTTGATGAAACTTGCAGGTGGCGTGCTGAAACGTATATTTAAAATGCGCTGCCGGTGATGCTATCTTTTCTGTCGGGGGGGGGGGGGTTTGGTTGTGAACAATCAAACGGGTTTGAGCTGAAAGAGTTAGCTTACGCTTAGCTCTATTATTTATGTAACGTTCATCAGTCTATTGAAGGCTCTTGTTTGCTGGCAATGAGTTGACCAAGAATCGATTACATGAACATGGTTGTTTAGGTCTATATAGACCTTTCCACTGAATAGAGTGTTGCTCCTCCCTCTGGTCTGTTGCGCAGGAGTACAAAGGCTGACGTCACTGCCTCGGCAGTGCTTTCTTTTTTAGGAGGGTCACGCATGTTTGCAACAGTCCAGAGGGAATTATGGTGGCACCCAGGAAGCCTTCTTTGAAAATGTATTCAACGTGAATGAAATTCATGATAGCGAAGTTTTTAATGAACATTTTGGTATAAAAATTGAGGCAGCGTCTGAAGAAAATAGGTAGAAGCCTGAAAAAATTGCACTATGAATGGTAAAAAAAAACTATATCAATAAGTTTGTGCTGAAACTGGTGCGAAATAAAGCAGAAAATTTCGATTGTTCCTCGCCTGGTAGGGGTTTAGCTGTTGGTGCCGCTGGTAGTAATAATGGTGCCGCTGCTTCTGGTGCTCCCATTCTCCTATGTAGCACGCGCCATAAATCCTGTGGCAGTATCACTGGAATAATACTTGTTAAAATAAATGAATAATTGATAAATACATAAATGAAGATATTAAACAAACGCGTTCGATGTTTGTATGCACTAGCTTGCAGTAGTATTTAGCCACACTCGAGCAAGTATTAAGCAATTATTCAGCATGTAATTAACTAAATAATATTTAACATAATAATTATTGCATAGAAGATGCAGCGTGGATGTTCTGACAATGGGTAACCATCGTCAGCTTATGCCGATTCGTTAGGCAATTGATCATTCGACAAATCAATGGTTGGGTTATGCGAATAAGTACAAGTTCGTCAGAATTTCTAGTATGCGCCACCAGATCACGCCACAGAGAGTGGGTGCAAAGTCGCCAGAAAAACTGTCCTCAATAAATAAAAAAAAATGCCGTTCAACCACAAACTTAAATTTGTAAGTTCGCCTTCTTCAATTAGCACTGCTGTCTAAGGTGAAGCACCCTCTACAGGCAGTGCGTCGTAATCTGCGAGTTTTTTGACGGAATACGTAAAGTTGCTTGAGTTATGTTCTCAGCGTAAAATAACGAGGCAATATCGGTAAATGACTGGAATTTCAGGCCTATGATGGTTAAGTTATGGCTAATGTTGGCTAGTGCTCGCTAATGTTGGGTAAAGATGGAGACCATTTTACTGATGTTCGCTAAACGATAGCCCATGTCGCAGTGCTTTCTAATGTTGGGTAAATCAGGATGGCCTATGTTCGCTGAAGATGAGCACGTGATTGTTAATGTTAGCCTTTGTTGGCTCAGTGATGGCGAATATCGGCCAGTGCTACCATTGTTGGCTAGGTGACGATGATGGCGTTTCTTGCTTCAACATGGGTAAATGATCGCTTATGTAGGCTAATATTGGCTATATGATGACCTTCACAACGGTTGGCATCGCCTAGTGTTGGCTAATCTCCACTAACGTAGTAGGTTGTCCACTGTTGTAGCAGCAACAATGTTTCAACAAATCTGAATCAAGCGATACTCTCTTTTTTTACACTTGCAACAACGGGACTTGGTGTGCCTGAATGATTTCGTCTCGGGTTCGATCATAACCCATCGCACTGCGGGGTGTGCATAATGAGTAGCTCCCATGCCAAAGCTTGCTCTAAGCCTTAGAAAATGGCCTCAGGAACTGCGCGACGGCCGCCTTCAGCTATACATCTTGCTTTCTCGACCTCATCGAGGGGGCTGCGTTGGTTTACGCTTCGATCGTTACTCCATAGGGTAGCTGTCGGGATCCTTCTATAGCAACTCCCGCCTTGTTAAGTTGTTTTTTGTGATGTTTCTGGCGTCGGCGCGTGTTTCCTAGCAGCGAGATATACTGAAGAGCTTGCTATTTCTGTTAGTCTCTTTAAGAAGAGATGGTTACTCGCATCGGCTGCAAATTTGGTTTTCTTACAAGCGACGCCAACTCTTATTCGCCGCTTTACTCACAGTAACCCGCGCAAGACGCAGCCTTAGAAAGGTAAAAAAAAATAACTATCGCAACCTCCGGTTTCAAAACACGTCTGTCTCACTTGTGAACCGCTTCTGGAAGATCGCGCGTCGTTAAGGGAAAGGACGGCCCTCTTTCCTCGCTTAGCAGGGAATCCTTGAGTGGCGCAACTCCTTTGCAAGTTGAAGGAGTTATTGGCCAACTGTGCATCGAGGGGATCTTTAGGTTCCTTGCATGCTATAGGGGTTAGGCAGTCTCTTCTAATGACGTTCCTTCCCATCCGTTGTTGTTCGTCTCAGCGGGTTCTCGGAGCGGCGGCGGTGGCGAGTCGAGTCGCTTGCGGGACCAGTACGCATCGTCGTCGCGCAAGGAGCAGGCCAAGAGCGTCGACTACAGCCCGTCCAGCCCGCAGCTGCAGGCGTCCAGCCGCTCCAAGAGCTCGGACAACGTGTTCGAGGAGGCGTCGGGCGGCGGCGCGCGCGGTGACCTGGCCGCGCTGAGCCTCGACTCCAACACGCTCAAGCGCATGCTCGACCCGCTGCCTCCGTCCTCTTCCTCCTCGCCCGACCAGCAGCAACCGACGCCGGCACAGCAGCAGCACATGCACCAGGTGAAGGGGCTCCACATTGCTCGGCATGCTCAGACAGACAGACAGACAGACAGACAGACAGACAGACAGACAGACAGACAGACAGACAGACAGACAGACAGACAGACAGACAGACAGACAGATAGATAGATAGATAGATAGATAGATAGATAGATAGATAGATAGATAGATAGATAGATAGATAGATAGAAGCGGGCGGATGGATGGACAGGTGAATGGTTAGATACACAAATAGCAAACAGACAGACAGACAGACAGACAGACAGACAGACACCTGGTAGGATTGGCTAATGTAACCTAATGTGGGCTAATGTTGACCATTTGTATTTGAATGTTGGCTACTACTGGCTAGATTGTGGGAAACGTTGCTTGGACTGGCCAACGTTCATTTGAGCCGAGTAATGTTAGTGTCGGCTAGCGTTGTTTAATGGTGGCTAATACTTATTAGCGTCGCCGTTGTGCTGGTCACTATTACATGGAATCACTAACGTTGCTTACATACTACCACCGGACAGCTTTATAGGGTGTATGGTTGTTTCCGCCAGCCATTGTTCTCACGACTGTCGCCGCTTTTCGACGCAGCAACACCGGCGCTCGGTTCCCTCGGTGACGCACGGCTCGACGACGCCGCGACTCCGCGATCGCGAGCACCGTTCCGAGTCGGGAAGGAGGCGGAGCCTGGAGCGGAGCGTGGGCCTGGACCTGGCCGACGGGTCTCCGCCGTCGGACCACTTCCTGTACGACAACCTGTGCTACGCCACCACGCCGCCCAGCTCGAGCAACGACAGCAGCTCGGACGAAGGAGCCAGGGAGGCCGCTGCCGGTGGCTCGGGAGGGGGCGCCGTCGCCTCGGGTCTCGCTACACCACGGAGGCAGGCGTCGCACGAGGAGTCGCCCACGAGCAAGCTGCTCATGGAGTACGAGACGCACCTCAGGAACGCGCTGGCGCGCGGGATGGACGCAGAGAGCTATAGTCTACACACGTTCGAGGCACTGCTCACGCAAAGCATGGAGAACGTCGGTGAGTGCTTCATTTCTTCAGTGTCCCTTGTTGACGCAGTAATGTTTCTGGACCTGTGCATGGTATCTGGTCTTCGAGAATGGCCGTGCGTCACGCGGATCCAGACGCAAGGCAATAAGAGGTTACTTTTGTGAATCTGTTAGCAGAATGATGAAGTGTACAAGGTGCAAGAATCGGAACCAGATTGGTTGCCTGTAGGTTGGGTAGTCTCGTGCATATGCCCGAGTTTTGACTGCTGCTCTTGTCAGCCTATATTTTGTTGGTATGTATGTGCCTTACATCAGTGTTTTTAAATAATGGCAGTAAAGACAGATAAAAATACCTTCGCTCTTTCTGTAGGCTTTCTTTCGCTTCCGGCCATTTCCCTGCTATGCAGTCCGTTGTTCGCGTAGCCCGCTTCGGAATGATGTGACAGCTTATGGACTTGTAACGTTATAACGGCGGAAAAAAGGAGTGCATGACGACTTCGCTTCTGCGTGACGGCGAGAACATGACAACACAGTCTTCATCATATCTCAAGTTATCTTTTTTTTCCCTTTTTTTCCCGTCGAAGTGATTTCATTGTGATCTTGTTTCTCTACTGCGGGCGATTGCAGGTGGTCTAGGCCGCCGTAAGTTGACTTTACATGTTTGTGTGGTCGTTTGTGGTCGTAGACTGTCCTAGATCATACATGTACGCTTGCCTCATTCCAATAAGAGCTGAACGCGACATTTCTGAATGACGTGTTCCAGCAGCGGGCATGTTCTGCTTTTGAGGCCAAGCGGTGACGTACTGAAGACGCCGGAACCGATCACAGGAGCCAAAAAGATACATAACCACCTCGATCCATTTTTTATACTGTGATCGTGTGACGAGGCACTTGTGTGGAAATCCGCAGACTCGAGGAGGGTCCGTGAAAGTAAATGTCACCCGCTCCAAAGTTTCTCTGTGTTAATGTTGCCTAGTATATTGTCCTGCTACATTCACGCGAACACTGTCCCATTTTTCATAAGTTTTTCAATTCAATTCAATTCAATTCAATTCACTTTATTCATTTTCCTGCGATACACACACAAACAAAAATGGAGGAGGACCGAACAAAAAGTGAAGCTGTAACGGTAGTTAGGTGGGACGCTGAAGTCACGTGATTAAATGAGAAGTAGACCTGAAGGAAGAAAGCGAAGTTTGAAATGGTATACTTAACGCTGCACCAAACCGCGAAAAGTTATTTTCAAAGGTGCCCGACGCGGCGCTAACGCTTTACTTTCGAATTTACCATTAAATCACGACTGCATTCTTTTCTGATCGTGTACACATTGAATTGGGATAGCCTGCCGAGCATGGGGCAGTGAAGCTATAATACCCTCTAAATATGTATTACAGGCAAGCGTTATGTCTACATTTACCTAATCTTATACAATTAACCAAATTCACATAATGCTCTGGTCACATCCACTATTTCCCCTTTCTTCAAAC
The DNA here is from genome assembly GCA_013339685.2 of Hyalomma asiaticum. Classification (NCBI taxonomy): domain Eukaryota; kingdom Metazoa; phylum Arthropoda; class Arachnida; order Ixodida; family Ixodidae; genus Hyalomma; species Hyalomma asiaticum. The sequence continues at coordinate 89,679,902 of CM023486.1, read as the reverse complement.
CTGCATTGCGAACATCTCTTGATTAGTTCGGCTGCTGACCAGTTAATGTCTCCATGCGCTTTGAATCCCAGCGCTTATGGAATGTTGCTGGTTCCTCCCGGTGAACAGCTCCGCATTCCTCAACTATACGCTGAGTCGTTTCTGAGCTTGTGCTGCCGTAGGCGCATTCCACTTCCTTTTGCAAATGCTTCCTCACCGTTCGTTATCTTCCCCGGTTGTCTAGCTTGCTGAGCATTACTCTACTTTGCCTTGTTCTGCAAGTTTTTCTTTTGTGATTTCTTATTCGATATGTCTCTTCATTTGTATGAGCATTTACATCTGTTTCTTATTTCCATTCTGCAGTCTATGTTGTTTACTCTTTTTTATTATTAATGACTTCGAGTTGTCTAATTATTCTTTCGAAGTTATCCGTGCATAGCTGTCAGCTCGCTTGATCTCATATTTCAGTGAACGTCACACTTTTGAGGTGCATATGCTCCTCTCTCAAGTTACAATGACAATAAGGACATTGATGATTATCTATACTTTCGGCTCCTTTGAAACGCGTTAGACGTCTTAGCGGAAATCAGGAAGAAGTGGGCAAGGCCAGGGCATGTAATGAGAAACCAAAGTAACTTACTGTCAACTAAGGGTAACGGAGTGGATCCCAAGGAGACGGCAGGAAATGTGGTGGGCACAGTACTGGGGTAACTGCAGGCGAAATATTGGAGTGGATTTTGCCGTGCAGTGGGCGAAGACAGGCTGAATAACAAGATGATAATGATGGTGGCAATTAGTCGCGTGTGGACTAGTGGTAGTCATGGATCACCGTGGAAGCTTTGGTACACCCCTTTGCTCATCTCGTTTCCATTTTTGTTTGCACAAGTGTCAACTGGCTATTGCATATTGCCTAAATATAAGAGAGAGAGAGAGAGAGAGAGAGAGAGAGAGAGAGAGAGAGAGAGAGAGAGAGAGGAAAATTTATTGAAATAAAGCAGGGGTAAGAATGTCATGAGATGGATTGGCGGAGCCCCGCGGGCCTTCGCCGCCGCCGGACTTGGTTTCAGGAGCGCGTACTGGGACTCGGAGTATGAGCTGGCGAAATGTGCCTCCCACTACTCCTCATCAGAGGCTGCGTCTGTAGGTGCGAAGAGCCCGCATCAATATGGCTGCCGTGGAAGGTGTTGAACCTACGACATTGCACACGGGAAAGGGCAACCTTACACCCGATGAGCTAACGAGGTTTGTCCTCGTTGTACTTGAGTTGCCTTCTATAAATAAATAAATAGCTGCGGAGGAAGTGCGTCTTCACAACTACATGATAGAAAGTAGTCCTTGATTGAGACGCCTAATGGGCGGGAAGAGGTTATTTGAATTTCGGGGAGCGAGTGAAAGGAACTGCAGAGAGAGACACGACGACGTATGCCGAAAAGTGAGGGGACTTCAAGTGCGGATCAAAAAGTTAGGGAGCTGAAGGATGAGGGAGTGAAGTATAAAAAGGAGAGAGAAAATGAGGTGGGAGAGGCAGGGCTATTTCCAAAACAGAGGCTCCATTGATCTATCCAACAATCAATCTGTCAATGAATTCAATCAGCCGACGTATCGGCACGTCGGTAATTTGCAAGAAGCGGTATCATTCTGACGCCTCACGCTCTACCACTCTAGCACGAGTAAACCGGACACGTCCTCTTAGAGTGAAATGCTGTCACGTGAGGACTTGCGAACGCGAAGGATGGATGACGTAAGAAAGGAAGGAGGTGCTAAATGATGAGAGAGGAGGGTGCGTCGGTAAAAGGGAGACATCGCCGTGGTTGAGGGAAAGACGAAGAAGGCCGTCCTTACACGCGCATCAGGCTCGGCCAGACGTGCGATGGCCGAAGATAAACGAGGCCACATCACAGTCGGTATATGGCCAGACGGACCGACTTTTCGGCTTGGCTTGTCTTCTTGCGTGCCTACTCACGCGCGACGCAACACGACACCCTCCCCATACCATCACTGCGGCAGACCAACAAGAGACAAGGAAGACGTGCCTACTGCGCCGAGGTGCAGTGAGAGAGAAGAAAAAGAATGGGGAAGAAAAAAGGAAAGAAGGAACGAAAACGGAAATGACGTTGGCTGAGTCCCAGGAATGGCGTCGGATATAGAGGAGACTACTGTTGCGCCTGCTGCTGCTGCGATGCTGCGGCGGCGTTAGCTTGCTGCTGGCTCACCCGTATGTGGCCCGCAGAGCCACCACGGAGGATACATACATCCGGGACTTGCGTTCATCTTGCATCACTTCGCGCGCGACCGCGCTGCTTGCCCGAGCGGTCGCGTCGCGCGGGTTCTTCGGGCAGCTCCACATAAAAAGAAACGGGAAACAATAGTCTCACACGTCCCGAGACCAGCAGTGCCATCGTCGCCTATCGTTCTATCTCTTCCGTGCCTCTGCTTGTTTCTGTGCGATTGTTGTGCCATGGTGTGAACTTGAGTTTGTTTTTTAACCATATACAGTTTTGCAGCACGGTGTTCGGAACAGGAAAAAAAAATGCTGTACTAAAACAGCTTGACAAACCCCCACATCCCTAGGTTAAATGTGGAAACAAAACGGCGAAAGCATGAATGCATTCCGAGGGAGTTCAACACAAAAATACACATACTGTAAAACAACTGCTATATGAAAAGGGAGATTTTACTAACAGACATATTTAACAAAGCATATTCGAAATAAAAGTATTAGAGAGTTGCGAACATTTTCATAAGAAATTTTAAAGTTCTTTAATATATTAGGCAAGCATTGACTTTATGCTCGAAAACCATAGTTAGTACGCGGCCGCGGAACATACCGATGTTCCGAGTGGCGCTTTTGGTGCGAAGAAGGGTTTAGCTATAGGTTTGCTACACTGCGCATACAACCGCCATTTTTAACGGTGTCACATCTGAAACAAAGTAATAAAGTGTAATAGTATAGTGGTTTAATTATTTTATATTTAAGGAAGAGTTCTGAAGTGTGCGCATTAAATGGAGGGTTTGCAACAAAAAGTAGAGCGTTCTTTTTTCTTTTTTGTAGGATAATAGGATTATTTATGGATTTCCTTATCCCGTTACCCCAGTTTACTTGAAGTAATGTAAAAATGATGTAAAAGGTGCAATAAATCTCAAGAGCTTTTGTTTTGAGGAGCTGGAAATACACGCTGATATTTTCTCAGTATACCGAAGACCTCTCAGTACACCCAAGACGTATGTAAGTTCGGTATGGTGATCCCATTTCATATGTTCATGAAAAATAACACGTAATGACTTCACGGTAGAAGAAAATTCGATTTTGATGTTATTTAAAATGAGACTGTAGGAATTACCGGGCCCATAAAGGTGGGACTGTGTTAACGTAAATAATCCTAGCGGTGAGTAAATTGATGTTTCCGAAGTAGAGTTTGAGATCATTAACGAAACACCATTTGAGAGTTAAAATAGAAGTGGGAAGGGGGTCTCAAAAGCATGGACCAGCCGGTTTGAACTCTTGAGGGATAGCGTATACGATGGTTTATTGGTCAGGTTAGCTGCCAGCATACGAATGGTCAGTTTAAATGATCACGTCCCACGTGGTCCTATTTGGCAAAAAAGAATTTTCACATAGGCGCCGCCATACCCACAAATGGGACTAGCGAACACCGCCAGCGTTTTAATTATCAAGGTAACCAAAGAATGGTAATAACTGCCGCCGTAACTTAGTTGGTAGAGCACCGCACGCGATGTGATTCAGAGGTTGTGAGTTCGGTACCCACTGGTCAGGATTTGTTTTGTCTACTTAAGTTTCATGTTCCCTTTGTGGAATAATTACTACACTTCAGTTAAAAGATTCAAAATACGAGCGCTTGCTTTTCTTAACTTTATTGTATGTTGGATGCGTAAAACCCGACAATCTTCCCTCGGTCTCCAATAAAGCTATTTGTCTATCTGTCTATATACTATAGGGAAGCGAACTGTGACATGAAGACGGTCAAAGAGAGCTGTAGTCAAGAAGAAATAAACATTAGGAGATCAATTGACTTTGAAAGAGATATTAGTTAGGAAGCCGCTACGGGCTTTGAGGGAGCTGTGTAACTCGGTGCTGGATGTTGAATAACTCCACGATATGTCGTTGGATTCGCCGTCTTAGCAGCTGATTGGACAAAAGCGCTGATGTCGCGTCTCTGCGAATGGCTCACGATGCTGCCAATGACGTATTTCTTCATAATAGCAAAACTACGGAGATTTTCAATATAGCCATTATAATTTCGTTTTAACCTTGGTAGGACGTGGGTCAAGAATGGAAATCTAGGGGACTGTTGGATTGAAGTCATCAGACAAGTCAGAGCCCATGGTCAATGCCATGGAGGCCGTAAGGCAGAGGTTTAGCTTAAAGCGTACTACACTGTGAAGCAGTACGTAACCGCGATATTTATTTCGGGATCGGGGCTTTTTTGTCCAGTTCCTCTGTGTGTGAGCGCGTGCGTGTGTTTCTATGTGCACACATATATGTGCGCGTACAAAGCGCAACACATAGCGAAAAGGGGTGGTGATGTTGGCAGCTTCACTCCTCCCCATTGCATACGCCTATCCTCGATTTTCTTTCGTAGTGTTGTATCCCCAATAACGTTGTCCTGCGAACGCATGTCCTGCGTTGTCCTGCGAACCGGCGAGATAGGACGTTGCTGTAATCAAGGAACATCCGCATGGTGTCATCGAAGCTGTTTCAAGCCATCTAGAGACGTCCATTGCCTCTGAATTCGTGTGGCTGCGTTTCCGTCTTTGAAAACACTATCGTCCTCAGTTGGGCCCGAAAACAGAATGAAAAGAGAAATTACTGAAACACGAGAAGCTGAAAACAGCAAGGAGAAGCATACGTGAACATGCCTTAATCGGCACTATCGTACGGAGATATGTGTTTCTGTGGATGGTGCGTCACAAATTTCCTGAGCATGTTGAGATTAAAGTACACAACGCGTGCGGGTTCTGTTATTTGTATCTCTCAATGGCGCGTCGTTAATAGATTTCTTACGTGCGCATATTGCGTGTGTACGCAAATAAAACCTTGTAGTTTAAAGGAAGTTCCTATTTCGTGCACGTACTCTTCTCTGTTCCCGTTGTAGTGCGCTGCACTCTGTTATAATTACTGCGAACAAACTAGCCTGCCAACGTGCTTCCTTTTTTTTTTTTTTCATATTCCCGCCAAATTCTATCCATCAAATGTTCTGAAACTCCCTGTATTAGGTCTCTGGCTTCCTCAGAACACAACGTATGACTTCTTTACCAATAAATTGTTATGTAGACCTTCGCAGGCGCCGTCAAAGGCCCATGACGTCACACATATTAGTACTGGTACTTTAAAGCGGCGTTGTCACCCGTATTTTCATTCTGCGCATTTCCTGGCTCACCGAGGGTTCTCTTTTCGAAAAATTGGGCTTTTTGGTATTGTGAAAGCTAACCTATTAATATACGATCTTTTTTTTTTTTCACTTTAGCGTCTCTTCAAGAAACACAAGTGACTCATCGTGTTTGCTTACATGCCATTGTTGTGAAAGCCAGCGTTCGCGGCTTCCTTAAGACATATCTGTGCACATCTATGATTGCAAACGCAGTGCTTCTTAATTTAATTTGTACACGAATGTTTGCTGCAATGTAGCACGCCGCCAGCGCTGTTGAAAATCTTTGCAGCTGTGAGATGCACTGAGGGCCCTGAAGCATTGCTCTTTGTTAAAGTCAGATTGTATTTTCTTTTGTTTTCGCAACCGCTTGAAGCGTCATGCTTGCAATTCTTAAACATGGCAAAGCGCAAAGAGTCTCCCTCTTGCGATCCGAGGAGGAAGCTGGGTTGGGTTGGTCTTCCTTCTATGTGCTTCCAAGCAACGCTGACTCTGCGCGCAATATAGCTCAGTCGGCAGTACTACTCTGCAGAAACGGGATCGATTCGAGCGCATACCTTCGTCCTACGCATCCAGCCTTTATCTCACTGCCCCTTTCTTTCACGTTGTTCTGCTTACTTAGTAGTTGTTTTCTGTATCCGTTCTCTGTGTACCTTGCACTAGCTTTCGGCCTGTTCTCTGCCGAGCTTTGCGCGACTGTCGTTTGGGACGAGAAACGCAGGTTCTTGTTTGACAATGCAGGATGTCGATGCGGAAAGGACTGCGCCGCCGTTTTCGTTGTCGACGAAAATTGCGGGGTAAACGAAAGGGCTCTCCGGGTGCCGGGCCGAGCTTTAAGGTCTCCCGTCGCGCTCAGACGGTGTTCTGGAAGCTTTGAAATCTTGCTGGGTTGGTTGGGGGCCATGGGAGAAGCCGAGACGTCTGTTCTTGTTTCTGGAGCTGTGAGAAGGGTGCGGCTCCGACAGTTCAAGAATTTCTCACCCTCTTTTCCGTCTCTCTCCTCTCACTCTCTCCCACGCGCGTATTATCTATCTATCTATCTATCTATCTATCTATCTATCTATCTATCTATCTATCTATCTATCTATCTATCTATCTATCTATCTATCTATCTATCTATCTATCTAGATAGATAGATAGATAGATAGATAGATAGATAGATAGATAGATAGATAGATAGATAGATAGATAGATAGATAGATAGTGCTTAATATCGTCAAATGCACCGTGTCGGATCTGGATCCACACGCATCGATTTCCTTGGGTGTTGATGCCCGATATTCAGCTTTAGGTATTCTATTTCTCGCAAGGTGACCCATCCGCCTCCCTGCCCCACTCATGCCCTTCTATCATTACCCCTGGGAAGAATTTTGTATCCACACTTGATTGGGGCTCATTGTATTACGTTATGTGGACGCGTATTATTTCATACATTAAAGCAGCCGACTGGCAACACAATTCAGTGTGTTATGTATGTGCGGCGGAGTGGTCACAACTTACACTTTTTCAAAGTGCTTGAATTTACATTTATATAGTAGTTTGGACTTATGATTTAGCTGTTTTACGTCGCTAGTACTTTAAAATTTTAAGTGCTGGAAATTACGTTTTTCCTTCTTAGGGGGAGGGGGGGGGAGGGGGCGAGGGGGTAACCTAAGGGCTGCTTCCTATACACCAATTTACTTTCCAAGGAAAACTTCGCGATAACAAACTGAAATGCGAAAACCTTTACGAAAAATAACAAAGGAAACCTATTCCTTGTATTGATACGAAATGACGACAGCGTTTCTGTCACCTTGGTGGATTTCCCACATCAGCCAACAGTGCTGATGCTCGTAATCATGGTATTGGAGTTTGACTTCTCTTCTCTACCTGATAAAGTTTCCCGGTATGCGCCCACGCCTTCGGAGAACCCTCGCTCGCAAAGTGATCGGAAGCGCCACGGCTCCCTACAAAAGGGAAGCGTCGAATGAACGCTAGTTTGGCGAGCGTCCGATGGATGGCAGCACTACGCAAGGGAGACGCTGTTGGCTGGTGGCGCCTTCATCTGGGATCAATGCAAGACGCGGGAGCGCGGTGCGAGAAGGGAGAAAGGGGGAGCGTCAGGGGAGGAGCAAACCGAAAGCCATTGAGGGGCCCGGAAAAGGGGAAGACGGGAATTGAGCGGATAAACGAGGGAAAACTGACTGCGGGATACTGCGGGAGACTGGCGTAATGAGGGAGGGCGTGTGAGGATGACCTTTCCCGACGGGCGATAGGGTTGGTTGGCTGGATGGGTGCGGTGTTCTATGCGCCATGGATTCCAACAGGAGGGCTAACTCTCCAGCCTTGTGGGAGTAATTGGGGTTGACGGGAGGCGAAATGGGGAAGGCTTTCGGGGAGATTTGTTTTTCGCCCTCTTTGGCCTGCGAGGAACGACCTTTCGGTTGAATGGCTGATAGAGCGTCCGGCCAAGTCTCTGTACGCAAGAGGAATTTTTCATCTTTACAGAGTTGGACGTAACGGCGTTCTAAAAAGGGTGGAACTTTGCTCGTTTTAAAGCAAAAAAATATTATCTTTTTGCTGTTGCGTACTAGTATATTGACATTTCTAAGCTGTTTACGAAAGAACTGCTTCATTGCCATTTGTGGGGAGCGCTGGAAAGTCAGCAATAGGAGGGGACGGTGCGGGGGAGGTAATATTGAGCGAAGTGTTTAGACGACCAGTTCTATTTTCTCGGGTTCCAAGCTTACAAAACTTTCATTAGGTTGGAAATTGTCGAGGGTGTGCAGCCGGGATCCTCGGTATTCCACGTCGACGTGACCCGCTCCGTGACAGATGCAAAACGTGCCTTTTGCATAACCAGAGCACACCGTGTCCACTTTTTTCTTTTTTACAGCGAAGCTGTATTTGGCTAGGTTATGGTGGACGCCGTCCACTGTCAAAACGACGCGTACTGATCAATTCGACAGCGTTGGGTTGATCCAAAGGGAAGTGCAGGGCGTGGACATGTGGCTCATGCGCGAAACAAATTGCTATAGTTAAGGGAACCAAGTGAAAGTAGACGTGTAGCAAGGGCGCATTAAATGGACTGAAGATGACTTAATGCTAATGCAATGTGAAAAACGGAATAGATGTTAATAAAAGCGATTAAAACGTGTCCTAAGTAAACCAAACATGTATATCTTTTAATTAGGCTGCGTACGGCTAGGTTCTGACCAATACAGAGCCCGTCTGTCGAGTCGCATCGACAGAGAATTTATCGAGTCGCCTCGAGGGTGGACGATTCCAACAACGCAGCTTCCCTGGTCATCCTTCTCCACAGAGTGAAAGGGGACTGCTTTTTTTTTTTGCATGTTCTGAGATTGCACCGGTTATTTATCAATACGATAATTGTGCGCTTTCGCACAAGTCTATCTTGTGAGCTCAAACTTAAAGTGATGAAGAAGGGGTTTTAAAGAGGTTCTTTGGGAATACGTCCACGTCAGAACTTCAATACTTCAACGTCAAAAAGAGACATTGAATGCGCAGTACGAAAGCTACTTGTTTTACACGCGTTTGTTGCATCCCTTTCTCAACGAGTTGACATGACGGCATGATATGATCAGTTTGACGATTTCAACTGTGTATCGATTTCATAATCGACAGCCTATTGGACCAAAAAGAAAATAAAAACGATACTGTGAGCTTGAAAGAACGCCAAGGCGTTGACAAAAATGTCGCAGCCTTTTATTTTCCTCACCACTAGTTGTGCACATCGTTATGCTTGAGGATTTAAACTGTTGTCGCTCAATGAGAAACAATACCCGTACAAACTAACTGCATAGCTACTGCCTTATAATACCTCTCCAGTAAACAAGGGCTCAGTTTCCGCTTCGAAACAACGAAGTGGAAACAAGCGTTGTCTGCTAAGAAAAACAAAGTTGTGCCTCTCCAGATCCAAAGATCGACGTTTTGTGGACTGAAAAGTTCAAAACGAGGAGAAAACTTTCAGTTTTCTTCTTACATTGCGGACGATAAATCCGCTTATTGTTTTCTAAGCCCCTTTTGCGCTTCGGCGATTAGTGAATAACACAGCGAGCTCGGGTTTTCTTTCTCCACTCGGCGTGGTTCTGAATTATGCCTGTACGAACGGTGCGACTCCTTGTTTACCTGCGTGGCCGCTTGTTATCGGTACTTGCGATGAAGAGGGCACCGTCAACTTGTTTTTCACGGCATCTTTCCTGTACGTGAATTCATAGATCGTTGAGGCTGAAGCGTTTTCTTAGTCCAGTCCGTACCCATGTTTTTCTTTTCATAGCATCAAATACTCTTGTGTTCGCTCGGTGCTCCAAATAAGCATTTTTGATTTTTTTTGCCCCCTAGTTCTCCGGGTTAACTCTGTTTTTCCTCACTGTTTCTCGTTGGTTTTATTACTTGATTCTCCTCCTCCCTCTTCCCCTTGTTTTGTTTCGGATTCCTGATTATCTTGAAGGTGTCTTCTTTTGTTTTCTTTCCTTCTCTTTCCCGCTTTCTTTCTTGCCGTTGTCCTTTATCTATGGTTATATTTATTTCCTTCTTTCCTCCCACATTCATTCAATCATTCATTCTTGATTCTCTTTCGTTCTTTCGATTCGTTTGTCTTGTCTATTTCGCTCCTTCTTTCATACTCAGGTTTTTTCTTCTCTCTATAACTCGCGTTATTCTTTCTCTTTCTTTCAAACAAAGGAACAAACGAACGATCGAACAGACAAACAAACAAACAAACAAACAAACAAACAAACAAACAAACAAACAAACAAACAAACAAACAAACACACAAACAAACAAGCGAACGAACGAACGAATGAACGAAAACAAGCAAACAGAACTGATGCGGGCTGCAGGACTCTTGACTGCACGGAGGAGAAAACAGCGTAGCGGCATCGGAGAGGCAGAATCACGAAAACAGGGATCGGCGTCTCTGCGGATGAACAGCGAGATGCTGTTCGAAAAACAAAATGAACATCAGAAACGGAAGATGAACAACAACAAGAACAAGACTGCAAAGGAGAAAAGCTCGACGATTTTTCCTCTTTGTCGATGCGGACTCACCTCCCCCATCTCTTCCAACGTCCGTACTTTCTAGCAATACACGTCGTGAGATGGCGTACGTGTCTCTTTCAAGGCCGAGCTGCGCCGTGTCGTCGAAAGATTGAAACGAAGCCTAACAACCTGGGACGGCGAAGTTTCCCTTCGTGTTTAAAAGAAACTCCTTGTTATAAACTTTTCCTTTTTCTTTTCATCGCGCATTGTATGGTTTCGCCTGTTGTCCGAGTACTCTTTGTAGCTCGAATTACGGCATCGAAAAGGGAACCGGAATTGTGCCTTGTTATCTTTTAACTGCATTGATGTGTAAGGCCTGTCTTTTTCTTTTTTATTTTTTTGTTGATGTTGTTAAGCGACGCCTGTCGTCGCGGCCGCTTAGTTTCTGTTTTGTTCCTTCTTTCGCAAGATTCCCCGGCTCTTTCAGGGATCACACTCGGTTCTGGTTCTTTTTTCGCTTCGGTTTTGAACGTCTTTCTGAGTGCGCGCTTGTTGACAGGTCAGCGTTATCAGGTTTGTTAAAGGAATCCACCACTCCGTTGTTTTGTAAGTTCTCAGAGTCTTTTGTTTTCTCTCGAGATCCTTTGCAAGCGACGGCTCGAAATCGGTCTGTACAAGACAACAGGATGTGCAGTGTTTTTTATGATCATTTCCGTACAGAAGCTTGCGAGTCGGCGAAAGATGTACTGTTGTCGCCATGCTTCTGCCTCGATCCTTTGGTCGCGCTTTGCGCGACAGTGTTGACCTTTAATGTTTTCTTCCTTCGCTCTCCTTTGTTCCTCTTTCTTTGCAAACGGCTTTACTCCTCGGCGCAAGACTACCCTTGACTATGGCAAATGCGCCCATTTCGAATAGGCGTCTTTGAACACGACGTCCCTTTTTGCGAGGTACTTGCACTTTGTGTGGAAGTTGAGACGCGCATGTCCAAACCTATCCCCTTGCTTTTTTATTTTTCGGTTTCATCGTGTGCTCCATCCGCTCTTGTCGGGTCTTCTGTTAGGCATTAGCAATATTCAGTAACGCCAACGTTCAAACTACAGTGTGTTTGATCTGCGCCAGAAGTAAAAGTGAACTAGAAGACCTTGCATCGGAAGTCAGAAGTGTAATGATGAAGTTAATGAAGGTGGTTATGATGCTAAATTTATCGGCCACCTCGTATCTCGGCGTTGCGCCGTAGCTTGTGACAGGTGAACGCTGAATGTTGAGCAGCGGTGTGATGGCCTACCGCATCTATATTTACTAGCATCCTTCCATCACCTCACCGTATTTACTTGAATACAGCCAGCATCAATTTGAACTGCTTGACTACTCTTCGCTAAGCAAGGTCTAATAGTAGCTAAGTTGCAGTAAGTCTTGGCTTATGTGGGCTGTCAGCTGGTATAAGATCAACACTGCCTATTTAGGTTCTAATATATACGTGCACAACAATCTGTGCCGGCTTTGCCTCAGCTTTATTGAATCCATGGAAATGGTACGTTCCACGAGACCAGCATTTCGCGATGCCAGAAGGTGCGGCCTCCGCACTAACCTAATAAAGGCGCTCCGTAATGCATGAATGATACAAAAAATATATACTCATTATGGCGTTAGCCATTTTGGAAAGGTGTGGTCGCGGCCCCGCAGACTGAACATGTATTCGCAATTAGGCGCCACATTGGTGCTGGACATGATTGATGATTATGGTGCAGGCCGTAGTGCTCGCTAATGAACGGCTATTGGCACCTGGCCTTCAGCAATAAGTAATGCACCACGCTTTGGTCCAGGGTGGCCTATGTTTCGTGCGATGGAATCGAAACAGGAGGAGGCAAGAAAAAGGTTGGCTACGCCGGTGAGCCAATAAGCGTGAGAAGCAGTCGAAAGAAGGGTGATTGTGAAGAGAGAGAGTGTGTGTGTGTGTGTGTGTGTGTGTGTGTGCGTGTTTCAGCGAAGACGGGGGTATAGCTATAGAAAAAAAAAACTGAGGCTGTTGTTAGTGTTCGTGGCTTACGCACAAAGTTCGTGCTCAATTATCGCAAGGTTTAGCGAGCAAATTTATGCGTTGCATCGCTTCGGCGACAAGGTGTAGGGAGAGAAAAAAAGAATACATCTTGCTTTCTTTGGACATGTTCCGTGGCTCAATCTTGTAGTTGTGTGCTGAAAATTACTCGAGGTCATTTGGCTAACGAGCGTTCTGGCCAGTGAAAAAGGAAACTTGATGGTTGAGAAGCGTGTAAAGGGGAAGAGGGGTTGGAACTGAGGGAGCCGCACTTTCGTTGCTAGAAGTCTCGCATAAAAAAAAAAAAAAAACGATGATAGTTGTTTAGGTTTTAGTGGAAATGATTATAGGTCGATACCTGAGTAATGTATTCCACAGTGATAAATTTATCATTGTCTCAGCAGCTCTTTCTTTTATCTTACGTAACGACAGCGGTATAATGAGACGGCCATGTTTGTTGGAGCGCCATATTGGAAACTCTTTAGATGCAACTGCCATAGTTTATTTTATGCTGGCGTGACTGAAGCTGTCCAGCACTTTACGTACACATACGCCAATCGCAGACTCGATGCTTCTCGTCATGTAAAGAATGCAGTATGTAAATTACCAACACCTTCTTTGCATTCAAGCAATAACTGATACACAACGCAGTACAGTTTTGCCAGCTGTTGTTTGACTCTGTGCACGATATTACCTCCCTATCCAGGAATCACAAGGTCTGTTTCATCAATTTATAGGCGGCGATTTGACTTGATCGATGAGTGAGACAAGGGTTTGTTATCAGGGAATTAGCTTGTTCTTTCTCCTCGAAAAGCGCGTGGTGATTTACAAATTGATGACGTCTTCCTTTTTATAACAATAGTTGAATTCGACCACCTCCCGCGTAATACTTTTTTCTTTGCATTAGCTTGTCTCACAAGATTCGAACATGTTTGCACTGATTAACTGTCTCATGCGCAGCGAAACAAAAGTGACAGCGATAAGTATGCGCTTTTTTTCTTGGTCTTCATAGCAGCAGCCTTGCTTGGTTATCTTTGTTCTGTTTACGTTCGCCGCCGGATACAAACGCCCCTCATGCTTGGCTTTCCTCAGTTCGGCACTGTTCTTAATGGCTAATAATAATAAAAAAATGACACAGATAGAAACACATTTTTTTTACGAGCGATCGAGCCTCTCTCGTATTCGTGTGTCGTGCGTGCAACCTATAAATTACGGGAGTCAATTTTTATTTTCGCTTCCTTCCTTCTTTCTCATTGTGCAAGTTTTGCTATATGTTATTTCAGATAGCTCCTTGCAACAGACAAGCTGAGTGCGGAACGAAATAATTTCTTTCTTCGGGTGGGTGTGTGGGGATAGAACGAAGGGGGGAGGGGGAGCGCTGTGGGGGCTTTCATCTTGCAATGTTGTTGCTTCTCCATCCCAGCCTGTTGTTGATTTGATGCCGTGCGCTGCGTTGCCCTCAGGGTTCTCGCGCGCCCGTGTTGTGTGTTCGTCTTGCATATTAATCGCCGATAGCTTTTTCGTTTAATGCGAGGCATGTTTACGAAGCTCAGAAAGCTATAGGGACGTTGGGGACCGTGTTCTTGGGCTGATAAACGTTTAAACTTTGCAGCAGCCACGTCGGGGCGATTACGTAATTTGTCTCTCCCCGCGAACACTCTGTTTACTTCGCAAAGAGCACTCGCGATGTTCGCTGTATCAGACTCTTTTGCGAGATCAAACATTAGCACCACTTGCACTTGGCCGCTTTGTTTGTTTGCTGGAAAGGCGTTCGTACCTGCGTCTCTTGACTGTTTGAACATGGCCTGTGAGACTGCCGCCTTCTTTGTGCGCGTCTGTCCCGAACCTGGACGCTATGTTTATTGATATGCAGGATGAGCCGAGAAAGTTCCACTCTTTAGAACCGCGTTGACGCGTAGACCCACCTTTTGAACATTGCGTGCTCAGCGCGAGCGTGTGGTCCGTGGCAAACTCGTGAAGTTATTCTTTCAGGCTGTTACTGTGTCGCTAAATAAAACACTTATTTTGAAGATAATAATAATAATAATAATAATAATAATAATAATAATAATAATAATAATAATAATAATAATAATAATAATAACAAACGGTCGTCTAACAATCATCATCAGTCGTGCCATCCTTAAAGCGAACCCTCCCTGTGAAAACCCCCACTGTTGATGTTCTCCCTAAAGCACTCAAACGAATAAATAAATGCGTGTTACTCTGTCTCTGAATTACTTCATAAAATGTATCGCAATTAGCATCGGAATTAGCAGCGCAACATTTAAAAGGATTTCTCTGTTGTTTATCCAAAACGGCAAAATGCGACAGCTGTGGAGACACTTCACCTGTTAACGAGTCTTACTGCGGCAAAGTATGATTTACAGTGGTTTATAGGAGTGTCGAATGTTGGAGCTGAGGTTTCAAAACTGTTAAGGTCTATCGTGCTTCCACTAACTCGTCCGTTATCATATATGCACAGTTATCTTGCGGTCTTAAGGCTAGATAGTCAGTCTCATTATGTAAGCTTTGGCGCCAGCCAGACAGATCGTTCCACCGATCACTCTTTCCAAGAATGGAAAGTCTCCGTGTTTCCTTTTAGATTTTGCCTTGTTTGAATTAAGAGACGTCTATTTCAGGTACACTTTTTGCCATTATACCGATTAAAAAAATATCAAGAAGGCTGCACAGACTGTGATAAGCCTGGCGACCTCTGTCATTATCGGCTAGTTTTCTACAAAACATTATTAGGAGTAACTCTAGAGCAAGTTTAAATGCTAGTTGCACGCAGACAGGCTAGCAGAGTAATAACTACTACTAGTGCAGTAAACGTCGCATACGGGCAGTCCCTTCCTGCGCGCCTCAGTTCATACACCAAGCCGGCCTCAGCCCCAGTAACAGTTGTGAACTTCCGGTCAATATTAGCCAACAGGTTCGGCATTACAAGAGTAGATACAGCAAACCTTCACACGAACTGCCAGTTTTGTGGAGCTAACCGTAATAATGACAACGACACAGACGTACATTTCAGTTGACATTTAACACGTCCTCTGTCATTTCATTTGTGGTGCTAATTGTTCATGCAACAAGTCATATTACGAGGAACCACGACGACGCGTTCACATAGGGCTAACTTAGTCACTGCTTAAAAACAAAGAAAGTAAGTAAAGCATTAAAATAATTCTGCGAAGAAGTGGCAAACATGGCTTTTCGTTCCAGGGTGTCCGCCTTTGTTAGTAAGCTTCGAACTTCTTCCAATAATCTCTCTCTCTCTCTCTCTCATTTCTTCTGACGCCTCTCGCGAGCTCGTCGGGAGCTAGGCATCTTCTTTCGTCGACCTATTGTTCGTGCTCGCTTTGTGGCGACTCACTTGTATACCCGAATACTCTTTTTTTCCCTCGCCTTTTCGCACCGTTTCGTAATTTGTCGCAACGCCTTTACAGTCAGTCTTTTGTAAAATTTCACAAGAAATAGAAGAAAGAGAAGCGAACTTGTTTACATACGCCTGCTGGCGCCGATTGATTTCTTTTCTCCATTCCGTGTGGAGCAGCAGTGCACGCGCTGTATTCGAGTGAAAAGGAATGGGAAGAAGGAGCGAGCTTCGATTGAAGAGCAGGGCAAACTTCTCCGATAAATATATTTTTAAACGTTTTCCTTTGTCGGTTTGTTCGGCAGTATTGTTCCAAGCGGAGCAAAGAATATTCGCGTCCGTCCCCAGTGTATAATATTGACTTGGCACGAACGAGGTTATTGAAGGAAGATACCTTCCTTCTATCTCTCTTCTCAGGGGCATTTAAGGGACCCGTGCATCTCGGGCGAGAAAACAATGAACCTGTTGTGTCTGACTGCGGCGAAAACTTCGAACCCTGATGACGGCGGCTCCTTCGCCTGCATTGTCGTGTCTCACTTCGATTCTCGGGTGCCGCGAGCGTTCTATTCGGTTTCTATTCGGTTCTATTCGGGTGCCGCGAGCGTTTTTTTTCTCAGTTCCTTCAAATATGTGGTGCTTGTGCGGTTGTTACCGTCATTCTATTTGAGAAAACTAGGATGATTTTGAAGGAATGGTATGGTTAGTCTTACTTTCGGCGAGCATGACACACTGTATTGCGCATGCAGTCAGGAGGGGGAGGGGGGAGGGGGGGGTCAGTTTAACACACAAAAAAAGTACATCGACGCATAACGTTGAAGAAGTAAGCTCGACAGAAGTGGACAAGTCGGAAGGAAACGTACACAAATAGTAGATATTTAAGCTGAACTACGCGGACCTTATGGGAAGCATTAGGTAGGTTCATAAGGAAGCCGATGAAGTCAAAGTGCAACGTTCGTAATGTAGAGCAGATTGCTGATGTACAGCCCACGCATCCTGTTTATCAGCCTAGGACTAGCCGATTGTTCACTGAGCGAAAAGCTTTGACCGACATAAAAACAAAACGGAAGATGTTTTGTAGGAGAATTTAAAAAGATATTCACTTCTCCCCCCGCTATTCGTACAGGTTTCGCATTTTTTTTCGTTCGTTAGTCTGTCGATTTTCTGAGCTTTTCTACGCATAGTCTGCTCGACTTGGCATCCAATTCAAAGTGACTCCTGTAAAGCGCGCTTTGCCGCTATAAGATACTGCTTCAGGTGTAACATCACATAGCTGCTCATCGAGGACGCGATTAAGTTTACTCGATTTAGTAATTAAGGAAACAGTATACAGAAAAATGAGTAAACTTTTAAGCTTTGTGGAACCAATCCTTTTGTTTTCATTTTTCATTGCATTTTTGTTTACTTCAACTCGGCGGTGTGCGTAAGCATCTGCGTAAGCATCCGTTAATACAGGCAAAATGGCGATTCCGGAAGAGCTCACTTTGGAGAGCTTAGTGAAGCAGGAGGCTTAAAAGGAATAGGAGAAACCAATGATTGACACCCATGTTAGGCAGAAAAAAAAGATAGCTTAAAATGGAGTGCTGTAGAAGGGGAAGACACGAGCAAAAAAAGCAAAAAAAAAAGACAGAAACCCGAGCCTCCCCTCCCCCCCTTCTCCCGTTCTATCTTCTCGGGAGATGACCTACAGCGCTGCAGTCCTTCACAGGACACATACAGACACGTACACGCACTCGTAGATAGAGAGCGAATGGGAGAAAAGAAAAAACTCAGATAGATAGCCGCTGCCGCAGCGAGGAGAAGACTGGGCCGTCGAGAAATCGAAGATATCCGCACGATTGCCCCTTTCTCGGTAATTTCTTTCTTCCTGTAGCGCTTCTGGCCACGGGAGTCGGGCTTCCGTTATGATCGCCGCCGTGTTTTCTTGTCCTTATATATCATCAGTGAAGGATGTCTCCTTCTCATTCCATTCGGGGTTCTCTTTTCTCGCTTGCCATCTCCGGTATCGTGCCGCGTATATTTCGTTCTTGCGCAGGATGGTATCGCGGGATGGATCACGGAGAAAAAAAAGAGGCCGTTAAAAAAATAAGAAATGGTTTCGGACGGCATCACTACAGTGGAAAATGCGGGGGCGGAGGGAGATCTGGAAGGTCGAGTAAAAGGACAGGGGGAGTGTAAGGTTTGTCGGGTGGGGGGAGGCGATAGCCACCGTAAGTGGTTGGCGCGCGCAAGGGCTGCTTGGAGGGAGCTCCCGCGGCGTAAGAAGATGACGACGCTTCTGTTGCTGCTCGGCTGCTCTTTCTCGGAGTGGTGGGGGCAGTATTGGGAGAGGGGGTGGTGGAAGGGGTAGTGAGGAAGGGATTCGCTTCGCGATGCCCACCGACACCACCACTTCGGCTGAGTATGGTCGCTCCCTCTCCAGGTTCACTGGTGATTGGATGCGATAAGTGCTGTTTGCTGTGTGTGTATATACGTGAGTACGGGACGGCCTTCCGCTAGTTGGTGTTTTTTTTTCTTCTGCGCGTCTTTTCTTTTTGATTCTATCGTTCGCCGCGCCTCTGTTGCTTCTTATGCTGTCACCGATGGCTGGGTTTGCGTAGACGCAAGGGGGTGAGATAGGGTGGGGTATCTCTGTGTTTCCCGGAGTACTTTGGTGCGGTATGTTGTGCTCATTGGTCCGCGTCGCTCTCGAAGTCTCCGTATTTGTTGCTTGATTCACCGGGAACTAGGCGCGCGCGACGCGGCAAAAGAAGGAACGTAGTTGGCTACTTCTGTTTGCTCTAGCTTCCTATTCTGGCTGCACTGCGGCATGAGAAATGCTAGGGTCGGGCTCTTGGCGCGACATCAGGCAGATAAACTTCTGTCGTGTTGATCTTATGAGATACAGTTAGCTAGTCATGAACTGGACGCATGGCTATATAACCAAGGGAAAGAAGGATAGAGGGAAGGAGGGCTCCTACTTCATCGTGGAAATGCGTTTCCAAGGAAACGATATAGCGCAGTCGCATTGCGATGCACAGTTGGTGATGCATTATACACTGTTAAAAGAATATGCTTTTCTCGGTCAGATAACATCAAATCAGTAACTTTCACGGGCTATTAGCCAGAGAAGAGTGATCTTGGCGCGCGTATTTCGTTGAAATCAAATAGCTTTTATGGATATTTTTTATAACACCTATCGCAGCCGCCGATGAAAAAGCTCTCCCAGGCAACTTCACGTATCGACGGCACGATGCCAAAAGTTTCTTTCGTTATGTCTTCGCCAAGACAGAGGAGAAACGAGAGAGCTGGCAGCGCACAGACGCTACTAGCACATTTCATTTGGATTCGCAAGAAGCTCCCACATTTATGTTGTCCATTGGGTGTGGTAAGCTGCGAATTGGCGCTGACGCAGCACCCTTCTTCGCTGAGATAGCTCCTAACACGACGGAAAAGACATGAAAGCAACGCTGTAGAGTAGACATTGCTCGAGAGCTGCGAGTCACGAAGACCCGTAATTACCGCAGCGTTTCCTTTTTATTGTCAGCTACACCTCTCACACGCGACTCGCGAACGAGATGCTGAAAGGTGAAGCACGCACGCGGCAACCGACGTCGACCTTTCAGCAGCAGTGGCAGTTCGCTCTGTATAGCGTGCATCGCTGTATGCGTCGGGCGCCATGTGGTGAAGTGGCATTAGCGAGCACCCGCATTACACCGGTGCTGTGCGCGGAAAACCGTGACCGGACGAAACTCGACAAGTGTCCGCCCTTATGTCCCTGCTCGTTCGATGCGTTGAGTGTGAACCCGCAATACCATACCACAAACATGAGGGTGTTGCCTCTCGTACTGTACATGCGTGTTCTGGGCCGTGGTGGTACTGTCCAATTTTTTCCCCCTAGCCTTCCTAGGTAGGCTGCTCTTTGCACTCCCAGTTTTCATTTCTTTTTCTTTGGGAGGGGGGAATTCACGCGTGGGTGGAGTGATAGAGGTTTTTTCTACTTGACTTCATCGTCGCTTCCTCTTGTTTTCCCTTCTTTTTTTCTGTGCCATCTCTGCAAATTGAGTGCTGCTGTGTCAGCTTGTACGCTACCGTCAGCGACAAATTACCTGTGGCGGGGTAACAAACCGAGCAGGACATGGACTATGTGGAACGTTTGGGACCTATGAGTGTCATGAACTAACTAACTAACTAACTAACTAACTAACTAACTAACTAACTAACTAACTAACTAACTAACTAACTAACTAACTAACTAACTAACTAACTAACTAACTAACTAACTAAATACATAAATAAATAAATAAATATGTTTGTTATGATGAGACATGGCGTCTGACATTGCATTTCATGCCAGAGGTGCTGGCGTCTTTTATTTTCTTTACTTATTATTTGTTCTTTGATGACCACGCTATGGCTGCGAGAAGGGCTGTTTCTTTTTCTTTCTTCTTTTTGGAGGACGTGCGGGGGGAGGGGGTATGAATTGTGAATACAAACATAGGTTGCACACGGTACAAAATACGCACACAGGCGAGCTGTGCGTTTCAGTTCGTTCCGGCATAAGATATAGCTGTCTAGTTTCGACATCTCACACTGGTCAGTAGAGGCCGATTTGAAACGCCCCGGCGACTTTCGCCTTGCGCGAATTTCCAGCTAAACACAGGCGAAAGCTGCTTAGAGTGTACGCAAATGATTGGGGAAAAAAACGCGCGCACAATGAAAGCTGCGTGATCCGGGCCACTAATTCCGTGTCTTTCTGTCTCGCGTAGCTCCCGCCTACCGAAACAGGGAGAGCATGGAAAAAGGTGCGTGAGTGAATCTGGCCGTATACAGCGGGCCTCGCTTGCTTCCGGCTTTGCAGCTCTCTGCTCCTTGCGCACTTTAGCGCGTGGCACGATCTCGCTCGACTTATTCTTTTTTTTCATCGCCTTTTTCTTGCATCATCGCCACCCTGCGTGCTTTTTCTGCCATTTTTTGCATTTGCATACCTTCACGCACGCATGGGCCTGAATGCATTTTTCTGGCTTTTTGGCGTGATTGCCGGTGCTATCGAAACTGCTGCAATGGCACCGTGGATGATGATGTGTTCGTCGGTCGTGCTTTTTTATTTATTTTTTTGTACAATGAATGAAAGAAATTTGCCCTACGTGAAGTAGTAAGTGGTCTGATAGTGGGATTGTCTTCTCGTTGCGTTTTGCTTAGCTAAGGCCGTGCGGATTAGCCGATAGGCATGAATCCGCATGCATGTTCCATTCCCAACTGTCCTCATATTCATGTTAAAAGACGTCCTTGTAATTGAATTTTTTCAAATGCACGTTCATGAAATTCAGGCGGTTCAAACTGACCTGGCAACCCCCACCACGGCATTTCTCGTGTAATAGCGTCGCAGTTGCAGGACGTGAAAGCAGTGAAATGTTTAAACGAATCTTGCTTTGCCACTTCTGTTGACTTTCCGAGGATTTTTACATGGCTTCTGGAATCACTAAGAAGCAAGGCTTTTCCAAATCGTGCAACGTAGCGTAGACGCTCCTACACCGCCTCTCCCACCCTACCTTCACTGTCATGTTTATTGAATGGTCACCTCAGTTTCCTATCTTTATATCCCAGTTTCTTCCTGTACGTTTGCTCCATTTTTAGGCGTAGCAGTCGCTTCATGCAGGCTCTCCATTTTTCACATCTGCTCCAACTTTTCTATTTATGTGCTTTTATGGAAGGAGCATCGTCCGGCGACTTGCATGACAACGCTTTTGCATCTCTATTGCATGTTTTTTTCCCCTAGATAACAAAAACATGTCTGCAGTCGTCATATCGGTGCGACACGTCCGTGTTCTCTCTCTCTCTCTCTCTCCCTTTGTTCCCCGCTAAACTTTGGGTGACCAAATACGTAGACGAGCAAGATAATACATCTTGTTAAAAGGGTCCTGTGTAACAGCTTTCCAAGTAATCCTGTGATGACATCACCAGAGGAGTTCACTGCCTCTTGAATCGCCCGCCGCAGAAAACCTTCAAATTAGTTTATGTGCTAGCGGCATTGCAGCCTCCATTTTGGAGGGAGTCCCAAAAGGGAGTACGAGCGCGTTCACTCTCCTTTAGTCCCGACTGGGGGAGGGAAGGGTAGACATTGAGCAGTTTCTCTCTTTTTCTTTCTTTTAATGTATTTGCGCTTCCGCAAAGACGACACGCGTGCTATCAAAGTCACTGCGGGGCGTGGCGGATCCCAATGGCGGCCGCGGTGACTGTGTCCACAAATCATCCCACTGGTAGTTCTGCCACATCCTACGTACTTATGCCCACCAGTGAATGTGATTTCCTGTAAGAAGAGCAGCCGACTTCCAGCTGTATTTTGAAACAAATTTGTAAATTTCCCGTTGAGTGCGGTGCAATAACATTTGGCAGATTTGTCCTCAGGAGCCTCCGCGACTGTTTGGCAGCGTCTTCTAGCTATGTTCAAAATGTGTTGCAGGGCCAGTTTAAGACATTTAACTGCGTCGGCTGGTCTGGTTTAATGTGTCCAATTTTTTTTTCTAGCGAACGCACACAAGTACACACTTCGCAGGACTACACGCTTGACTCGACTTCAGTCGGAGTCAAGCGGGTGTCGCCTTCAGTTACATGTTCTTGCTAGAGAAGATCACCGCGTCGAGAAAGAATAAGTGCTTTCATTAATGTTCATACTTTCTGTCTATGAATTGTGTAGGCTGAACCTGCTAGAACCTTACGGTTACCATTCGTTTAACGCGTGTATCTTCAGTGAACAATGGCACTGCGCCTCACTGCACTTTCAAGTGCTCAGGTCATATATTTCAACACCCACGTGAACTCTGAATGAAAACATGTTTAAACACTAGTTTCAAGACGCTGCGTTCAAACACCGCCCAGGAAACATGAGGCTAGAGGGAACCACCGTGCGGCACCATCGCCTATACTGTGTTCCGGCACAGTGGTGGGTCCCGACTCCAACTACTTTCCAAATCTAGCAGAACCGCAAGACGCACTTTCCAAAACGCGAGTTCTTTCGTCATATACCTTAGAAGGCGATATCCTTAGATCAAGTGAAGCCCACCGTTCCGTGTAATCTTTTCCGAGTTCATTGCACAAATCTGAGAGAGAAATCCACGTCAAACGTCAGTTCAGCTCTCCATCCACACACGTCTGGGAACGCAGGTCGCGGGAAAGGCAGCGCGAGGGTTGCAATGAAAGGGCCCGAATTCGGTGCAGTGGAAAAAATCAACGCTCATACGCAAACGCAGGAGGTTTATGGCCGAGGAGATTGCATCAAAAGGAGGGAACTGGCGTTCAGTACTCTGCGTGCTGTACAGAGAAGCTCGAACCGGATGCTTTCTATCGCAGCGTGGCGAAAGGTGCTGTCTTATCGAAATCTATATGAAATAGAAAGCTTGGTGGACACATCGGAACACATCTACAATGAAATGACCGTTGTACCGAACGATTTCTTACCCGCCGATTATTCGAGCGCCGAGATAAGCAATCTTTTGCACCAAGCTTTCCCGAAACTCCCGAGCACTTTCTAATAAGGAACTAAAGTGCACCTATAACACAACACAAACACAAGCCCCTTACGAAAGCATAGTGGGAGTAGGTGCAATATATTGCTCGATGAAACGCGGCGAAGTGGTGCTAATACTGCGCAATACGGTGAAGCCACAGACATGTGGCCAGGCTGCTCAGGAACATGACGTCGAAGTAAACCCGTCGCAACAAGCTACCGTTTATCTTACGTGGCCATGAACGTGCCAACAACGAAATAGACGCAAACAGGAGCAATCGCGGGTGCGACGAAAAGCACGTCCCAGTCACCAACGTGAACACTGGTCGCCGTAAGTAGCTCCTCAATCGCATTTCTTGCTCTTATATGTCAGTCTCCTGTGTGAACGTCTGTGGTGCCACGAGCGCAGAACAACCCTCAGCTCCGGCGCGCAAATACAAAGCACGCCGCAACATTATCCCCTTTCGCTCTAATGCAGTGTTTACTTCCTCTCTTTCTGATAAAAGAAGGGAACAACCCATTCCCACAATCCGCAGTGTGCGTAAGATCAAGCTGTTCTTCGCGCACGTGCGCTAGCTCCGAGTTTGCGCGTACGGGCAGAAACACACTGGCACACCTGTCCGCTCACGAACCGTATGCTCCCCTTGTCGAAAAAACCATGTTTCGCCGTCCCTAGTGCGCCCGTAACTCGATTAGACGCCCCCTACGGACGCAGGTATGCGCGAACTGGTTTTTCGCTAGCATAGGGGGCGCCCTACTAGGTTCTCCTCGCTCACCTGTTTCGAAACAATTTCTCTTTTTTTTTCTTCCTCTTCCAGCAGTGGGAACACGTTTGCATGCATTGAACGAGACCGTATAACAGGGTTAAGTGAGCGCCTTAGTTCGCGTTCGCCCCCCCACCTTCCCCCTTCCCTTATTCGCATCTCTGTTTGTGATTTGATACTTTTTGTATGTCTGTTTGTGTGCAAGGTACTGAGCTTTAACGCGAAGACATTTGCCATGCCCCCCCACCCCCTTTTTTTTTCTTCCCCACCAACCTCGCCCGAGATGTGGTCGTTGGGTTGTTCCAACCACGTTTTTTTCAACGGTGAGAGCACTCTTGGGAATGGAAACATTCGCCGGCTTATTGAGTTGTCGTACGCATTCCCGATTTGCCGTGCTCTTGTACTTCTTTACTCTCTCTCCCTAACTCACTTCCTGTTCGTTTAAAATAACTCTCGTAATTCCTTTTTTTTTCCTTATTCTTCTTTAAATTCAGTGTTTGCCTCAGGGATAACTCCGCGCATTAGGTAAAAGGGCCTGCAGAGTGGTTTCGCTAGTGAGAAAGCCTTCGTTACTCGAGTTCATCTTTTTTTAAGTGGCTCCCCCTAGAAAATGCGCGGAAACATTTCGTTTGTCTCTAGTTCATCTCGTGAAACAAGCTGGAAATTTAGCGAGAAAATTGTAAACTGCGTGGATTATTCAACGAAGAAATAAGTAAAGCAACGTGGCATTTCGACAAAGCTAGAAATAGCTGGGACTGTATGGCATGTGGTACGACTGTCTTATAGTGCGAAATAGAAGTTATATACACGCTTCGGTTAGTTCCGGTGTCGACGCTTTAACAAGAAAACAACTTCATGGGAAGATGGAAAGACGTGACCATCAATATTGGTTTCAAAGGAGATATCCGATTCTTGAGCCTAAAACGTGTCTAATTCGACATATTGTTCCACAACAAGTAGACTCTTTTTCCTTCGGTGGAATAACTGATCTCATTTCCGTGGAACAGCATATATATATCCTACAGCTAACCCCTTGAAGAATTCACAGAGAAAACGTTTTGAATAGCCACCGACTCTTGTGGCACTCAGTGTACTTTTGGTCAATTTGTCATTGAATTTTGTTGCGACAGTATAAAAAATGACTCCTTGGGTGTGTATATCCTGTAAGACAAGCGAATTGAGCGCCGGGGTGTGTTTTATAGGGATGTTATAGGGATCTTATAGGAATAGTATAAGAACAGGATTACAACTTCAGAACCATGACCACCGCCTTATCGAAGTATTATAAGCAGTACGAAATTTTTTTAAGGCGAATAAACGAGCATTTGAGGATTTTGCTTGCCTGAGCTTGTTAGTCGCCCATAGCAAAAGGGGTCCAGCCAACTACTTCGAGGAAGACAGGCAGATTGTATCGTCAATCTGTCTGTCTGTCATCGTCAAAATAGCTGGCTGAAACCCTCTTCGCTCGCGCTTTAAACGGGCATTCGATGCCGTGTAAGCGGATGCTCAGTATTTCGGCAATAGTTGCATTTGTTTGATAAGCATGTTGGCATTTCCGTTAGCTCCACGGATAGCAGAACACGCAGGGAGGATGATAGGCATAAGTGAAGCACACTAGCAGACACGTAGCTGAAATTCTACCACTACTAGTGGACGCGTGATCTGATTACTAAGTGTGCTGTGGGTAGTGCAGGCAGCGCTTTCGAATTTGCTGTACGCGGCAAAATAGTATGCGTACAGCAAACCTTCCACGCAGTCCAAGACGCCGTGCTTACACGTTCTTACGCGTGAGGACGGCTAAGACGTCTCAGCGCTGAAAACTCTGCAGAACACATCTCAACAATCTTATGAAGTTCGCGCACGCAAAACAATGTGCTAAACTAATTTTCTCCCATTTTCATATACCTATTATTTTAATCAGCCATATTGCACGAGCTGGTATGCTCTCGGTATATTAGATTGTATTCCAGGCATTCTGTCCCGTATGAGCGTTGTGAGCTGGGAGCAAGCACAACGACCTACATAGTACATAGACTTATAGTTCCACAAGAGGGCTCCGGCCACTCGTCTAAACATCCCCTACCAATATGGCTGGGCATCGAGCTTCCATAGCATTTTGAAAGCTAGGAGTCTTGTGAGCCATCTGCGAGCAAGAGACGCCAGTCATCGGCACTGTTCCTTTCAGGTTGGCTGCGCGTGAGTTCCTATCAATTTCGAGCGAGCAGTCCTTTAAGGCATGAGCAAGGAATAGCGGTTACTATTCATAACTGTCCTTTTAAAGATGAGTGACATCGATCACCTATGGCAGTCTCAAAAACAGCGATGTTGTGGGCCAGAAACGAGGAGGGGATGTTCGTAAATACGGGGAAGTCATCTATCTCTGACTGCAGTCCTCTTGTAAGGGCCAGTCGGCGTTGCGCAGACTTGATTGCTCGTGGAATTTTGCATAACGTACACACCTTTCCGCCGATGCAGCCATGATATGCGCATACTTTGTTTGCTCAGGGATACCTCTTTAGGCTTAATACATAACTCTATAAACAGCCGATTGTGTTCTTAGCGTCATGTATGTACTGTAAAAGATAAGAAAGGACTGAAACCCTCTTGGCGATTCGCCTTGACGAAGCGCAGTATCAGAAAGGGCTCCTTTATTTGTAAGGTAGCCCCCCTCCCTCCTCCCCCCCCCCCCGCAAAAAAAAAAGGGGGGGGGGGTTGAATTAACGTCGTGGTTACACGGTCGACACCAACTCACTTGCGCAAAAACACGGATGAAGGATTCTGCACACTCAGAGCTTTTGTCACACATGGTTATAATTTTATTTTCATGCACAATCGCGCCATGCGCTCTCGATTTGAAGATGTACCTTCGAAAACACTTGCGTATAGTGATCTCACTCTGGAGATCTTATGTATTTAAAAAGACGCTTTCAGAGCATTTTTTTTTCTTGTGGCTTTGCTCGGGTGGCGCCTTTAGAAATATATCGAAGAAAGCGCGGCTTCTTTCTAATCTAATCTAGCCTATAGCCTAACCTGATTGGCCCCTTCCCATAAGCTGGTTAAGAAATTTGTCCCAGCCTTAACCACTCGTGCACACTTTAAACCTACAACGGTAATAGACCTCAAGCGAAGGGACCGTATAGTCTTCCACCCGCTCACTCTCTCCAAACAGCGAGCGAGAGCGTACTCTGCAAACGACACCTCTTATATACGTAAGGCGAAGAGAAAAAAATAATAAGTACCCAACTGAGCCGCCCGAGGCGATTCTTCCCGTTTCCTTCGACGAGGGTTTCCTTCCCGGCGATCACTTGTGGCGTTGATTAACGGGCACTCCGAAGGGAGAGAGCAAGGAAGGGAGAGGGAGCGCCATCTTCGCGGCCGTTTTATGATTAGAACGACTCGACAGCCGGGAAGCTGGCCGTCCCCGTTATCGCGTATCCCTCTAACCCACTCAACGGTGTGCGATGAACGCCGTCTATCGCCGGGAGATAAAGCAAACAAAGGGAAAGCGTGCGACTGAACTGCAAAAGAAAGCACCACGCGTGAAGGGAGTCTAGCGGAACCTGCACTACTACTACTACCACTACAACTGCGTCGTAAAGCCAGGTCGTTTCGGGCCACTTTATTGCTTGTCCCCTCGGCGGCTTGCGTGCCTTGATCTTGCGATGTCTGCGCGTGTGTGTGGGTGTGCGTGCGCAAGCACTCGCACACACAACGCGGGCTCTCATCTTTACTTTTTTTTATGCACCTTGTGCTCGAACAAACTCGTGCTGCTTCTGCTTGCCTACTCATTCACCATCATCGTTCTTGTTCCCTTTCTTTCTCCTGTTCAACGTGTGTTCACTCGTGTCGTGGCTCGTCGCATGTGACACAAAAACGGCGTCTCCCGACTGTCGCGCTCGACTGATCTCCTTCGCTTCTCTTTCTCTTCCCGTTTTTTCTCCCTCTGTCCTTCCCGTTCTTCCCTCGTCCCGTTCGTCTCGGCCATCTCCCGGAACCTGCCTCCACGACGGCCGTGTGCAACGGCGCCTTTGCCGCCGCATCTTGCCCGCCGTGACGTTCTCGTGCGGACGATGCCTACTACTCCGGCGTACCTCCAGTGGCCCTGATGCGTGAAGTTCACGTGGAGCTGGAGGCGATTCGGAAAGAAGAACAGGCGCTCAAGACGCAGCCCAGCTTGCACGGGTTCCGGGGACTGCTTGAACAGCGTGAGTAGTGGCTCCGCACTCTAGCGTACTTGTATGTAGCGAGCGCGTTGCACCCTGCGCTCTGTTTTGTGTGTGTGACTTTGTGTACGTTTTGCGGGCCGAATAACGTATGACTCTGCCATAAACACCGACTCTGCTGGAGAACAATAGCTCTTTTTGCTTTCTGTGTCACCTTTCCTTGGGAGGGAGGGAGAAAGGTAATGAAGAAGACCCTCACAAAACTGCCATATGTTGTCATATCAGGAATCGGGCCTATAGGGACATATAAGGCGCGTCTCCGTATATGACCACGTTTGCCCAGTTCGTATTAAAGCAAAGATAAGACAATACAAGACATACGTATACAGGAGTTGAAACATATCGCTGTATCACAAAAAGGGCCTCTGTGGCCGTACACAAGAACTTGCAATGTATAGTCGGTTTTCGGCATGGCCATGCATGACGGTTTTGTGGGGGAAAGCAGATTGGACAATCAAATTCCGTGCATTTCGTTATCCTACACGTGACGAACGATACATGAGAGAGAGAGAGAGAGAGAGAGAGAGAGAGATGTAATGGTGGGGAGGGCAAGTGTTGTCCGGTTTGCTGCCTTGCATGTACAGAGAGGAGAACTGGCGAGTAAAAATAAAGTGCGTCTGCTCTTCCCGGCTTCTCCATTTCGTCTGTTCGCCTCACCCTCGTCACGTTAAGTACGCAGACGCCACTCTTAAGTCCAAGTACAACGGTGATCCTGCATATTATGAAACGTAAAAACCCACAACAATATGAAGTGTAAAGCTTTTCGACCTGTCACTATATTTGGAAGCGAGACGACAATGTTACCGTTCATTCTACGACAGTTTGTCGCATAGAAGGTGACGCCACATTTCCATCTAAGTACGATTGTGATCAGGAAGTTTGCGGGGATAAACTGGGCACAGTTAGCATAGGACAGGGATAATTGGAGATCTGTGGGAAAGGCCCTTGCCCTGCAGTGGGCCTAGACATAATGATGATGATGATGATGATGATGATGATGATGATGGCGGCGGCGATTGTGAGAAAATGTATTTTCTCAACAGCGCGTAGCTGGCACTAGCCGATTTTAGCTAACGCCAGCCATTATTCCACCGTCACCTTGCTAACACTATCCGAGAGGTAAAGACACCAGCCAGCGCCTATAGTACGCGAACAAATGCGGTTGTCGGATTCGGTCGGAAATTATACGGCCGACAAAGTCACGCCCGGTTGCAGAATGCGGGCGGGAAAGATTCATTACGACACTGTTTTTCGAAACAGGTGAGATGACGTACGGTATGCAGATTACGGGCATGTCACCCATAGCCACGGACGCATTCGTAAAGTCGTCTTGGAAACAGAAACGCTATTCCTTCTACACAACGACTTTCCGGCGCAGTGAGCACGTAGATTAAAGAGCTAAAAAAAAAAATGACAGAGTAGGGGGCTAACGCGAAATCGTGTGGCTTTGTGGCAAATACCTGCGTTTAGAGAGGGAAGAAGCGGGGAGGGATAGTGGGCGGAGGCGAGGCAGCCGCTTTGGGAGTCGGTGAGCAGTGTCAAGGCGACAAACACGCGATAAGCAGCTCTTCCCTGTCGTACTCGCTTCTCCTGACGTTTTCTTCCACTTGGGTTAGTGCGCGGGGAGCCGGAACAGAACACGCACGATATGCTCGTCTCAATAAATCCGTGCAGTATGCCGAAAGCCGCGCAAAGCTTTTTCCGATGGCAGAGTCGAACACGTTTAAACAAGGTAAGAGACAAAGTTACCCAGAGCGCGGGACTCGTATGCCGCAACGTGTTATGTAATACAAGGTCACGTCCTGCACGCAAAAAGATGTTTCATAACACGTGCGCACAAGAAAGTTGTATGCATCTTTCTTCTCGTCTTTCCTGACAAAACGGCAGTCTCAGCAGAAATTTTATATGCCACGTTTGTTTATTGGTTGACTGTACAAATAAGGATTTTCATATTGTGTGAGAAGGCTAAGAATTTAGCCAGTCTGAAGAGTTTTTGCATATATCAAAGAAGGAAGCGCCTCGTACCCCTTATTGCCGGGTCTTCTTGTATAAGTGCTCCACGGGAAGTACTCTGGTTCCACGTTCGTAAATGCCGGCGTTGACTGTGTACAAAACGAATTTAGGTGAGCGCACGAAGTCTGTACTTTATGTCCTCACAGAAAATTCATAAGGACTGTTTTCGTCTGTTCGCTGTCTGTATAGCGCTCTGTGGAATGTATTCCCTTAAAGGCGAAATTATCATTTTTTTTTACAGTTAGCATGCGCACACGTCAGTTAGCGCATAAACTAATTTGCGTCCTGCACTATGCACGCTCATTTGGATTGTCGACAAAAAAAAATAACTATTACAGCGGGATTCTTCCTAACTCTTTGTAGTGCGTTTTATTCAGGTAAGAGTAGCAGTACTCGAAAATAAGTAAGCTCAGCTTTTCAGATGAGTCTTGTCCAACCGACCTTTTAGGGTGCACCTTCCCGAAAGTTCGCATACAACAGTCGTTCCTTATTTGCCGAACGCCTTGCTATCTTGTCGACAGCGACCACGATTGACAGGTTGCACGCTTGCCTTCCATTCATTGCGTACCAATGCGTTAGCATTGAAAAGAGCAAAATCGAGAAACCAACATAGCTTTTATCGTGACGGTCACCGTATTTCCACGCGTAATATCAGCACTGTCGGGTAATGTTGTTGAGTACCGGATATTGCTTTGCGAGTGTTGGATTTCTGTTTGAACGTTGTCTAATTAAATATATTTGGACGTAATTAAAGGTAATCGTAACACGTCTATCTCGCGCATTTAGCGTTAAAACGCCACTGGCTTCATTTCTGCTGCTGGCTTCGTTGCTTAACCCTGGTCTGCCTGAAGCTTCTGGCGCCAACCTTCCTGCGGCCCACCTCCGTTTCCTGCACGGTTTTCCCGTGAGGCGTACAGGAGCCCTGCTAGCCCGGGTGACTGTAGCGCCACGGGGCGACGGGCGGCAGTGTACCAGAAGCAATTTAGACTAAGTCTCGCTCCAGTCGTGCCGGAGCCCACCGGGCTGTTAATCAGCGGTTCGCGCGGCCTTCGTCCGGGGGTTTTGCGGCGCCCGGGAACCTCGCCGTAAATTAACGATCCCTCTGAGCTCAACCTCGCTACTGGAAGAAGAGGAGAAGGGGCAGAAATGGCACCTCCGTTTCCTCTGGCCCCTCCTTCATTCATCCATCCTACCTCGTCACGTGACCCTTTACTCCCTCCCCCTCTCTCTCCTTCCCTCTTTCTCTCTCGTACCCTGCTCATCGTTTGCTACTTTCCTTCTTTACTCTCCGCAACCTTCTTAACCTCCGCTACCAAACCTTCGCGTTATGCGTCTTGCGCCGAGGAAGAGCGCTTTAATTCAGGAATCCCTGCCCCCACTGTGCGGTGCAGCGAGGTGCATTGTGGTGCAGGTGACGTCAGCAAGGCATATAGTACTCGCCGTCTCTTTGTGCTCGGGTTGGAATAATAATAATTGTCGGGATTTTTTTTTTGTGTCGTATATTGGTGGGCTCCGGAAATATTGGCCGCCTGGGGTTCTTTAACCTGTAGTTACATTGCGTTGTACACGGGCCTCTGGCATTTCGCTTACATGTTGGTGCAGCCGCGGCGGTCTGGACGGAGCCCACACCTTTCGGGCTGCTAGCCCATCCACTGTGCCACATCTTGGGCCGGAACGGTCTGTTCACAACGTAGCTACAGGTTACCGTAGCAACATGCGCGCAACGTTCCAGTTGACTCAAATTGTGCTGGTGTCTGCGATTATTTCGGTAAAGAGCTGCGTGAAGGAGCGCAAACAGCAAATTATTGAAAGCTCGAAGGTGTGAAAAGGGTGCGAAGATGCGTACATTTCGTAACAATGTACTTGAGCAATGTTCGTCATTCTTTGAGTTTTAAACAAGCGAAGGTGGCGAGATCTGATGCTTGCTCTCATGAACTTGTACATTATATATTAGCGCTTGTATAAAACATAGGCTTGAAGTGTTTAGGAAGAAATTTTACTCGGTTTTCAATAGCTACCCATAGATTGGTAGCTCTTGGTATTTAGGAAATCATGGTGTCATTTTTTCTCAACGTACTGCAGATTATTTGACGATAAGCATGCCTCTATGACGTGGCTTTGCATAGATTCACACATTCCGCTACAGATGTGTTGTCTGCCTGCGGGATGATTAGAGAAGCGTATAAGCAAAGAGAAGAAACGTCGGCAGTCAATTGGCGATAAAGTGCAGATAAGTGCGTTAGCATTACCTCTAATTACCTGCAAATACCCTGATAGCGAAAATTAACAAAGAAAGCTGGTACTACGCACGTGAATACGGTAACCAGCGACGCTGATATTATGGAACTAAAATGCTGCGTGTTACATACAAACCAATGCATTTCTTTTTTCGTGGCAGTGTCCCTCCAACCCCGCTGATGCGATGAAATCTGTATTGATGTGAATAGTTTTGGAGCTTGGATACGTTGGATCATGCTGATACCGAATTCGCAGATACTCACTCGTATCTTAATTGACTGCATCATCTGCCTCGAACACTTCCAGTTTTTTTTTTTTTCAAACAGAGTTTATGGCTATATTTAAACTTTCCTGTTCTGTTTTTAAAGGGCGTAGCAATTTAGGGGCTCGCCTTGACGACGACCGTCTCCTTCTTCTGCCGCGTGCTCATGCCTCCCGATGATATCCGCGACTCGCAAAAGAGGACGCCACCGCCTCGCTGAGTGCGTGATTTCTTCTTCAACGGCACTACTTCGCTGCGCAAGAGAATCGCTGGGTTGCCCGTGCTGCGCACTTTCTCGGGTTTGTTTCGTTTTTTTTTTGTGGTTTTTTTTTTTACTTTTTGTCGCCTAAATCTTGACTGCGTTTACAGGTCCGCAGGGAACGGGGCGTTACCCGGTGCGGGTACATTTCAGTCTAATTCACGGTGGGCCCGCAATGCGCAGTTCTAGCTCTATCTCCAGCTTTCCGAGCCGATGACTCCGCGAGTTGGGCAATACGAGAATGCAGGGCTCCGTCCCTTCATCTGTCTCCGCACCTCCGTCTGTCTTTCGCTCGCTGTGCCTTCGGCGCTTCAAGCTTTGGACGCATTGCCGCAATGCATCAGGACTGGTGGAATGCGCGACAAATCATGAAAGATGAGTCCCATCGAATCGGGTTATTCCTTGCCAGCTCTTTTTTTCGTTACGACTCTAAATCACTTCACCGTCTTCCACAACGAATTGTTACTAGCGGGGACAGAAACCGGCTAACCTTTTAGCCTTACCATCGCTGTTCTCTCCTCCTCTTGCATGCTTGTCACCCGTGTGTATGCGCTTATGCGTAGACTGTCCTGTGTCTTGCGTCGATGTTCTTTCGTGCCTGTCTACGTTTGTATTTTATGTGATTTGGCGCTGCTTTTCCTTTATGTGTACACGCGTCTGTGTGTGTGTGTGTGTGTGTGTGTGTGTGTGTGTGTGTGTGTGTGTGTGTGTGTGTGTTTTCATGCCTGGATTTATGCGTGGACGCGCGTATCTATGTCGATGAGTTCACGCTTCTATATGTTGATTTGTTCCATCTATGTCTTGCGTTCCATTTTTAAAGTTCATGTGCGTGTGTGCGCTTATTCGTCCTGTACAAATGCGTGAATGTACGTTTTTTGTCTATGTTTTTGCGCTGATATGTATGCAATGTGTATGCGTTTTGTTTTCACGAGTAATATATGAGTTTGTACCACTCCGCGGTCTGTACACAACGTGCCTTCACGTGCTGAGTCTTGTGTTCGTGCCAGTGTGTGTGCCTGTTCTTGCTTGATTTCATAGAGAGCTTTAATGTCGTGGCACCCGAGTGCCACGGTTCCTGCGCTCTCGCGTTCTGTTGTTGCTTCCCTGGCCCCAAGAGGAGTACAGAAGGACGCAACACCTTGTGCACGCGAAGTCGCTCCGGTACCCAGCACTAAAGCTCTCCAATGTTTTGTGTTTGCATGCATGCGTTCGCATGTTTTGTGCTGTGTGTCATTGGAGAGAAAAGCCTCTGTACGATCGGGCAAGAAGAGCCAGAGCGCGGAGGGGAGGGCGTAGTTTTCGACATGGCAACAGCTTGGCGCGCGCGATCCCGGTTCGTACATATTTTAACAGCTAAGCACCTTGCGCAAAGCTTCCCTCGTGGCAATCTTGCAGTGCATGCTCGTTAACTCCCTGCAAAACGTCGCTTCGATTCTCGGCAATTAGGCCCCGACGAGAGGCGCGCTTTGGTCTAATTAGACTCCAGGTGAAGCCCACCGTCCGTCGCGTATTGCAGATTAGGTAGGTAGCTCAATACCTGTGTACGCCATGAAAACATGCGCTCCGGCTTTATGCTCTCAACGACGGTCATCAGTTGCTAACTGGCCTCTATTTCATGCCTGGTTTGCTGCTTCACTTGTGCCGCGTAAAGATGTCGCATTTGCGCATGCGCTTTTCACATCGCCAGACCTTTGGAATTGCGAGCCCAGAATAGGGAGCCAGCAGCGCAGCGGCATCGCAGCAACCTCGAGGACGTTTTGTCGTAAATTCCCCGTTGTTCGCTACGAACCAACTGAAAGGTATGGTGCTATGATAGTGTTAGTGTTAATGGAAACTTTGCTCAAAGTTCCTTTTTGGCAGAAGTTCAACTGTTCCTTCGCAAGCTCTAAACGAAGATGGGCACGATGTCACGAGACGTTATGTATGTAAGAGATGCGTAGGTATTTGTAAAGGCCACCTCTAATCCAACGCGTATTGCGTTTTTGTAGCAGTGTTCTGACGTAGAACGCGGTGTTCGTCGGGCTCTCTTTAGCCAACTGTATCGCAGACCGTTTTCGTAGTGAAATCTCTCACTTATATTTTCTTTCTATCAAAGTTTACAAAGAGATGCGGGAATTACGGCAGCTTCTACGAGGTCGACTTGCCTCACCGACAGAGCTGAAGGGTGATTTCACACTGTATTTGCTTCTCTCTCTCTCTATCTCTCTTTCTGTGCATTCTTTCTTCTTCTTTTTTTTTTCATTATTTAACAACCTTGTTCTCCAGTAGGGTTGCAAACTATGCTCGCGTTTTGTTGGCATCGGTACCTTTGTTTTCCATTAACTAGACCAGCTGTTCACTTTTCTCCACCATCACCACCACATACTACTACTACTACTACTACTACTACTACTACTACTACTACTACTACTACTACTACTACTACTACTACTACTACTAGCAGCAGCACTAGTAGTAGTGGTACTTGCAATAGACGTAACTAGTTTACTGCTATTGTATTTTATTTGAAGCTGGTATTGTCTATATACGAGTATCAGCAGTATACTGCTAGTATACTACGTATTACTACGTTTACTACTAGCACTAATAGTTAGTAGTGTTAGTAGTAGTAGCAGTTACTATTCGTTGTAGTAGCTGCGGTAAGGCTGGTGGTAGTGGTTTCAGAGAAGACCGGGCAGCGGGGCTTGTTATTATATAATCATTGTACCTGCATAAATGTGCCGGCACCCCATACACAGCATCAGCCGCTACTACTACTATCACTCATGCTGTAAAAACGGCTGACAGCTGTTCACGTTTGTGTATGACCGTGGTAGTAAGGCGTGATCGTGTCTGTAGACGTGCATGTATATACCAGGGGGGTGCCGTTCTGACGCAGGGCTGGCCGCGTCCTCGGGGAGACCCAGCAGCGCGGGCCCGTCACTGAGTGCCGGCGGGTCGCTGTCGTCCAGGCGGAGCACGCTACTGTCGCAGGCCGGCACAGCGTCCTCTCTGAGCGTCGAGAGCAACCACGCCCTCTTTCCGCAGGCGTCGCTGGAGAGCACCGACTCGCGCGTCTACCTCACCTCGTCCGAGGTACGTTCCTGCTTCCGTTGACGCATAGGACCGTGGGCGAGCGTATACGTTTCATCATTAGAGAGTTTTAGCAGCGCCGGACTTAGCGCACAGCAACGGCGGTAATACCGTACCGTCATGGTCGGCACGTGGTTGTTTAGTCGGAAAGACCTGCACTCACTAGTTGCTTGGAGAGTACGGTAACGCCATCGGATGATAAAACTTGCTGGTAAGGTCCTCAGACGCTAAATTTTCTGCGTGCCGACCACGACGGTACGGCATTACCGTACTTACCGTACCGTAAGCCGGCGCTGCTAAAGCTCTTTATTAGGGGGAGCAAAACTTCACCGCTGAGAACCACTTTCTCGTGATGTCCTCTGACTGAGGCCCTTACGGTCAAAGCGCAGTGCAGAGTAATGGTATGGTGTCGACTTGGCGTCCACCTCTGACGATTAGCTTGGGACGATCAGCGTCTATACTTATACTAAAAGCCATTATTTATTTTCTTCTGTAGGTAAGCAAAAATAAGGACAAAATAAAACAAATGTACTTGAGTAATTAGATGCGGTTAATCGATGCTTGTTGTGGTTATGTTGCCAGCTGCCGGCAGAATCATCTTGCCGACCGCTCCTTCCATGTGTGCGCCTGTGTGTGTCTCGTTACGCATTCGCTAAATTTGCCGACAAAAACTTGCAAAGGGCACGTGAGGCCATCTAAGGGCCGGAAACGCTGACGGCGAAATCACTGCAGGCATCGAAAGAATCACTTACGCCCTCAGGCCGACTCCCTAAACGAGCCTTTCTTTCACCGAACAGGATGAACGAGCGGGCATGTCTGCTCGGCCGCTCCTTATTAAAGGAAGCTGCGATATATGAGACTCCGTTGACCTTCTCAGTCAAACTAAGAATCACATGCGTTGTCCGTGTGTTTTAAGTTCCGCCAGACCGGTTTCCCAATTCGCAAGCAGGCTTTTATGTGCTGCACGTTTGCACAACTCATCGCTGCACCTGTCGTGATTCGCGTGTACACAAGGTTCTGGCCGAGCACGCTGGGCCTGGACTTTCGTGGATGTTCTACTCCGCCAAGGCCGAGTCCACATTTTCCACGTCACAGCGCAAGGAAACGCTCGTACACGCTGTTTACAAACTTGAGTACACCGCCATTAGTTGTGTAAACTGCACTGCAGAAAAACCAGCCTTAAGGTTATGGAGAGAGTGGATGAAGGAGTGTCTCGAAGAGTCGGCAGCGATGAAGGTCGGTGAGTCACCCACGACTTCCACTGTAGTGCAGATAAGCAAACTTTACCTTCTCCCGCTGACTCGGATAAGAACCTCCTTTGGCTCAATAGCCACCTTACTAAACATGTTCAGGCGCAAAAAGAAACTAGGAAGAGAATAAAACAAAGGAAAGATACAGACGAGCGCCAACTACAAACTGTTTATTGACGTTCAGGTTACTAGGTGGGCTTTCCGACATGCGCAACAAAGCAAAACAATGCGACATCAAACATGCTATCATGGAATGCGGCTATCTAAAAAGCGTGTTTCAGTGGTGTACAGCGATATTGAGGTGTCACTGACACAAGCAGGCCCTATCTTTCTTATCTTTCTTGTTGCGCCTGAACATGTTTAGTAAGCTGTCACCAACTAGCCCAAAAACAAGTGCTTCTTCAATATCCCCTACATATATCTTAGTAAAATAAACAAGATAAGCCTTAAAGGCCAGAGCTGCTCCAAGCACTCTTGAAAGTTCATTAAGGCGTTCTATATTCTGACGCACGCTTCAATAATACTCCATAATAATTTAAAGGAGGTAGGAGAACATACGACGAATTAGTTTAAATTGACACAGTGGGGATTCCGAATTTATATTACATGAAGAAATGTGAGAAATAATCAAGAACAGAAGGCAAAAGTATTAAAGGACAAAAGAAATTTCGCGGATGTTTCTACAGTGCGTACTTAAAAAATTAGAAAGCGCGTTTATGGTCTGCGCTGAAGACATACGCCTTTATCTATTGCTATGACAAATATTTTCACCTCTGCATTTCCCGTTTAATGTGACGTTTGCGAATGTGATGCATTCTAGATATAGAACTCCATTCAGCTTTTTACTAATATATATATATATATATATATAGTTTCGTTCTTAAATAAATTTGCTCCCGCCTACTCTATCCAAGCGCCATTTAGCCGTATGTGAGAGCGCGGTTAATGAGAAGCGAACAAAAGCAAAACCCGCAGAAAGCTTCAAGGTATTTCCATGAAACAATATTACGGAGGCCCATGTGACACCTAAAGATGCTCCAAACAACGCACTTCGTGTGAGTCAACATATTGCCACCTATGACTCCTTTTAGAGGCTCTCCACAAGAGGCTTCACGAGCCGTTCGAAAATATTACGTGATGCCACGGGAGCCAACAATCTCAATGGCAAGTGCGAAACTTTATTATGCTTCACACGCGATCCAGTGAAAGCGCTGAATAACTTTACATGGTTCATAATATAGTGAAGGCAACATCTGACACTTGCTACCGACTAGATACTTCACGAGCCATTAAACATTAGGGTAGTGCTGCGTGACTCAGTAATCGCGGAGGCGCTTACGATACTTACACAGGCTTCTCACGAGAGGCTTCACGAGGGATTGAAAGCACTAGCTTTATGCGATCCAACATATTGGAGGCACTTTAGGACACTTATATAGGCTTCAGACAAGAAGCTCCACAAGGCAATGAAAGCACTAAAATATTTTGAGTGAGCCTACGCATCGTTGGCACCCACAACACTTTTCCGGACTACACACAGGAGGCTTCGCGAACCACTCAAAAAACAGTAATACCTCGTGAGTCAACAGTCTCAGAGGCTCCTATGATACTTGAGCAGGCCTCAGACAAGACGCTTCACAAACACTAAGTACAGTTCACCATTGCGAGGGCAAATCGAATCGACAAATCGATGTAGCACAAAACTAGAGAGAGTTACAAAAAAAAAAAAAAAGGAATGTCGAAGGGCATACCGACGTAGTACGTAGTCGAGGCAAAGCTAGGTGCGGGCGCAAGTGGCTCGACTGGAAAGCCCCGAGGCGCTTTTTACCGCCGGAGATTTTTTTTTTTTCGCTAGTGATCGTATTAGACTCTTGCTCGTGCCTGTATGAACGCGAGGACGAACACGAACTGGCGCCTTTCCACCGAGTGCGTCTCTCTAACTCTGATGGTTCTGTTTCTCGGTCGACTTCTCCACCGCAGGTTTGCTGCTGCACGCTCGATAATCCCAGCGATATGTACTTTTTTTTTCTTTGTTCCTTTTATACCCCCGCTATTTTACTCGATTCATTTCGCACTCGATTCGAAGCATCGCGAACCACTTCTTTCTTTTTCTTTTCCCTCGAATTTTTCTTTTTCTTTGCGCCTTCTCGCCTCGTTGCCCGTGGGCCAAATTCACACTCGATTCCCTCGGGGGTCGTCTTGCTTTTTTTTAAATTTTTTCCCAATGCGTATTTCTTTTTCGACTCCAGATATTCCGGTCTATCAGCGCATCCCGTCCTCTTCTATTTATTTTTTATCTTCAACGCGGAGAATTTTCTTTGTCGTCATTAGAATTTCAGGCCCGCGGCGAAGTAGTCAGTGCTTCTTCTATCGCATACGTATACTATATATATATTTTTTCACGCGAACCTTCGCTTCATCGTTCTGAAACGACCTCTCGTGCGTGTTCGAATCCACAAGAAAAAAAAAAACAAAATGCCGCACGGTTGGAGGAGAGGCAGAGTGAGAGAGGGAGCCTTGTATGTTATTGCTTTTATATTTATTTTTCCTTATTGCCTTGTCGACACGCAGACACGAACGGTTTGTTTTATCCTACAAGATGCGAGGCTTGTAGAAAGTCTTTTGTTATGCCACTCCATCCACTCAACCCCTCCCCCACCTCCCTTTCCTTTCTTCGCCTACTGTCTGGGTACTTATTACTCGGATTCATTCTCCTCCTCCTTTTCACTGTCCTCATTCTGGAGTCCTCAGCGTCTGCGGGGCTTCCCAGACCGAAAAAAAAAAATGCGCGAATTCGGCCTATAAGCAAACCGGAAGCTCGGAAGGCATTGCGGTTCAGCGCCGGTTCGTAAACAAGAGGCATTTCACGTTCCTCTTATTTATATTTTCCCCATCCCCGAGTGCCTCTTAGATTTTCTTCGCTTATCGTAGTGTTTTCTATTATTATCGCTGACTGCGCCGTACTCTATTCGGGGGGTTGCGTTTATGAGATGCGCTTTTCTTTCACCCTCGCCTTGTTTTAACGTTGCTTCGTTTGAAGCGAGTGAAGCAGCGACGTCGGAGCATCGTAGTATAGGCAGGCGTTCTCTGTGGATTGAACGGCAGTGTATATAAGCTGTGACATGATTATGCTAAGTCTTTCGTTGCGCGCCGCTCGTTCGTTTGTTCGTACGCATCCACCGAGAAAAGGTTTTGGAAGGGGAGCTGATAAGAAGGGTGGTTCGGGGGGTGGGATGTGTGGGCGCGGGGACATGTTTGTTGTCCTCAGAGGAAAAATAAAGGAAGAAAAGAATATCACTGTAGCGAACTTGTGACGGGCTGCGTACGGAGGACTATAGCACGTTTGTTTAGGTTTTGGATTTTCGTTTGAGGGATTCCGCTGCATTTTTCGGGAAGCTGCCTGTGTTTTTCTTTCTCTCTCTCTTTCTTGTGTAACCGGGTGAGGCCTCTCAGATTTTCCACGTTTTCGTGCTTCTTATTTCTGACGCCGGTTACGCTTCCGCGCCCACGTTTTCACGCTGGCTGCCGTTGCACTGTGAAGAAACAATGTTTTTGCTTCGTTTGCTGCTGAAGCTTGAAGGCGGAGTAGAGCCTGGTCTATTGTTTCGGTATTGCTGGTGAGTGCCAAAAGCGTGGATGGGCATACAGGAGGTGTCAGTGTTTGAAGAATGTGGCCTGTTTGCGAGACGACAGGAAAAAGCTTTTTTCGCGGGCATTACAGGTACAACGCGATGTGAATTTTCTTGTACTCTTTTTTCTTTTTTTATTTAGAAGAGACATGTTCCTTCTCTTTCTTAGACATTCTTTACACACGAAAACGTTTCGAGGTGCTTACCAGAAAGCTTTATTAGAGAAAGCTTGAACACCAAACTGTTTGGGAGTATAAGTAAAAAGTTTAGTTCTCAGAGACGGAGTTGCGAATAAGCAGTTACATTTCATCGTTTGGTAAAATTTAGCACTAGAGCTTCTTAACCTTAGGTCAACACACATAAAAGATTGTTATATTAGTTCGCATTGTGTGCTGCAACACGCAATTATGAAAGATGAAGTGCTAAGTTTCACTAAGCCGATACTACTACTACTAATAATACTACTACTACTACTACTAATACTACTACTAATACTAATAATAATAATAATAATAATAATAATAATAATAATAATAATCCATGTCATATCTTAAGGAGTAGCTCATCGAAAACGGGCCACCCAAAAGATATGAGGCGGCTTTCACAACTAAAGCCGGCACATTGGCAAATTGAAAGGTGACATCAATAACCACTGCAAAATATGTTATTGGCCGAAGAAAAAATCATAAGAAAGGAAAATGCACAGACCCACCTCATGTGCGCCACTTTGACACGAAGGAAGGAGTACATAACGTTGATGATTTGCGCTGATAGTACGTGTGTTTCATTTTCGAAGGCACGTTGTGTGGTTGCAGGAAGAAGAAAGCATTCTATAGAAGTTAACCTAAATTCTTTGAACCTTGACATGTTTCAGAGCTTTACGAAATCAATGTTTCAATTTGCGAAACTGTATATCGTGGCGATAAGGCTTTCATAACGCTGGAAGTGGTGTGTATTCACGTCTGTACTATAACTTCCAAAAGTGCCGCAACACGAAAATCCAATTGGTCATAACTTTTAAATGGCCGACACACCAAATAAGGATGTAAGATTAATATCTTCACTTTACGAAAAATTGTACGCACTAAATCTCAAAACATTTGAAAACTGCTTTATCAGTGTGACGTTATCACCACGAAGAACAATGAATAATGATGCAACGTCATATCGCAGGACACTAGCTTGATCAATGCATGATCTATATTAATTAGATCATGCATTCTTGTGATTCTTGTCGAAGTGCGGTATATATTCGGTATCCCCGAAAAATGGCACGACGTCATGAAAACTCGTCTCCTTCATCACATTTATCTCTAAAAGCTTTATCATCTTTATCTCTAATATCTCTAAAATGTTATGTCAGATCCTTAAATCTTCGGCGAATCGATATGTCGTCCATCTTCTGCCTTTCGGTTTTGCAGTTCACGGAACACTTTCCACCTTTCGTTGTCTGTCGGCACTGTATCAGCCTCTTTTGCATCTCTTAATCAGGTGGTGTTCAGGCTAATTTGCTAGAGGTGTCGAAACGCGTCTCATCGCGCTCTTAAGTGGAGTGTTCGCGTATCGCTTAGGGAATGATTTAGGCGCAACTAACGAAGCAAGCTGAAACGATTTAGCGATTCAGGAGTACGCATTACGGATCGCTCATTAGACAAGGTTTCTCGTGCAGTTTTTGTAGCCGAGCTGCGTTTGTCGCTACCTTTCAATTAATTAATTATGCACGACCGTTTCGTCTTGAAAAGCCCTTCTCGCGTGAGAACTTGTCTTAGCTAGATTACGTTCCTTCGCCGTTGGTAGACGTCCTCCCAGCTTTCCGCCTTGTCTTACAGCTCTCCGTGGTTTTAATGCAATTATAAAAAAAAAAGACATTTTTTTTTCACCTGCATCACCATCAGCGTTGTCGCCGTCATGCCGCTCATCGCTTATTTTAACAGGACATCTGCATATCAATTAGAGCTCATGGCGCACGCCTGCGTTTTTTTTTTTTTACAAGAACTTTAGTACTGTTCTTTTACATTGAAAAAATCACGACGTGATTTTTAGGCACGTCGTATAGTCGGGGACTCGGTACTTCAATTTATACCTTCTAAGGTTCCTTAACCCGCACCTAGGAGTAAGTACATTGGAGTTTTGCTTTCTTGGCCTGGTATCGAAACGCGAGCGTGGTGCCCTAGTATCGAATCCGTGTTCACGAGCTTATCAGCGCGAAACCGTCTTGATCGACGCTAAGCTAGCACAACGCTCTAGGGGCTCTTATAAACACCGCAGTTTGGAAATACTGACGTGTTTACTGTCTCGATTTTTTTTAAAGAACCATGGCGAAGCAGTGTCGAACTACTGTGCATCTAGAAACTGTTATCGAAACCCAAGCTGAAAACAATCCCTGGTGCTTGCAGTGCAATATTATTGGACTCACATGTTCGTAAGAAGCACCCACGACTGATCGGTATGCCGTTTTCGGACTATGTTCAAACAGTGTCGCAGTGCCCGATTAACCTTAACTATTTCTTTATCTGATTTATCGCTTTTGACTATGGGTGGCATTCAGGAAAGACCTATGCATTTCGCGTTGGAGTGGCCGACAACGCTCTTTGTGATGCCTGTCGTAGCGTGGAGACGCTACGACACATCCTGTGCGACTGTCCTAGATACAATGTTCAGAGACAATCCTTGGCGTCTGCTCTAGCGCGTCTTGACGATAGACCTCTGTCTGCTGAAGCCATTCTTAGATGTCAACAGAAGACATTA
Organism: Hyalomma asiaticum; assembly: GCA_013339685.2. Taxonomy (NCBI): domain Eukaryota; kingdom Metazoa; phylum Arthropoda; class Arachnida; order Ixodida; family Ixodidae; genus Hyalomma; species Hyalomma asiaticum. Next base: position 89,636,207 of record CM023486.1, on the reverse strand, counting down.
CACCTGAGGGCTACGAAGGCACTATACTGAGGTTTTTAAAAGAAACAGACTTAGACAAGCGGCTGTGACAGTGATGTCGTGTACGACGCAAGAGCGATGGACTGCGGCTGTTTGGCTGTGTTTGTGTCCTGTATAGTATGTGCTCTTTCTCTCGCTCTCTCTCTTCCCTACTCATCTTTCAATCTCCCCATTCTGTTCCCATGTGTAGGGTAGCAAGGCAGTTGTCAGTAACTGGTGATCCTCCCGGTCTTTCCTTCTCCGCTATTTCTTCTCTCCCTCACTGTCTTTCTCTATCAAATCCGAACGAGAACAGAAGTTCGGGGTAAGGTGAAGTCTTGAAATGATGAACAGATTGTTGAAAACGATGAAGAACAAGTGTTGCGAGAGCTATCGTTTCGAGGAGTGAACTTCTCTTCATCAGCCGTGACGAAGATAGCTCCACGTGTTGAAACGACGGCTGTATAGTGACAGCCCCCTTTCTTGTGGTTTCCAACGACTGTTCTTCGCTCCCCGTGAGCAGCCCTTGCAAGTTAGCTAATATAAAATCGCCCAAGACAGCACTTTTTCTTCTATACCCACTATGGTGGAAAAATCGATTGCCGACCATTCGTTAAAGAGTCCGTATATACAAGACTGCGCGAATGTTCAGTTTTCTCAAATACAGATGTATGTAAATTCTTCGCAGAGAGATTGCAAAAATTAAATTACGGCGTTTTTCGTGCCGAATCCACGGTGTGATTACCGGCAAAGCCGCAGTGTCAGGGGCCCCAATCCGAAAAGTGGCCTCTTTGTCACCGAACAGCTAAATATAAGTACCCGCTCGTCTTTCACTTCTCACTCTCGTCCAAATGCGGCCAATGTGGCCAGGATTCGAACCTGAACCATCAAGCTTATAAGCTTAGCACTAAGCTGCCACGGCGGGTTTTTGGCTCTAACCTTGCGCACAGTCATTTCGTCCAATAAAAATACTCACCTACCAGCACTGCAGAGCATCAGGGGGAGGTTGGCAGTTTGAAAGCTCATAAAAATTAAATGGTGTATCGTAGGTGAGGGTAACTCTGTTCAGCGTGTTTTGTGAGTACCTTAGTCTTGCTAGAAGATAGGCATCTAAATCAGTAAAAAAAATGAACCAAATATCACCCTTTTATATAGTTGTTCGGCTACGTTGGCGCGCCCACTTTTTTACTTCCTCCATTCTGTACCGCAAATACCGACATCTCGCTTCCACATCACTCTAAGCTCTTTTATTGTCTTTCATCTGCAGTTGTGGAGCTGACTAAGTTCTATCGAGGACTCGAATGACGGCTTCGAATTTCCACTGTCGTATGAACTGACATCGGTTTCAATGTTGTTATGCTTTCTTTTATTTTTTCATTCGATTTGTATGGCGCAAAACGAATTTGACAGTGCAGCCCAATATGAACAAATGCCTTTCGAAATCGAAGCCTAAATTTTCGTCCTTTTGCGCATTTGTGTTTCTTCATTTAGCTGTTGCAACAATATGATTAGCTGGTCATTATTTGTTTTCATCTGTTCCTTTCTTTCTTCCGAAATCGTCTTGCCCATTTCATTTTCTTCTTCAGCGGAAATACATATTTCGAAAAAGTTCTCGCCATCGAAATGCGTAGGAGACACGCCAGCCATGCGTCGGGACCACACACACACATCAGGAAAAAATAAAAGAAGAATAAAGAGGTATACACATACCCCAAAGAACACGCGGCCTCATCCGCTGTAATGGCCATGTACTCTCCGTCGACCGCACTAAGTAGAAAGTCGGGTTAACCCGGATGACAGGGGGCAGCAGGGAAAACCAAAACGCTAATCGAAATCCCGTGGACGGCACTCAAATGAAAGCTCGTCCGCAATACCTTCGTCGCAGTCGCTTGCACGACCTTGTCGCAGAAACGGAGGTGGAAGGGGGCGGGGGTTGTAGTCGGCGGCGGGGCGACATCGGTGGTAGGTCGTGAAAGGGGAGGTAATCCTGTCCGCGTCCATCCTGATAGGCATTGTCCGACAAAAGAAGTCCGCCGACGCCAATTTTCCTCCGCGATTTTCCTTCATTCGGCGACGACTCCTCTCTTTACCTCCCTCGCAAGCGGGCTCCTCCGCAATAAGACACGTGCTGCGAAAGAGACAGCTTTACAGGAGAAGATAGCCTTCCCTTCCTGAGTGTCTTTCGCGTTATACGTCTTTTGCTTCCTCATCGTACGCTGTCTCCTTTTTGATTCCTTTTGTTTTCTGACGTCCACGTCGCGTGTCTCTAAGCATACGGTTCAGTCGCTATATTTTATTTGTTTTTTTTTTATACTTTGTTGCGGAGAGACATGTTCAGGCACTGCACTATGGGAAACCGCCGGTAGCAGGCGGCGTCTTTGAGAACTAACTTTTTCATTTCTTTTTTGCCTCACTGTACTATCTCCACGTATGCGCGCGAGCGTGGAAGGGGGCCGTTTTCATCTGCTCAGTCATATAGTCCTCCGTCTTGCCGGCACCCGCTCGACTTTTGTGCTACGCCATCATGAAAGGGTGGAAGGGAGACTGCAGTTTCTTGTATTGGTCTGTGAAAGCGGCGGTCTGTGTGTCGCTAGCCATCGTCGTGATAGAGGCCGCCCTTGCTTGTCGCCTTTGTGGCGAAGCCGCTTCAAGGCGAGACTGTTTTCGGGAGCTCGTGTTTCCTCTCTCTCTCTCTCTCTCTCCTTTTACCCTCATCACCCACTTCCTTTTTTTTCTCCGTCCTAAGCTTTCCGAGACCCCCATGCGCCTACTCAGCGAAAGAGGTTTCTATATATGTATATATATTTTTTTGGCTTCTCCTTTTTCGGCGTTCCGCAAAGCACGGGTGCTGCGCGCATTCCATTGTGTGAACACGCGTCGTTGCGTGTTTCGAGATGAACTCGAAATGTTCATCTCCGCGCTAGCTTGCTCGGTCGTGTTCTTTCTTTCTCTCTCCCTCTCTTTCCTGCTTGCCTTCCTTCATGAATTTCCTTCTAGGATTACTGTGTATGTGTGTGTGAGTTTGCTCTCTCGTCTTCACAGAGACGCGCCGCGACACCATCATCTCCCCAGCCACGGCGCGGTATAACCATACGCCATTCACGCATCCGCAGAGGCTTTATAAGGCAGGAACCCTCAGCGAAACCGCTAAATCCTTTTTTTTTCTTTTCTTTCTTGTCAGGCTTCGAATGAATGCCGTCTCGGTTTTCCTGCCTGAGCGAATAGCCTGCTGTTTCGTGCGCCCACTCCTCCTCGTCGGCCTGTTGCTACCTTATATTCATTTTTGTTTCTTTATCTCTCTGTCTTTCTGAAGATGTTGCATTGTGTGTTTGTTGAGGGAGAGAGAGAGAGAGAGTTCGGAGAATGCCTAGGGATTTGCAAACGTGGGATCTATTCCATGATCGTGTTTTTGTTGGCCCTTGCAGAGACGCACCCTTAACGCACTCTCTTGTTTCATCCTTTTTTCTTTCATTTTAAAAGTGTTTAACTTCGTGTTCTTCTCCACCGAATCCCCGTGAATAAAAGAAACATTGATCTTTCTTTAAACAATGCTCCATCTATCGTATGTCACCTGCACGTCGTCACGTGCTGATATATATCGATTCGGCTACCGCTCCCTGCGCCGTAGTTTCTTTGTGGCCGTTACGTTCCTCGTACAGCTGGATTTCGTGCTTTTGCTCGTGGCCACGAACGACGGGTCGCTGAAGTGTGAATCTGGGATAAGAGTGACGATGGTTTGCGTCCCACGAGATCCCTTGAGCGACGGCTTTGTCTCACTCGAGTTCGACCTGCCTCCGTAATGCTGTTTTTTATTGCAAAGGTGAACAGTTCTCGCTTCTTTATTACTGTGTTCGTGGATATACGTCGCAGCTACGTTGTTCTTGTCGAGATCATGGATTCCGAATTCGCAACGATGCGATCGCTATGTTAGCGTTGCGGGCAAAAAGCAGCGCTCCTGTAGCAGCATGTGACGCTACTCTTTGTTCTAGCAGCCGCAAGTACTTGGTTTCGAAAAGAATGGCGAAGACATCCCACGAGGCAGTGAAACACTTTTCTGCTACGTCGACTGCTCTCAAAACAGCGATCACAGCCACCTTCGTCGTATTATCAAATGAAACAAGAGGATATAAACCGATCGAAGCGTTATTCTCGAATTTTCATCACTTTCACTACAAAACAACACCAGCATCGGAGTGTCTTGGAATGCTACACAGCGGCGCTTTTTCTTTTTTTCAGGAAGATAGAAAAAGAAAAAGGTGGCATTATCCAGTTTTTTACTTGAAGCCTGGGTGGGGAAATGGGAGTTGTAAAGAGGGCTGCTGTTTCTATCGCGTACGTGCACCTAACCGCAGTGCCAATTGAATCCACTAACTTTTTATTTTTATCCGTACAACTAAGCAACACCTGAGGTAACAGAGCTACTTGATTTTTTCCGTTCTGGTTGCCATATTGTATTTTTTTTTCATTTCTGTTAACCATCTCCCCGCACTTGCATTCACGTTTTAAGAGTAACTCAATAATTGTACGCCCTAATAGTAAATAGAGTGCTGGTTAACATATGCATTATCTCCATACCTCTTAATAGGTGATCTTGAGAGAGAATCTACTCCGCCATAAGATGAATGCGTTTTATCAATGAAAACAGGACTATGCAACTTTAATAATAATAATAATAATAATAATAATAATAATAATAATAATAATAATAATAATAATAATAATAATAATAGTACAGTAGTAGTAGTAGTAGCAGCAGTAGTAGTAAGAGTTACACGAAAGTTATCACTCTCCCGCCTCCCCGCCTTCAAAATAAAAATATACCTGGAACGTTTTGCCTGTTCGAATGCAGCTGATCTTTTTCTGTTATGAAAGTAGCGACTTTTCTGAAATCCTACTTCATTTTGCGTACTTCTCGCGGTCACTTGCACAGCACATTATACTCTGCTTGTATATAAACACAGCGAACGTTCTCTCCTATAAGTGCTGTGAAAGTGTGGGAGCGCGAGAAATTTTTAAACGCGGTGTTTAACCTGGGACAACCATTCACTTTTCATAAAGAAGTTACATGGAGTTTCCCACAGTTTCATGTTTAGAGGACAGCGCGATCTGTGCGACAAACTGATCTCGAAGCGTCCGCTTTCTTACTTGTTGCATTTTCGGCCTATAACATTGTCTCCAACCCACCCGTTAAATGCGTTCTTGCGTGCCATTTGACGCGGAGACAGCGTTGAGCCGCTATTTTTCATCACTGCGGTCTCTCTGCAAAGTATACGTGTTCGAGTATTTAGTATATATTTCATAAAATATGTGGCAAACAGTCTATTCGCGGTGGGACAAGTTGTTGAGAACGTGTGGGACCTCTCGGAAGCGGAAGTTTTTTTTTATAGAAAATGTGGACACTGGCTTGCGTGCACTTGCAGACTCTGTATCTGGAAGGATATACCTTGCGACACAAAAGGTTCATTGTGGCAAGCGTATATACCGTTGAACAGACGTATGTATTTGCAAAGCGTATTGTTCCGAGTTACTTCGATCCAGCAGATTCGTTTTTCAGCCCGTTTCTTGTCAGATTGTGCTGACACCAAGTGCTCATTTACTGCTTGCCATAGGTTCCCTTTTTCTCCCTCTTTTATTATATTTTTTTATTTCCGCGCATAATTAAGCCCCCCCCCCCCCCCCTCCTTTATCCTAGGCATCCACCCTTCTGTCATTGTCTATTCGATGCGTACCATTCGAAGTCGGCACCGTGGTACCGCAGTCTCTCTGCATTACAAAAGGCTTACCGCTTGCGCGCGCTGAAATTGCCTGGCGCTCATTGAAATGCATTTGAAAAGACTCGATCTGGTGAGAAAATGAATTGCTGCCCCACCGCTTTTATCTGCGTATTTGTGTTTCACGGAGGCTTGGCCCGAGTCTCGACTGCTCTCCTTTGATCCAGTCGAAAAGGTAGGAGATAAATTAATTCTTTTTTCTTTTTGCTTATGTTTCTCGCACATCCTCCGTGAAATAGTGATGTAGCGAAGCTGCTTCCTCTCTTATTTCTCATTTTTGCACAAAAGTCGTCGATACAAACTGGACTGCGGAGTGGTACAGAACTGGCGAGGGGTCAGTGCGAGCTAACAAAAAAAAAAAAAGATATTACAGATGGTAGGGAGAAGGGAAGGACGAGGAAAGGAATGGGGAGAGACGGGAAATCGACCGCGCTGGTATTGCAGAGAATGGGGAGGAAGTAAAAAAAAGTTAGTTCCGAAAGCGGGAGGAACTAGAAGAGAAAGGGGGGGGGGGGGGAGGGGGTACTGCGAAGCAGACCAGGCCGCGTTTTCTTCGCGGTTTCGCGCCGCCAAGCAATTGACGTCACGTCCGGACGCAGTTCGGATTGGCCCGTTTCGCCGAGCGCATCTGCGTCCGGTTTGAGAGAGAAGGTGGTACGGCGTCCGGCGCACGTCGTCTGAAAGCGCTGGCGGCGGCGTCGTCTGCTACTGCAGCTGTGGCGTACCGCCGAGGCCACTAGCGCTCGCAGCGGCGGCGCTGGCTGCTTTCAGAACGCGACGCTCAAGAGCGTTGCCGCTTCGGCATGCCTGAGGGCGCTCCGATCCGATCGCGAGCTAAATTTAGCTCCTCCGCCGGGGAGTCGCTCGGCGCTCCGCGAGAGGGAGGTCAGGGATGACGCGGGAAGCGGCGAAGATGGCGGACAGCGCGCCCGGGGCTCCCGGAGTCGTCGCCGACTTCGTCGGCGCCTGGGATGCTGCTGCGCCCGAGTGCACCGATGCGCCGACGGCCGTGACGCGCCGAAACGCCCCGGACGGGCGGCTTCTCCGGGAGGACCAGTAAAGAAAGAAAGGAGAGAGAGCAAGGACGGGTCTCTTGGTGTTGGTGCGCGGGTCGCGTGCTGCTGTTTTTTTTCCTTCGTGCTCTCGAAGGAAGAACGTGTCGTCGTCGCTCCCCTGGCAACCAGCGGCCGCCGGCTGCTGCCGCGGCGGCGGCGGCGGCGCCGTTAGGCCTAAGCGCTTTCGACATGGTGATGGCATTGGACGGCCTGACGCGGCTCTGCCCGTCAGTGCTCTTCGACTGGCGTCTGTACGCCGAGCGGGGTTGCCCTTCCTTCTTCCACAAACACCGGGGTCGGCTTCGAGTCGACGACTGCGAGCTTGCTTTCCTCAAGCAGGTAAATATAAAGTAGACATCATCGTTCCCCTCCCTGACCCTGTACCGTCGCTTGCACCTACTGCCCCTGCTCTCGCGTAGACGTGGCTCACATAGAAGCGCTAGAGAGACGTACCGTATCTGCTCGAAATCGCCTACTGTCTGTTTCCGTGCAACTTCCTCTCCCCTTTCGATCTCGATACCAACATGACACACTGAAAGTGTTGCTCGTTCGTAAGCTTAGTTAACTAACGCCCTCTGACTGACTTTTTAAGAGGTATCTGTGTACATGAAACGATGCATGCACTACGGTTACCCCTGGGACAGTAGCTGCCAGGCAGGATAGGATGGTGTACCTCGCGCAGTGTTTCTAACCCAGTGCGAAGGGGATCTACCGTTCTTAGTTTCGAAATGTAGGCGTATGTGGTGACGCATTAGTTTCGTACTTTGCGGAACATGCAAATAGACGGCATTTCTGTTAAAAGCACAAGTTGAGAGTCGTGTGTTGGCCCGGTTCCGGGAACGCTTCTGTTCCCTTGTAGAATGTACATAAGCGCACGTTCGCGCGGATAATGTAGCAGCCGTGTGTTTCTTTCTTTCGGTGAGAGATGTGTGGATCGTCGTGTAGACCACGTGACTGGAACTTGGAGGAGGCAATAAAAGAAAGCGCAGAAGGCACAAGGACACCAATGCTGTTTTCTTCTTCATAAAAGTGATTCAATATATGAGGGAGACATGATGATATCGTAAATGTGTAAGGGGCAATGATTGCAAATTAGGGGGTTGCTACCGTACCCCGGGTTTATGATGAAATGATGATGATTTCTGGTGTGTCACGTCCGAAGCTGTGGTATGATTATGAGAGTCACCGTAGTGGAGAGCTCCGGGAATTTCAATCACCCAGGGTTTTTCAACGCGCACTGACATTGCGGGTGATGAAGAAATGATTAGAACGATAAGAACACAAGAGGCACATAGAAAAGTAGCACGTGCACTGCTGCTCAAAGCACAACTTTTTCATTGTATTTGTTGTTTTTTGAGGATCGCAACAACACATTAATCGCCTCTTGCTGCGACGCCTTATCAGCTTGGCACTTAAAGTTAGCGCTACTTACAAAAAACCCATCACGTAGCAATGAAGAAACACAGACACGAGGTGATGCGCTCAATTTAAGTTTGCCATCGTGCCCTTGGGTCGCTTTAGTTTACATAACCATACCGTAGCTGATAATCAAGACTTTGTCCGCACGCAAATGTCAAAAACGTCAGCACATAAATCGTATGATACGTTGGCATGGTGTTTCGAAAGTTGACTTTGTTAGTTTCTGTGTATAATTTTTCTTGCCTATAAGTATCATTAAATTATGGCAGAAAACTGCTTACACCGCGTTTTCACTTATCTAAAGCAAGTGGCAGATCACTTTTGATGTTCGAAACAATCTTGGATAGTAAGAAGCATTCTGTACTGCTCAACGCGCAGCGAATATTCGATTTAAAAATCCCAGGCTCTCTTTCTCGAATCACGGGTTCAGAGATGCGACTTCACGGATTGCGCTCTACCTAGACGATACGAAACTTGGTTGCGGTAAATGTGGTGGTTGCGGCTATGGCTATGGCTACGGCTATGGTAGCGGCTATGGTTGTGGTTCGTTATCTTTCTCGGTGGCACCAGTTTGATAGCTTGCGACTTCGGTACGTTGCCGCGCGTTAAAATTCCGGGCATCGACATCATATGGCCTAGTTTACTTGATTTTGCATTAATTGGTTAGTTTTCTTCATGCACATTAGAAATAAAAGAATGTCTCACTGCATTGTTTACACTAAAAGGCCTCCTTCCTTTGTCATACTTCGTAATGTAACCCTGCATGATTCCGTTCGATAAATGAAAACTATTTGACCTCTTTGGGCTTTGGGGCGCCTTTAGGCATTTTCGCATGGCGATATAGTTTCTTATTTGGCCCCAAACAGAATGAATCTTTAAAACAACAGCTAAAGGATTCAGTCACTCCAGCTTATGAGCGGAGTCATATCAAACATTTCATTTGAATGGCTTATAATGCGTCAATTTACCCCAGTCATCCAACACGGAATGTCCCTGTATAACTATTTTCGTAAGGATTGGCTGTAGTAGCGCTGTAGACTGATTCTTAAGGCCATTAAAAAAAAAGAAAGTACTCTTGCCGTAACCTACGATTGCGACGCTCCTACACATTCATAAAATCGCTTGCTTATATATATATTATATATATATATATATATATATATATATATATATATATATATATATATATATATATATATATATAGTGAACGCGGTTCTGAATGCTGCGACATGGGCTTAAAACAAACAAAAACAATAAGACACAGCTTCGGCCTTTCAAACAGCCATGCTTCTTTTGCTTGCCAGTTCTTAGAATGGGACGTGAAAAAAAAAAAAGGGGGGGGGGGAGGGGTTAAATGCGCAGTTGTAGCAACGCGACTATAGGCTTTTGTGCTTTCCTTACTATTTATACCGCTGCTTGGTTTCTTTCATTTCGTTCACTCGTGAATATTGCACGCACTCAATCGCACGCTTACTTAATCTCGTTCTTCTCTTTTTTCTCTCTCTTGCTGAAAGGGGTGGGGGGGGGAGGCGTTTTACTCCGTCATCACTTTTCGTTTGCCATTGGGGTAGTGAAGTCGCAGTAATGCGATTACCAGAACAGCCCGCTTGGCTTTAAAGGAAACCTCGTTTTGCGCCTCAAAAGGGTTTCCTTCTATTTGAGGCCTCACCTTCCAACTTTGTCGTCGACGCATTTCGCGCGTCAAATTTTTGTAACGTCACCGCCAGAGGCGTTTTTCATAACCTCACACCCCCTTTTCTTCTTTAGTGTCTATCGGTCCATACTACGGACATTGTGGCGTGAATAGTCTACTGCGTGACGACGTGTCAGTTCGACCACGGAAAGGTTAATAAAACGTACTCCGCCGCTGCATTTGTTAAGCTACCAGGTATGATGGATAGTACGTGAGTTTGCGTATCATACTCTCAGCTTCAGATATTTAACTTGTCCTCAGGTTCCGCACTCCATCCTTTCTTTTTCCTTGGATGAGTTCTTCCAGTTTGTTGTACCATTTCACGGAGTTAAAGAGTGCAAAATATACAAGCCTAAGGACGCTCACGCGACAAGTTCTGTTGCACGTTTGTATGTACATAGGAGCAAAAGACTCTGCTTTCGCGTGGTAATTGAAAACTGTTGCACTTATCATATTTCCGTGAAAATAGTTATATAGACAGGTAAGGAGATGCCTTTGAAACGGTAGGACAAATCACGTAAGAAACTTCTATAATGAACCACTATTCCCGCGCTCTCCCAACGTGCGCGCCTTCTAAGGCCGTAGACATTTCCAGACAGCGTTCCTCCACAATGTATATTTGATTTCCGCGTTGCAATGGCCAACCCAGTGTGTTTCCCCGCAATAACTTGTCCCCGTGGAGTCGGTTGAACACGCTTTTGCGGGACCGTCCTCGATACAGTCTTTCATCGGAGAAACGCCAGCAACGTAACGTCGCCCCGTTAAAGCTGACGGCCGACGCCGTCCTTTTGTTTGTTCGACAAGATTGACAACAGCGTGCGATGATTCCCAGCGTGCTCTCATCAAGGCTGTGCGACGCGAAGCGAGACGACCTCGCTCGTCCTGTCAATTCGGACGACTTCCCGACACGACCCACAATCGGCCGCCCCCCCCCTCCCTCTCTTCATTTCAAACCGTTCCGTCCTTGAACATACATAGCGCCATATTTGTGGTAATTCAAGGTATCGCGAGGCATTAAAATTGCGCTTTCTGTAGTAGTTCTCACGACCATGTGAAAAAGCACTTAGTTCAGGACCACACTCTTAGCACGGTAGCATTTAGTTTATTTTATAGGTGCACCAGAATGTGAAAATATGCTGCTTTACTAAAAGTGTTTTAACCTTTAGTAAAGGAGCATATTTTCACATCTTTGTGTACCTATAAAACAAACTAAAGGTTACCGTGCTAAGAGTGTAAAATTTGAAGAAAAAAATGAACTAGGTCGCAGGAAACTGAATAAAAAAGTATGAATTAATGTTCAGTACATTTAGAAATTTGAAGAGTACATAAGGAAGGAGCAGTTGCGTCCATTAAGTGAAAATTTAGAGCCCCCCCCTCTTTCATGCATTATACCAGAACAGAATATTGTTTGCTAGCCGCTTTGCATGTAGGGGTGTAATGAAATAATAATGCTTGCTCACTGCCATGTGGGCTTGGACATAGATAGTAGTGTTCCCTCCATCAAGTTCTTCGCGTACTGTGGCAGTTCGCCTTACGGGAATTCTTCGGAGGACATTTTTTTATTGTTACTATTAATATTATTATCACTGTGAAATCCCGTTGCGACTATTCCCCTTAATGCGTTTTTCCGGGTGATACGTTCTTTCCACAGCCAACAACGCGCCGTAGGCGCAATGTGTATTCATGCGGTTGATGTGCGTCGTATTTTCTGGTTCCCGCGAAAAACATATTGTATGAACGAGATTCTACTGTATTATTATTATTATTATTATTATTATTATTATTATTATTATTATTATTATTATTATTATTATTATTATTATTATTATTATTATTATTATTATTATTCATAACTCCAACAGCGTGTGGGAGATTTTGTTTTCCTTTGTTAGTATTGGCCCTGAAATGGTCTTTGCTTACAGATTGACGTTGCAACTGCTTCTGAAACGCCGGTTTACTTCCATTACAGTATGTTTGTCTATGTAGTGGTAATAAATTACCTCTAGAAAACGCGCGTCAGCGCATACAGCATTAGTTCTTTTTCTGCACGGTGAGCTTAGAAGCGCAAGTAAACGCAACGTGCCACAGGAAAGCGTACTAGACGCAGGAGCTAATTCAGGCAGGGAATGCGCTTAACTGTGTAGAGGGAATGTACCGCGCGGGGGCCCGTGCTGTACTTGTTCTCCTCTCGCGCCGCCATCTTTTAGCTGTAGGATGAAACAAAAAGAAGCAAGAGAAATAGATGGGACGTAAATGACGAACTGGGGCTGAAAAAAAAAAAGCAGGGCGCGTAATAACGAGGTTCGGCTACTAACGAGTTCGCCTCGAAAAAAAATAGAAGTCAGGGAACGAAAAAAAAAAGAAAAAAAGCGAGAGAGGGCGCAGAGTAGATGTACTCACCTCTTATTCTTCCTCTCCGTGTATCTGTCCATACGCTCGTATATATATCGAGCGCAGGAGAGGACCTCGGCCCATCCTTGACTGCAGAGGGCGAGGGATTCGGATGGACAAAAGGGGGGCAATCAAAGTTGCATTAAGGAACGAGAGAGAGAGAGAGAGAGCGTCAGTTTTCTTTTTTTTTTCGTTTGTACCGATATATAATCTTTTTTTTTTTTTTGTTTAATCTCGCAGCTCTTTCATTAGAGGGCGGGGCGAAGGGGTGGAAACGGTGTAACGGCATTTCACATCAAGAATCTTCCGAGTAGACAAAGATAGAAAGAATTAAGGCAAGACAGGGCGAATAGCCGGGTCGCTTGTGGTTTGCTACCCTACTGCGGGAAACAGAGAGGTGAGCGGAACAATGAAGCGGAAAGGGAAAGTAGGAACGAGAAGTGATGCGCACGCACTCGTAACGGCGTTCATAGCACGACGGTGGACCTTTAACGAGCGCGGCTGTCTCTAAAAATGAGCGCGAAGATGGGCGGTATAGGTTGACGTTTTGCCGTGACTTGAGTTTTGACTCTTGAGAAACGATTGAACATGTTGGCAACACAGCACAAGCGGGAAAGCGAAGGACAAAAGTAAAGAAGGAAGCAGGACTGGCGCTCACTCACAACTAAGTTTATTGAAAAAAAAAAAAACGCGCATGAACTTATTAGACTCGCCTATTATTCGCCACGTTATCTGATTCATTAGTTGTGTCGCGGTCTTGTGAGAGCAAGATGTTATAGCGCTCTCTGATACTCTAAAGTAACTCTTGTCTACCACTGAAGGATTGAAGCGAAATTTCTTCGGAGTGTATGAAATTCCATGGTCTTAGCATATGTAGCCACTCCCTAAAGCATGTAGACAAGGCTGTAGGACTGCGCGTTCGATGGTGTCGCCCCACGCCATCGGCGGTACAGCCGTGCTGCCCCCTTGTGGGAGACACAAACTTGCGTCGTGTCTTAACGCGCCGACAAGTTCTGACTAAATGCGTCGATAAACGAACACCGAAGACATAGAGAACAAAGCCGAAACTGTATTTTAATCTCTTGTTTCTTTGTTGCCGCGTTCTTTTCGTGTTCTCTGTTTTCTATGCGTAATGTGCATGCCTGTTCAGAAAATAGACCATTTGGTGTATCGCGCATCGCCCTACTAGCTTTCGTGAGCCGTCTCTACAAGCACTTTATCAGAACTTGGCTTGTCCAGCCACAAAGCCCCACCGACTGGCTCCTGTAGCTGTCTTACTAGCGGACACTCGCAGGCGGTAAAGAGGATATAGCGTGCGTAGGGAACAACTCTGATTGATTTGTGGGGTTTAACGTCCCAAAACCAGTTCTGATTATGAGAGACGCCGTAGTGGAGGTCTCCGGAAATTTCGACCACCTGGGGTTCTTTAACGTGCACTGACATCGCACAGCACACGGGCCTCAGCATTTCGCCTCCATCGAAATGCAGCCGCCGCGGCCGGGATTCGATCCCGCGACCTTCGGATCTGCAGCCGAGTGCCATAACCACTAGAGGGGAACAACTCTACGCCTTGCATATCTCCAGAGAGGTTACGTCACTATGCGAGCGAGCAAACGAAATTTGCTTGCGTGTTCTCTCCTCCTTAATGGAATTGGAATAGTCCGCGAGCATCCGTGGTAAGATCACTATAGCCTAGGTTGCAGCCCGGAGCTTGGTTACAGGTTGGTTTCAGCGCTAACGGCAGCGGACTGGCCACAGATTGAGATTACACGTCGGCTTACGGCTACAGATGCGAGTGAAGTTCCCACTTGGGGACGACTTAGTTTCGACTCCAGCTTTAGCGAAAGCGGTGACACCTTCGTAGGGTGACAGGACTCGTAGTGGGCGACTTGCTCGGCGCGAAAGCTCATTTACCTCGTTGTGGGGGTCAGAAGGTTAGCCGCCCCAGCGCTTGCCACCGCTCAATGAGATCCCACGGGAGCTTTATCTTTGACACCCAAAATCCTCTTGAGATTCTTCTTGACGAATCGTTTCCTTCCTTTGATTCAAAGGACATGCCACCCTGATTTCAGTCGGCTTCTTGTATTAGGGGCCGAATTGAGGTGTCATATATTTAACGTCCCAAATCCAAAGGAAACTGGGGTTCTGAAGAAGAAAGCTTCAAATCATAGTAAGTCATCAAACAACGTTGGCAGAGCCAACGTTTTTCTAGGACAGTTTGTTGTCACCAGAGCAGTAACCGTTTCTTGTATCGATTGTCGACCTGACGAAGACAGGTCTTCATATCTAACTGTTCGCTACAGCAACATGCCTTGTTCGACTACTCAACGCATAACATTCTAAAACAACGCTAGGCCTGTGTTCTGAGGTGTCTTCGTACTGGTCGTTATGCGTGTTGACGGGACCATGGAATCATTCTGTATGCCTGCAGTTCTTCATCCGCTTGCATCACGTTGTTGATCTGGTAATGTACCACGATAGCCGCAGGAGCAGTAATACCGCGGTATAGCTTTGAAGGGCTTGTGTCACAGAAAATAAGTTACTGACGTTGACCGAGAGCGACTGATGGCGGCGGCAGTGGATGGAGACGACGAAAGTAAGTTGAAGAATGTTCGGTTACCCGTAAAATTCCGCGGAACAACTTTTGTAAGTAGAGTAAGCTAACTGGTCTGAAAGGAAACGAGCTTTCTCTAGGTGGGAATGGAACCCAGCCTTTAGTGTGCGAGGCAAGCGCGCTCCGAAGGCGCCACGTCGGCTCCGCGTAATATGAACGCTGTAAACGGGCGTATGTAGTTAATAGGCGTGTTCTGCGCTGCCGCGCTATATGCCCGCGGAGGTCGCTAAGAACAGCGGTGAAATTTTGGACAAGGCAAAACCCACGTATAACAGACCAGAAATTTCGTCCCGATTACACAATTTGGAATAATGCGCCTATGCGCCGGGTATGCGCCACGTGTACTGGGTACGTGCCATGAGAGAGAGGAACAAAAGAAGAGCGGGCGCGCTGTTGAGTTGCTTGTGACGTATCGTGACGTGTGACGTGACGTGCGTGTGACGGAGTCGATGCGGTCACGTGTAATAAAAAACACAATCACAATAAGGTCCGCCTTCGCACAAAGGAACCAGTGTTTTGTGGGTGTGAATTGCATATTTACGCGCCTCGAGAGCATGGACAAGCCAAAGAGGGAACGTAATGTGAAGGAGTCACAATAATAGCTATCAGCGTTCCACTCTTAAAGGCGGAATCTTAACAGTCCTCCAAGTTCTTTTTAACACTAGAGTAGACGTGATCTCGTCATCCAGTTTGCGGCAAGCGTTCCGGAGTGAGGGCAACCGTACTACGTCACTGACGCAGAGAGTGCAAGCGCGAGGCAGACAAGTTATCACCACGATCAAATCACATCTCCTCACGTTCTTATTAGGATTCGCGATTTTCGCCCACGCTTCGAGACGTATTGCGTCGGGCGCCAATAACGCCTCGGCCCGATCCGTTATCCCGGGTGGTTCCACATCGTCGCGACAGTGTTTGCGTAACGGCCCGCAACGAGGCGAGTCCCGAGAGAGATGATTGATCAGCGTTATGTAGGCCCTCTTCGCGAAGTCGTTATTTTATTTATGTATTGATTTATTTTTTGCCGTAACACCAGCATCGACACGTACCGAATCAAATTCCGCATTCGGGCCGAGACATACAACCGCGGATATGAAGAAATTCCTGGAAGTGAATGTATCCCGTGGGCCCCGTCTTTTTCTATTTTCGTTACTTGCATTGATACACACCAGCCGTATCTTGTATAACATTTGATTGGCACTTCTTTCTTTTGCCCCCTTTCAGTCAAGTCCCACACCATGTAGTTGTCTACATTCATCTCAATCTTATGGCGCTTTCACGTACGGATGACACGGTGATTTTATGGTTCCCGTGTTTTGCAAAATGTCGGAGAAATAGGCAATATGACAGTCTTTCCATATCATTTGCCTGCAGCTTTCTCTACACCCCCCTCCCCCCCCCCCCCCCCGCCTTTCTTTTAATGATGCGAGCTTATTTTGTACATTGTCGAAGAGTTAATGCTAAGAAATCGAAAACTCCACAACTTTTTCTTCGTCGCTCTTTTATGTCTCTTCTTTCTGGGAAGCAGTTAACATTTACGTTCACAAGGCAACATATAAAAGTGGTTTAAATTGCCGCCCAGTTAAGGAAAATGGCACATTTAAAATGCTAAATTACGCCCATTTAAGTTTTTCTCCTTTCTTTCTTTTTGCGCAATTGTGTGTTGAGAAAAAGCCGCATTTAAGCACACATTATACTGCGCAGATAACGCGCAGCGCATATCGAAAAGAGAATTGTGGCGACGTTTTAAGTGAGTAACTTTTGTGCGTGAGGTACATCAGCTGCTCAAGTCATACAGCTTCAATTATTACCCATTCCTAGCGAACATTAGCCGTCGGTGTTAGTAGTATGCGTACGGAGGTATGTCGGTCCTCACTTAAAGTCGGTAATGGGTCCCTAATGGACATCTTTTAAAAGTAATTGAACGATGCTCACCTCTAGTGTGTCGTGTGTGTGTGTGTGTGTGTGTTGTTTGTGTGTGGTTGTGGTGTGTGTGTGTGTGTGTGG
Organism: Hyalomma asiaticum; assembly: GCA_013339685.2. Lineage (NCBI taxonomy): Eukaryota > Metazoa > Arthropoda > Arachnida > Ixodida > Ixodidae > Hyalomma > Hyalomma asiaticum. Next base: position 89,619,262 of record CM023486.1, on the reverse strand, counting down.
TGTGCACTGTTTATAGCATAAGCACGTGAAGAGACAGATTACTTTAAATAGCTGCTGTGTAGAAAAAAAGTGATTAACATATATACGGAATATGGGCAGTGGCGCTGATAAATCCCTAAACTTCTTCAAACGCGCTTGAAACTGACTGAAACACATCTGCAACCCACCAAATTATACCGCAGC
>CM023486.1:89570717-89618979 GCA_013339685.2 Hyalomma asiaticum | reverse complement strand
CCACCTGAACCCGCTAACCTTTCAATGTTCGTCCCCGGCCACTAATGTATTTTGAGTTTATAGAAAGCGCTAGTTCTTCCGCGTCTTGCGAAAACACGTCGTTCGCTGCGGCTTCTTTCACTTTATTTTTCTCGACAGACCACTTCGTCTTTCCGTGCGACGGTGCGATAGCCAGTAGAACGTCGGAGGCAAAAATAAAAATAAAAGAATGTTGTGAATAGAGGATATATATACTTTAAAAGATAATAATATGAGAGGGCCTCTTCTCCCAACCGACCTTTGCGCCGACTCAACAGGAAAAAACTTGGCAGCTTCTTCGAGCGGCAGAATGGATTGGCTTGCGGCTCGACTCTAGCGAGCCATCGGGGTTAAAGAAGTACGACGGGAAGGTTAGCGGGAAGGATGGAAGGGTGCAGAGGTGCGGCTGAAGGGGAGCTGCCGGTTCGGGTCGTGTGCTCCGTATCTCAGCCCGGCGAACGTCACTCCTCCTGTTGCCGTCGCCTTACCGTCCGATCTCCGTTGCGATTAAGGAAGGAGGTCGCAAAGGGGGTGGGAGGTCAACTGCAAGTGCGCAAGACAAAAAAAAAAAAAAAGAGAGCGCGTCGGTGTGTGTGGGCACAGTGATTGGAAAGAAAAGTGGCGGTCGGCGAGCAACGCAAAGGCAAGAAAAAGGTGCTGCCGCTTTGGAAGGTGTGCGAGGAGGAGGAGGGAAGAGAGAAATTGTGAGGCAGGCGAGCAGCGACGGCGTTGTGGCGACCCGTCGCCATGGCAACGGCAGCTGTGACGCGCGCCCGCGCCACTTGTCCGGTGGAGTAGTACACTTCTACCTTCCCCTCTGCGGAGCAGCCGCTGCATCTCTCTCCCCAGTTCCCTGCCTGCCCTCGTCTTTTCCCCTAGAGAGCGTCCGTTTCCCTCTCTCCTCTTGACCTGTCTCTCCCTTCGCTCGCAGCAAGCCGTTGCTTTCCCTTTCCCTCTCTCCAGGGCGCTATCCTCTCTTCTCATTATCGTGTGCTTGCGTTCGCCCTCAATATCTCCTCCTCTCCCTATTTTCGCCCGATACACCGAAAAAAAGACAGCCTCCCCAGATTTCCCTCGTCTCCTTCCACTTTGCGGACCTTAACGATAAGCTGACGGAGAGCCGGGTTTCTTTCCTTTCGCCATCTCAGATGCTATCTTCTTCCTTCCGGTGGAAGTGCGGAAGAAAGGGAGGCAGTTGCGTTCCCTTCCTGTATTTCGTTTCCTCCCTCCTGTCGGAACGCGGCGGTGATGACGACAAACAAATAGTGCCAGAGAGAAGAACGGGGGGGGGAGAGCGCTATGACGTCAGCGCTGAACTTCTGCTCTAGTCCGGGCCGTCGGCCCCTTTGCCAGAGCGGCAGGCATGGTTTAAACGCGTGACCTGGTTTCTGGTTTGTTCGAAGACATACTTTCTTGTTTTCTTTTATTTGCTTTATAGTCGGCCCCGTACTTCTTTTGCGACGATGTGTTTGAATGGCGTGCTATATTTAACACCCGTACTAAGTAACGCGGTTTCAGAAAGTGGGGGGCGAGATTCGTAAAACTTAACTCGCACAAGGACTCGCACAATTTCCGCGCCATATCTGTTCCGAATGGCAGCAGATAGGCGTCAAGAGGATTCGCTGGCTTTGCTTGCGTAAGATATGTTACGCTATTATGCTGGGTTTCATAAGTGAAAGTTGTGCTTCGAAATGTAGTCTTGCATTGCTAAAGAGACCAAGCTCTGGAACTCGAGTGTAGTTAGCCGACCAGGGGTATAGGAAATTTGGTGTCAGAAATTTTTCCCACGGCGGCTTTCAAAATAACGCTGGCCTCTTTAATGCTCACATAGCCTTCATTCGCTGTTTTCTCTGGCTCTCTCTTTCCCCCAATCCCACGTAACACTATTCGAACGTTCGAAAATTCGCGAGCAAGATTTAGATATACATCTTTGCATGGCCTGAGCTTGTTCGCACTACGCGATAAAGACCAGGAAATTGTTCTGGGAGTCGCCAGTGCATTCGCACTGAGAACGCAGATTTGCTGGACTTACCGAATCGCTACATCATGCGGTTAACAAAAAAAAAAAATTGCGGCACTTTACGGCTGTTGAAGGAGGCGCAGAGGTGCTTTGGGGCATTTGGCGTCGGGCGTATTACGAAACTGTGCTATAAATCCGTAGTGTTTTCTTCCCTAGTGCACATAAATGTGGTGCCTTTCCCAGTCGTCCTGTTTCAACAAGCAACGTCCTCATCCTGCAGTTGTGTTCTTTGTTGCGACGCAGTAGAAAAACAATGCGCTGAAATTCTCTTGATGGTTAAACAGTGAGGCGTGCGAAACATGAGCTCTGAATTTCTTGCACCTTTCATCTATCTATCTATCTATCTATCTATCTATCTATCTATCTATCTATCTATCTATCTATCTATCTATCTATCTATCTATCTATCTATCTATCTATCTATCTATCTATCTCGGACATACAGCCTTTACTTTGCAGCAATTGCATATGAAATACCCTAGACGACGCCTTCGTATAGCAACCCATTTTCGCCTGTCGTAATTGCACACTTCTAGTACCGCGCGACTGCATACGGTCTAAGAAGTGAAGGCACTCTAATCCAAATCAGTGCCGACGTACTCTTGCTCCCTGTAACGCTGGATAACATGACACACCAGGTGTAGTAGTTCTCTTTTGCCTACCTCTTCGTTTCGAAAGGCGCTCGCAGAAAGAAAAAAAAAATAATAATAACCGTCCTTCTTCGGTATATCCTTCTCCCTCATCTCCAATTGATTCCTAAAAGGTCATTTATAAGCTTTCGCTTTCCGCGCGAATTCCTCGGAAGAAGCGCGCCAGGCAATATCCGCCTGAAGAGAGCCCAACTCCAATTCGCCTCGATTCTTTCATCTTCTTTCATTTCCTTCTTCTATGTTAAACTTCGCTCGAAACGCTTCAAAATAGAACAATGCTTATTACAGATTGCTGCAGCGAGCCGTCGCCCTCGTTCGCCTTTCGGTATTTTCTTTCTCCTCTTCATTATCTCACTTACACTTTTGATTCTTTAAGTATTGGTTTATTTCTTAGTTGAATTCTTTCTTTTCTCTCGCCATTCTCTCACCTGTCCTTTTGTCGGAGAACCTTCCCTTTCAGGAGCGACCGTGTGTACGGAAATCTTTTGTCCCACAAAAGCGATCACCGCGGCATCAGCAGCAGCAGCGGCAGCTGGCAGGAACGATTCCATTCATTGTCGACCGCATTTTCTGAAAATGATGGGCTGCTAAACTTTATTACCCTCGGCGATTTATATATGGAACTAAAGGGTAAGGGGGATACGAGACGGGGAGTAATGGGAGAGGGGCAGGAGAACAGCGCAAAGACTGAGAGTGTAGTAAGGGGGTTCTCGAACCGGGCTTGCTCGAAGATTACGAAGAGGGCGAGGGGAGGGGGGTGAGGGGAAAGTGCCGCTGGCTCGGGAAGAGGCTGAGAAGGAACAAGTCGGAGGGTGGGCGATGGCGGCGGGGGGGGGTTATTTTCTCAGCCTCGTATTTTTCCTTTGTGCCTTGCTCTGAAGCGTTTTACTTCGTCGTGCAAAGCGACCAACGCACCAGGCGGGTAAGCAAAAAAAAAAAAAAGGGTTTAGGGAGGAGTGAACGAAGGAAGTGTTGGGGAATTCGGGAACGTAGCGAGTAGGTTCAGAGGGGAATGTGTGGATCAATCTGGCAACAGAGATAGAACGCTAGGTCTAAAAGAGCAAGGAAAGTGAGGGGCGAAAGGTGGAGAGACAGCATCGCGTGTTTTCAGTGTGGGAAGGGTGGAGGGTGAGGTAGGTAGGAGAGAGACGAAAAATGATAGAAGGAGAAATAACTGGCTGCGTCTTCTTCCAAGCTGACGTCGCCCTGAGGAGCATAGGTGCAGGAACACTTTCCCTTCTTTCCATTTCTTTTTCTATCTCCTGAATTCGTCGTCTGCTCCCCCCCCCCCCCCCCGTTCTTTTTTTTCTTCCATCGTCATCTGCTTTGCGTTCCGCGACGACTTGCTTGAAATGAATGGTAAGAGGAGTGACGGGAAGTGGAAGAGGATGAGGGTAGCTGTTCGGCCACGGAGGCAAGGTGGAAGATTTATTGCCCTCCAACAGGCCGAGTGAGAGAGAAGGAGAGAGACAGATCCAGATGTGATTTATGGCAAGGTACAAGTGCCGTGAGCATCTCTCACTATACTGCTGCGCTCGCCGTCGCTGTCGTCTCCCGAAGAAGGCGGGCTTCTGCCTCCGCCGATAGTTCTCCCTCTAAAACACTTCTTTTTTTTTTTTGCTGTCGTTTCTACCGCCGCTAGCGCGGAGTGAAATAGTTTGATTGGCGACGAGGGACAGGGCTGCGCATTTGTAACGACCGGGCAGGCGACGCGCGCTGGTGCATACATTTTGTTTGCGCCTGATCGCACCCACCACGCTCCCGCTGGAGCATACCTCGACGATCGCGCAGGATAGCGGGTGACGTTGTTCCCGCCAACGCCCGCGTGGCGTCGCATTCGAGGCGTTATGTGGAACAGAAGTTTGCGCAGTCGAGAAGAACCGGAACGGCCATTTGCATACTTAGGGGGCCACACCCCGGAAATTGATGTTTAACGCCATAGATAGCTTCCGGGGTGTTTTCTATGTGCTAAATCTAAGAGTAACGTATTGCGGACCGCAGCCGAGTGTTTCTTCCCGTCATCCACCACATTTGGATTGATTTAGCTATTTTACGACTTACTTTGTGGCATTAAAACTGTTTACTGTCGACACTAGCCGGAAGGTTGCTTCTTTTTTTAACTCGCAGCAAATCTAACCCACACGTAACGTAACCTGCGCACGTGATATCGTGAGGATGAGGTATCAATACGCTCGTTTATGTGAAGAAAGCCTGTAAAGCTTGCTTTTCCTAATAAGCATGCTTATCGTAGGAAAGCCAGCTTGCATAAGCTTGTTTTAACTTCCTACAAGAAAGAAAGAAAGAAAGAAAGAAAGAAAGAAAGAAAGAAAGGAAGGAAGAAAGTAAGAAAGAAAGAAAGAAAGAAAATCAATCAATCAATCAATCGGTCAATGAATCTCAGAAATGAAGGATTTCACTGATGCTGCATTTATTTTGCTTCAAAGCAGTTAGTTGCTATTCTTGCCCTGTAATTTTCATAACGTTTCGGTCTCTCTCAAGTCTCATCTCCACGATGAGACTTGAGGTATGCTGTCGTGTGGGACTCCGAATTAATTTTGACCTCCCTGCTTTGTTCTATAACGTCTAATTTCGCTGTCGTTTTTTTAATTTCGCTCTCATAAAATGTGATTGTGTTGCCGAAAATTCAACTCGTGTCTTCGAACATAGCAGTGCGACGCCTTAGCAGCGAAGCCGCCATACGACGGACGTTCTGTCAATTTTGAATTGATGGCAGTACTTGCTGCGGTCTTCTCACTATCACATTTCCGCGTTCGTGAAATGAGTTCGGTTCACCGAACATCATCGTCCAATTAATTATTTAATTAATAACTATAGTTGCTTTGCAAACCTAAGTTTTATTGTATGTGAGCAGTTAGTTGCCACACCAAACCACTAATTTGCAATAACTTTTTTTTTTCGTATTTCCTTGGGTGCCAGAAACACTAAAATCAAGTTAACATACTTTATACGTGTTTTCTGGCTCAGGTCTTCGGAGAGCGTTAGTCATGAGTGCCAAATAAAAGGCCGAAAGAATTCTCTTTTGCATCTCCTCTAAATCGTTTCAGTATCTCTTTAACGTTGCAGGAAGGTGCACAAATTGCATGTTCCTGCTGATTATGTACTGTGCAGGAACAGTGGGGCTCACGAAAAGGGTTCCTCTTAGATCGAAGATCACAATGGCGATCGATGGGAACTGGTAGCATGTGGTTTATATGTGGCTACGGTACACGTGCATAGGAGTGTTACATTTATTAGTGTTTTTCTTAAACGCTAAACGGGAAATAAGGTCACTTATCAAGACATATGGCGAGCTCTGACGAGGCTTCACGATCAACCCTGTGAGCGCTTCCCTAAAGGTGTTTCGCTCTCAAAAAAGAAAAAAAGAAGAGTGCCGGTGATTGAAGTTGGAGAAAGAAATCATAGAACACATGGTTCGGAAGTAACAAATTGCGCCGCTGTTTGTCGCTGACAGTTTCCGCAAGTGCGGAAATGTCGCGAGCGCGGAAAATGAACGAGGTCACCACTTCGGAAATGAAGAACCGGCTTCGGCTGTCGCGGGAGGATCCCGGGACGACTTGTCAAGAGCCGTCGGCGATCGATACCGAAAATCGAATTGCATTGCGCCACGATAACGAAGAAAAACGCAGTTTAGCGATACGAATACCGTTGTTTTGTTGTTGTTGTTGTTTTTCGAGCAAACTCTTCTTTATTAAGTACAGCAGAAAGAGAGAGAGAGAGAATTTTAACCACGACTTATGGGCTATTCTGAAACCATAAGAAAAAAAAGGGGGGGAGGGGGAGCAAAACTACAAGGAGCATGCATGTGTCCGCAGATACACACGTGTCAAAACACTATCGCGAAGGTCAATCAATCAATTAATCAATCAAAAAATCAATGATTATTCGATACATCCTCACTGTTATTACAAATGCAACATTGAAACTGTGTCTATCCACAGGAGGTTACGTAAGCAAGAATGACGCGAGGAGCTGTAACTATACTACGACTTTTTGGTGGACGCTAAAGCACGACCTTTAAGAGTGGGCGCTCATTCGACCCCATTAGCATCGCCTCATCGTAAATGCAATGGGTACGTTTTTTCGTATATGGAAATTACAGTCCGACCTCCCATGTGCGTGGATATTTAGTCGCAGTTCACTTTTTTTTTCTCACGGATTTTACTTTGAGAAATTCGATTTCGTTTACTAAAGTACACCACGACGGAGAGCTTGCGTGGTGGGGTGACCCGAGTCGGGAGTGGTAGAACTCGAAAATGGTTACTTCTGCCGTGGACGCAAACTCCGGCTTTTCTAGGATAGGAGCTCATCAGGGAAAAAAAACAAAACAATAAAATCTGGTTAGTCAATAGAATCTGAGAACGGGCTGAACGATCTAGCCTACCCCCCCCCCCCCTCCCCTTCTTCCTCTCCTTGTCTTCCTCTTTCCAAACACCTTTCGCTCTTTGTGCTTTGCTTTGCGTAGTTGCATTCATTGGAGAAACGCTTCTTGTACTGACATCGACTGCATGTAAAAATAAAAAGAAACACTGGTAATTTGGCAATAGCTTCGAAAGAAATGTCCGTTTGCGTTGTCCTTAACTATCTTTAAATATATTCAAATATATCGTTACGCGAACGACGAGGCACTGGGACTAGAGGCTATATGTACAATTTATATTGACAACAGCGGTTTGCAGTTGTTGTTGTTGTTGTTGTTGTTGTTGTTGTTGTTGTTGTTGTTGTGTTGTTGTTTCCCTCAGTGTTTGCAGCGCTGACCGATTCTGCTCTCAGCCCAAGCCACCGCCGTTCTTCCTCTTCTTCGCTCGCTCGATGGTGAATACAACATGCGTGTAGAAATATTGATAACCAGCTCTGTACCACCAATATATTTCTAAAATAAATGTGCACTTCCATAACCACTGCAACTCCACCGCACTTACCTATTGTGAAACCTACCTTATAACACTGGAATATGTTGGCTACCCTTGGCTAATATTAGGTACCCACTTTTATAACAATGTAGAATTTACAGAGGCTCTTATGTATCCTTACGAGCACTGAATGCGAAAACGACGCACGTTTGTCTGTGACGACTACGACTACGTCAACGCTCACCTCACGTGATTATCACGTACGTCATCACCGACGTCATTACGAGACGTCTTAAAAAAGAATACACGTGCGCCGCTATGCTTGTTCTACCTCGCTTCACCTTTCGCACGCTTTATTTCGCCGCACTTTCTTTGTGTGTGCCTGTGTTATATAACAGTAGCACGTTTACGCTGTGCGATAAACCGTTCCAGTGTTACCTTCGTTGAGCTTGTTAAAATCGGATCGATAAAACAATTATACATGCGGCTATGCTGGCTTCGCAGCATAGCCGCAAGTGTTTCCTTTTTTTTTTATCTTTTCTTTCTCCTTGCTGGCTCTCGAACGCACAGCGCCGTTTTCAATATTTGTCGACAGTCGAAGAACCACTGTGCAAGGCCCCCAACAAAAATAATTAACAAAAAGATGGTGTAGCACGCCCTGTTGGAAGTAGCGCCTGCATGTGTGTATTTTTTCGTGCCTCTCCTATAGTCCATGTGCTCTCTTCGCTTTTACATCTTCTTCAAGCCCTTTTCCTCTTTTTATTTTTTCTTCTTCATTTGACTTTTCCGCACACAGCCGTCAGCAGCACGCGAGGACGACTTCGGTTCGGCGCGTGTCATTATCGTGGGCCCCGGGGGCAACGCAGTCCCCGCACGCTGATGCTCGACACATTCCTGCTCGTGCAGTCGTTTCCTCCCGCGCATCGGCATAGAACAAAGTTCGATCCCATATCGCCCTCCACAGTTTCACAACGGAGAGAATCCCTCTAATGATCAGAGCTCCACACTCTCCATCTTCCTTTTTTTTTTTTTTTTGCCGGGCATGCCGATATCGAACAATACGCAAATATTATCTTTCCCTTTCATTCTCCGCTTCTTTCTCGTCTTTGGTTGTTCTTTGTTTTTTCCTGTTCGAGTATTACCACCAACGCTGCTATGATACTCCGGCAAGCGCGCGTCAAACGCACAACACCCGGTTCGACACTCACTTTATTATGACAGCGCTGTTTTCCTTTCTGTACTGCTTTTTCACTTCGTACCGCTTGATCGGGGTTTTTGTCTTCTTTCTATTAACGCTGCGCCGGGAGTTACGCCAACACTCGCTTGTTAATGCAGCTCTTCTTTTCTTTAATTCATTTTTTCTTTCTTTCTTTTTTTTTTTCCATCTCACCCTTCTTGGTCGGTCACCGCAGTGTTCACCGCAATCGCGAACCACTACCGGCGTTCGACTGCTTGGCCAGAATTTTGCGTGCGGGTCTGCGGCGTAGAAAGCATGCTTTCCGGGGTTGTTTGCTCTTCGTGCCATACGCCTCCTGTGATGCGCGCATTTGCGTTTCTTCTCCTTTGCCTTTTTACGTGTTTCTCTTCGGCGTATTGTTTTGTTTCCCTTTGCGTGTATGTGTCTCTTTTCTTCCGGAATAGGCGGGGAGGGTCTAAAAGAAAGAAAGAAAGAAAGAAAGAAAGAAGAAAGAAAGAAAGAAAGAAAGAAGAAAGAAAGAAAGAAAGAAAGAAAGAAAGAAAGAAAGAAAGAAAGAAAGAAAGAAAGAAAGTCGGTGCGCGGCGCTTCGTGCCTGAGTGCGCCTGGCTACGTGCCACGAATCGATATAAACGATAACCCTCGCTACGATCTTTCGCGATCCCGTTGTTTGATTATGAGTTGTTTCTTTCCCCTTTAATGCGTGCAGAGTGAGTCGGCGCGTGCTTTTCTTTCTTCCTGCGGCTTATACGCCACGGATGTGCGTGCGCGAGCGGTCCGACGCTGAAAAGGTCCACCCCGCGTGGTATCGACTGAGAGTGCGCTGTGTCGCTCAACCCCTAGACTTCAACCCCTCTTTGCCCCACGCCTATTACCGAAATTGAAGAGCCTCGTCCGTGCCTCGTCGTTCGAGCTTCTCAGATGTGCCTCGCGGAATAACTCGCTGCTGTTCCGAACCTGACGCACAGCTTCGATATTTTGAGAAAAGAGAGATATATTTTGTGCGTATAGGTGTTTCGCAAACGAATGTCACGGCGTAAGTTCCGCACAGAAGGTGTGCATGCAGGTCGACGGAATGAACTCTTGTCGAGAGGAGGAGACATGAGGCCTCGTGAAGCAGTACTTGTGTACGAATACGTGTGGAGGAAATGAAGGGCAGATGATAGTATCGACGTTATTACTACTGATTATTTTTGCAACATTATTATTATTATTATTATTATTATTATTATTAGTAGTAGTAGTAGTAGTAGTAGTAGTAGTAGTAGTAGTAGTAGTCGAAAAACACACTCACTCAAAGCAAGAACATGGAAGCGGGAAGAGAGCAGTCTCACAACTGAAGCGGTGGTCCGAACCGTCGCCGATGTAGTAAGGTGACTGCGATGCTTGTGCTTGGCTGCTATAAACCGAAAGATGCGGGTTTGATCCCGGCCTAGGCGGACTCATTTCAGTGGGGCCAGAATGCCTACCAAAGTTAATGCCTTACCAACTCTGCACCATGTCTTCGCCTCCAAGTGTTACTTGCAGAGGTGTCACACAAACGAAATTGTTTTGCCACTTCTGGGAGCGTTGTTGTCACATTCTCTCTCGCTCTCTCTCTCTCTGCTTCATGTCTTGTGCATTGTATATTAGTTTCCAACTCGCGTATATGTGTTTTCGCGAAACACCACTCTTTCGCGTGTGAAGCTTTCCCCGAAAAAAAAAAGAAAACAACAACAAAAGACACTGCGGACGCATTTCTTGTTGCGCCTGCCAGCGCACCCGGCGCATAAAAAGCGCGCAGAGCTCAGACGTCTTGCTTGTGGCGCCATCGATTTCGCGTTTTCGAGGCACTTCTTTGGGGGGGGCTTACACAGCTGACGAAAAGCGTGATGTCTTGGAGAGCTGACTTACCGCTGTTCTCGAAGAAAAGTGCGCGTGCCTGTTTGCTTTCTCGAATGCGTTCTTGTACGCGCGTATTTGTGCGTTTAAGAATCCGTGTCGATTCCTGTGGCGAAGTGCTTTTCCACACGGTTCTCCCCGCGGCACATTTCGTTCCTTGTATGGGCCCGACTTCCCCTGGGCGCGTTGATTCACTTCGAAGTGTTCCGCCAAGCGGACGTGTTGATTGAATTTTACGTCGCAGAGGCCGGTGAAATGGAAACCCATTTTAGTGTTTCCAAAAACAAGGAAAGCAATGAAGTGACGAACAGGAAAAGCAGGAGCGCTTTAGATGACGTAACGGAAATGCGGAAAGTGGAACGCATGTGAAGCTAAATGTGTGTATCGGAATACTAACGCGTTTTCTCTTCTACACTTAGCGCTAAATCGTCCCTGAATTTTGCCAAGCGAAACGGACTTTCTTACTCTTTCCAGCGCGCTGCGCGCGGGCGGCATTTTCACCTTGTATGTTGGGCCGATCTTGGAGTTCGTGTGTGACTTTTCGGTGAGATACTAGCAGCTTCGCATGACGTGGCTTCCTCGCAAGAACACTGACATAATATTTTATGCGGCTGTGTGTTTGTTGTCCATTTTATAAAAGCTTCACGACGATCTTCATGCTAACTACAGCAATGTTTAACGTCACTGTTGCTTCTTAAACTGACGGTCATTTTTGATGCCTGGATTGCAGTTCATTACTTTACCATCACATCTCCCCTGTTTTACTATGGCAATGCAAGAGTTCCCGACCTGCAGTTTTTATCCGTGGTACTGTCGTCTACATATTCTCCTGTGCATTGCCACTGCTCACTGTTGCACTTGTGAGGGTCGACTGTTGTTAATTAATAATTAATGTTGTACTCTCACCGCAGATGTCTGACGACGAGCGGTTGTCGCTGACGACGGCAGTGAGCGACGAGGACGAGACGGGCGAGCCGCGGTCGGGCTCTCGCGCCGCCGGCTCCGGCGGCGGCGCGGCGGCGGCGGCCTCCTTCAACTGCACGGGCGCCGTGCGCAAGGCCGGATTCCTCAGCGTCAAGAAGTGGCTACTGCGCAGGAGACACCAGGCACGTCTTTTGCTTCTTGCCTGTTGGTTGTTTCAGCAGTGTGTATGCACTCGCCTTCTATAGCCGGTGGTTGGTAGTTCTTCGAGCGACATATAGAGAGAGCAATGCTGAATATTATAATCAGCCATAATTGCGTGAGTTAACAATACTAGTCCTAATCGGAGGTACGGCGAGCATATATAGGAAGAAGCTAATCAGGAGTGAACTAAGTCAAATTTGGCACTAGAAAGTCATGTAAAAGAGCGGAAGTTTTGCAACAAAGTCTAGAATTAATACGGAAAGGAGCCACGCTATCTTCACGTGGCAGACTGTAAGTACTGAATGGAGAAACGGTGGACTTCTTATGTTAAAATTTAAATTCACTTGTTCATTCGTGCATTCCTTCAATATCGAAATCCTGTAGGACAAACTGCACAACGTGCACCATACAGACTATATGCATATTTAAATTCTATGGTCATATTAAGGAACTTTAGCATGTGCCGCGGGCTGATAAGATGATGAAATCGCGTATCACTTATGAGCCAAAGGTACCTTACAACGTAACATAACAAGAACAGTTGCGTACGTATACACACAGTCGGCTACATACACTGGTCTCCTCGCAGGTGGAACTGGCTCGGAAACGTGGCTGGAAAGGCTACTGGGTGTGCCTGAAGGGCACGACGCTACTCTTCTACCCGTGCGACAGCCGCGACGGTCGAGCCATCGACTCCACACCCAAGCACCTCATCATCGTCGACGGTGCAGTCATGCAGCCCGTACCCGAGCACCCGAAGAGGGACTACGTATTCTGCCTCAGCACGGCGTTCGGCGACGCCTACCTCTTTCAGGCGAGAATTGAGACGCTGTACTCTATGGAACGGTTGTTCGTACCCATCGCCGGCCAGCAGGGCGAGGCAGGCACCGCTATGGTTTCCAAAATTGACCAAGCTTAGGGATCGCTTGTAGGTGTCTTATCGAGAGTCACACAAGTGCCACCCTTTTAGCACCTTGTTCCCGCTCTTTAAGATGCGAACCATCTTTTACTCGGGGCTATATCTGTTGTCCATTGGCGTCCGCACCTCTCCTCCTCATCCCGCTCTCCACGCCAGCTGTGCGATAGCGCGCTACTCCCTCCGTCCTCCTCTCCACGCCAGCTGCGCGATAGCGCGCTACTCCCTCCGTCCTCCTCTACACTCCAGCTGTGCGATAGCGCGCTGCTCCCTCCGTCCTCCTCTCCACGCCAGCGCTATATATAACAGCGTGCACGCGCCGCTGCCTCGGTTGCTTCCTCGGATGAGTCTCGCTCCGGCGTCTGATGCCGACAGCCGTGCCGACAGCCGTGCAATGTGGGTAACCAACGCAAGTGAAAATAAAGGGAACTCCGCGATGCTTCGCATCACCTCAGCGTTTCCCTCGGGAAGGTGGTGTCATTTTTTTCTTTCATATGATAACAATTATATGGACACTCTCGATGGGTTTTTGCCGTCGCCTTCACGTCCCGTATAAAGTCAAAATTAATAACAACCTCCCGCGCATCGTACGTTCTATCCGCGGGTAAAACCACGCGTTTTCTTATCATTGCTAACCATTCGCATATTTGCCCCGATAGTAGGGTAACAAACAAGATTCGCGTATAATTGCCCTTCCAGCCTTTACTTATTTCTTCCTCCTTGTCCCCAGCACAATTAAAACTGCGGAGAAATGGAGTGCGGCGAAGAAAGTTGGTTCAGAATATTCGCTGTCTTGAGACTGAAAGAAGACAACGTCAGTGTTATCACAGCAAACAGCCAACATTAGCAATCATTTAGGCTACCTTGAGCCAAAAATAGCGAAAAGTAGCCAACTATATCTAGCACTAGAAACGTTGCGCACCAATTTCATAATTAACGAAACTAGCTGTCGTTAGCAAGGGCTATAGCGGGTGCTGGCTGTGTGCAAGTAAATACAATAGTTGAAGTCACGTGACTTAGTGAGACGCTCTGTCAGACCGGCACTGCCTTGAGGATCGGCCCGCTAAGAAATCAGACATCGGCCTTGGAAGGCGTCTTCAAGACTCGTTCCGCGGACGCCGTCAAAGTCTTTAAGCCCCCGCGCAAGAAAGCTGCTTGAGCATTCAGTTGTGGGAGCTCGCGCGTTTACCTGCTGTCTTACGTGCGCAGGCGCCGTGCCAAGTGGAGCTGGAGAACTGGATCAACAGTATTCATTCAGCGTGTGCTGCGGCCTTCGCCAGGCATCGAGGCCGCACTGGGACGCTACACTTGCTCCAGGAGGAGATCTTCAGGCTAGAGAAAGAAATTGAGTCGGTAAGTGGGCACGCACGTTTCTCTATTTGCGCACGTATTCCAACGATTCTGGAGAGCCTTGACGTTCCCTCCGATTGACAGGACGCGAAGCTGAAGCACATGGCCGAGCTCCAGCTGACCGTTGTAGTGGACCAGGAGTCCCGGCAGACTCTGTCGGACCAGATCGGACAGTGGGAGGAGAACCTGGAGAGGCTACACTGCGAGCAGTTCCGTCTGCGCTGCTACATGGCCTCTCTACAAGTCTCCGAACTGCCAAACCCAAAGGTGCGTACGTCACACGGTGGCTAGCAGTATTGGTGGGAATATTGGTGGGTCTCTTAACATTAATTCTGTTCTCCAAAAAGGTGCAGCCCTTAGTCCAGGGCACCATTTTCTGCCGCAGTTCGGCTGGTCTGGTCAGTTAGTTTTCACTGGTCGTCGAAGGCCGCTCTGGAAAGTGCGGCTTCCCATTGGCAGGGCTCGGGGTTGAGTATTCCAGGTTGACCGAATGGTTGGGGCATTCACACGCAGAATGTCATTGATTAGGGTTTGTTCCACACACACACACAAAAAAAAAATACTTCGGTAAGGGTACTGACCGTTTTCAATCTTAGGTTATTACCAGCATTAATTCCTTTTTTTTTTTTTCGGCGTAAACCTGGTGTAACAAGAACGCGTTCGTACATCGCATTGCAAAAAATCTTCACAAGGTGGTGTTACCTTTAGTGCTTCTGCTCCGTGAACCTGCCTCCGTTAACCTGATGATTATGTGAAGTGTATTACGTGTGCATAAAAACTCGAGCACTCCAAGAGGGGACAAATCCACAATAAATTAATTGCTTTGTTAAGTGAGAGAGAGACAAACCACATAAGTATTATAAACTACTGTAAATCGAATACACGTCTAACAGAGAGCCGATCGAACTTTTTGACCAGAAGTGTAAGCCGTGAATTCTAGCCATGTCCTGGGTCCGGTACAAAGATTTTAGCGGTTCTTGCAGACCCGTTTCCTGTAGCCGGATTTCTTTCAGACCTTTTTAAGTGAACCTGCTTTTGTCGGCTGGACGTGTTCACTTCCTGCCTGAAGCCATCGTAAACGGGTGTGCCCACCGTGTTTCGCAGAACCTGCTGACCCACGTGTCCAAGGCAACCAAGGCGACGCTGAACAAGCTAGGCGTGTTCACCGTCTCCTCGTTCCACGCCTACATCTGCGCGCGCAGCCCATCGCTTCTCACAAACCTGCTCTCGGGCCGGGGCGCCACCAAGCGTAGGTCGCGCGCTGCACTTTCCAGGTCCAACAGTTCCAAGTGAGTCTGCACCCATCTCACGATACGCTCTCGTGTGCAAGCATAGCATACTCCGTATTCTCTCAATATTAGTGACTGCAAAGAAGCATCACTCCAGGAGGAATTGAATAAAGAATGGAACACTCTGTCGGGGCTCTTTATGGGGGACCGTCGGCGCATGTACACTTCGTTGCTCTTCCACGGAAACGTGCTAGCACGGTGTAAAGTGGCGCTAAAGACATCTATATATCAGTTTGTGCCGATAAACTAATATATACTCCGTTTCACACATAAGGAGCTACGCATAAATAAATTGGCAATCACCAACCGAAGTTTAAGCTTGCAACGCTCTGAAGGCTATGCATGTAGTCCGCAAACGAAATAAAAGGAGAAGTGTAGCGGGCTGACAAACAAATGACAAATATAAAATGCAAACTCACATATGTTCCTCAGCAAAACGAGCGTTTTATGTCAAGCTGATGACAAATGTGTCGTGCTTTAAGACTACCGGCAGAGCATTTATTGTTTCTCGCTCACCTCAAGCAATGCACTAGCTTCTGGTCGCGGAGTTACGCAGCGCTAACAAGAGCACTAGCTTTGGCAGCGCTGGACCTAACGTATCAAACGTAGTATATAAATACTTTATTGTCGGTTACTTTCGCCATCATATAGATCATTATTGATAGAGAAAAAATATTAAAGCTTCATTTTTTATTGGTGTGCACAAACAGGATGTCATTGTGATGTCACGGATTCCAATGCTCTTCTTCGTATTTCAGTCTAAATAACGCAATAAAATTTGTTGAATGTGGTGCCTTAATTTCTGGGCTTCTCCCGCGGGACACAATGTGATGGTCATTTAGTTTCTGTATTTCTGTATTGTTTTTCTGTACACCTTCAGCTATCAGTAACCGTTCTTGTTGTCTTATGTCGCTGGATTTTTAGTGCTTCGTTATTTGTCCAATTGATTAACTTGCTCAGCGACCCATCATTCTAAATTAGGCGAGCCTTTTGACCAAGAAACGCGGCCACGATAAAATGACCACTATAACGGCGAACAAGATGAGCTTGCTATGCTGAAACGTCTCTCGTTCTTCTTTTTTAGGGGCGAAGCTCCTTAAAGCGGCACCCGTTCGTCCCTCGTAGTCGTAGTGCGTAACCAGTCTTACGCTTTGACCTCCAAGGTGGTGCCGGTGGGAGATTTCTCCTGTGCGTTGTTGAACAATAAAAAAAAATTCGCAGCGTGCGCGTTAACTAAAAGCCGAATTCTTCTGTCTCTCATTCCCCATTAGCAGCCATTGGCATGTTCCAGTAGGAAACGTTAGTAGGAGTAGAAGTGTTAAAAGCCGACTTCTGCTGTCTCTCATTCCCAGTAGCAGCCATTGTTTACCTCCAAGGTAGTGCCTGGTGAGATTTCTCCTGTGCGTGATTAAACAATAAAAATTTTGTTCAAAACGCCGTTGATTGATGAAATAAACCAACGAAAGACGCCAGATGTTTTCTAAAAGCAAAACGAAAAGACGCCAGATGTTTCTAAAGCAAAACGAAAAGACGCCAGCTGCTTAACGAAAGACGCCAGATGTTTGTAAAGCAAAACGAAAAGACGCCAGCTGCTTAACGAAAGACGCCAGGTAAAGCAATGGTTTTCATCTGCAACCAGTGCAAGAACCACTTAGCTTATATTTCACCGACCACAAAGCGGTCATAATGAAAGGACAACGGAAACCAGCAATTTTTTTTTTTCTTCCTTTCTGCTTATGCTTGCCCGTTTGTTCCAGAAGACTTCTAAGCATGCCTTCGTCCTCACTACAAAGCAGCCTAGACCTACCTGCCTTAGGAGAAAAGAGCGTCAAGATCAACTTGCCAGATAATCAAGTAAGGCGGCGATGCCCTTTATCAATGCGACCACTCGTGAAATGATTCGCTGCCTCCTTTCCTTAACTCGCTGTTCTTTCTTGTTGCACAGGCCGTTATAGTAGGAGTTCGGGACAACATGACCGTCGAAGAAGTGCTCTGGGTGGCCTGCAGCCGAAGGCAGTTGTCGCCCAACGACCACTTCCTACGCTTCCGCAGGAGGAAAGACATGGACGACTGCTATGTGGCGGCGCGAACCGAGCTATTTGACAACTTGGTGAGTTTTCTAGTAGGGAGTGCGTTCAGACCTCACTACAGTTAAGCCATAAGATTTTGAGTGATACGTTTTTTGGAATAATACGTTTTTGATCTGTTTCCCCTGCCACTGTCGCATGGGAACCATCGATTTGATACGGTTACTGAAATTTCAACTCAACTTTGATCATGCGACTATATAAGTGTTATTTTACTCCTATTCTCAAAGCATGTGGCTTTGTATTCCAGTGTATTATATGCGAATAACGTTTCAAAGACTCAGAAACAGTGTGTTTAGCGAGAACTGAAGAGCTGATTCCATGCTAGCCCAAAAAGTGCTCGTTAGTATATATGCGGTGTGTGGCGCTGTGTCACAAGGTTCGAAACTCGGAGAGACCGACACTAAAAGGCAATTCGTAACTGCATTACCCTGAAAAAGTGGCGGAAAAATTGGTTACCCTGTGCAAGAAAGAAAGCGCATTTCATTGATTTCGCCACCTACCGATAAGCAGTGAACCATTGAGAATGTGTGCGGATGCCGTGCACATGGCCTTGTAGGCTGAGAAGCCACTGCGGGAACTCCTGATGACAAAACGCGCTGAATAATGTGTTATATTATAGATCATTCTTGCGCACGCCGAACTGTTAGAGCCATTTTATCTACGTTTACAACGAATATCGGATATGACGAACTATTTTACGGTTCCGATGCTACTTCGTTATAACGAGGTTAGACAGTAGAACAAAGCAAGGCTTGTAGGCACGAACAGAACAATTTTTCTCGCTTTCATTGGTGTCTGTGCGTTAGGCGCTTCTTCGTCTAAAAGGAATTCCGCGATTCTGAACCACTTGCAGAGCTTCGAGAGTCTGGAGGTCTGCGCCAAGGTGCTATACCAAGTGGGGCTTTCCCGGAGTTCCCTGGACCAGTTATTCGGTTTCAGCGTCGAAGCGGAGCTGGTCGAGAATACAGATCACCAGGACGAGCTATGTGTTTACGTCAGCAGGGTGGAGGAAGGCAGCCTGGCACATCAGCAGGGTGAGTGGCGCGTTAAGCTGTAAAACCTACCACTGCCTGCAGCCAGATACGATGTTTGTCTGCAGTGAGCCAACCACTGTCCCTCGGCGAGGCTGCAGATAGACACTTTCCATGTAACGAAAATAAAGCGGTAACTACAAAAAATTTAAAGTGCACTACCTGTAATTACACGTAGAGAGTCCCTGTTAAATTGTGCAACATGAGTGGATGCCAGTACCGTATCGCTGTGGGTAAAATGAGTCAGATTGCAAAAACGCCAAATAGTTTGTGAGAGTGCTGCAGTTTTTGTCAAATGAACCTCATTTACCAGCATGATATATTCTCGACTCGTGATGACTAGGAAATAAGGTAAGTGAAGCAATTAACACTATTACTGACTCCTTTCTCTCCAACTTCTCTATAAGTAAGACCACTCGTGTCTTCGTGCTTAACGAGCTTCAAGTGGCAGCGCGTGTTTGCAGCCGTCTCACGTGTTCGATGTGTAGTAAACGTACCCCCGTCGTATACCCAGGGCTCATGAAGGGCGACGAGATCATGGTGATCAACGGGGCCATCGTGAGCGACCTGGACATGATGTACATCGAGTGCGTGCTGCAGGAGGAGCTCTCGCTCTGCATGATGATGCGCTCGTCGCGCACCGAGCCGCCGGACTTGGCGAGCGCCATGCGCACCACGGACGACTACATCGAGTCCCTGGTCTGCCCGCCGCCGCCCAGCGACAGCGTGCTCAGCGACGAGATGATCGGAAAGCTGATCGTGCCCTCGCCCATCTGGGGTAAGTCACGACAACGCGGGCTTTGTTATCCTTAAAAAAAAAAAATATCGCCTCCTGCGTTCTTGTATAGTTATGGCATGGCCCTCCTCTTGTTATGACGCAGGTTCTCAAGAGCGATCTCCGGACACATCGGGCCGGCCGACGCCGTCGCCGGTGCCACCGCAGGACCAGTCCGGCCTCTCTTGCGATCAGATAGAAAGCTTGCTCAAGGTCATCGAGGACTCTTGTAAAAAGGTAACGCGCCGACTTTCTCTATGGCGCGCTTATAACGAGTACGTCAGTTACGCTGTCGCAAGTGGTGATGGTGAGGATCCCGAGTCGTCACGCAATATCTTAAAGTGACAGTAAGGTTAAACACGAAAGTGGTTTAGAATGATAAATTACTATTGGGGGACTCTATCGCCGCTAATTTCGTCATATTATGTCCAGTATTAGAAGCGAGAAATCAAAGTCAAAGTTGCATCTCTCAATTCCGCGCCGAAACACCGAGGAGATGACTCACGAAACCCATTCCTTTATTTAGTATTCTTGCCAGACTGGCTCACTCAGATTGCTTGGAACACGCCATGTAGTGCCTTTGGTAACGTGTAAATATCGTTTACTAACAGGAGAAAAATCGTCTCTTACTTTAGTTTCCCTTTATCATCTTAGGAGAACTCAATATAGGCGAATTTGTAAGTGTTCATACTTGAACTAAAAACGCGATAAAAACGACGATTCAGGAAGGAGAGTAGACGAGACGAGAGCTTGTTCTGTCTGCTCTCTTTCTCGTGATCGTTTTTTTTTTTTTTGCGCTTCTAGTTCAAACACTTCACTCTTTATTGGACGAAAATCATGCCCACCGAAATAAACCACACTCCAAGCAGAGTGTAGTCGGGGAAATGCGGTCTACACACCAAATGTCCGTCGTCTATATAAGAGTCACGCTGCATTCAATTGTAATGGCCGCTGCTCGTGTGTATGCGTATCAGAATGTATAACGACCCTATTCGCGTCGCGCATGTAGTCTGAGTACACGGACACGCGATGTGCGTACATCAGTGAACGGCTCTTGTACGCGCAACCGTCCATACTTCTGTCTATGGAGCGCTGAATCTGTACACACTGCGAAGGAAAAGACATAGATGTACTACCTGCACGTCCCCGCGGCCGGTTTGACCTTGTGGCACGCCCAGCGACAGCCACAAGGATTCCAGTGCAAGATGACGTATCAGCAGTCCTAACGAAGGTACAGACCACACAAAGACAGAGTGGTTTAGCGTTAGTGCCGTGTTCGTATGGTCAGGTTGATTTTGCAGCGCTGCTCTTATGTTGCAAGTTACTCAAATCAGCCAGCTCATTTATCTTACTTTAGGTCAGTGTTAGATACATTCCGTTCCCCCGAAGCTGTAGGCACTCTGCGCTGCAGCTTTCCACAAGGGACAGCAGTGCAAGAGCGCGTGGCCTAGTGAGCGGAGGAAGCAAAATTGAGGGGACGTGGTAAACGTTGGCCCTGTTTTCTCGAATTTATCTCGCAGCAAGTCTCCGCAACCTGCAAGTGCTTAACTGCTCACGCGCAGCACGCGATGGTCATTGCACCTTTTTTTGGGCAGCGCTTTTTTTTTTTTTTACCTTGTCTCATTTTCTTCGTACCCCTATAGCAGCCGCGCTGCTGGCAATAGTTGGATGTAGCTTCAATAAGTATGTGCCAGGGTGCCTTGTTTCTTTGTTATTTCCGCTTCATTGTACTGAAGCCGAGCGCGCTCTGGACAAGAGGGTTAGCGACGTTACTAGCAGTACGCCCTGCCCCGTCAGTTACCAGTTCTCCCTGGGATCGCCCTCTTACAACTAATACGCGTGTCTTTTTTTTTTTTATTCTGCATTTCACTAGGTTTAACCGACTAAAACCATTACACGTGTCATCGATTGGCTCAAGCTGCACCCGAAATGTTCCAGTACACCGCACTACATTCCATTCCAGTACATTCTGAACCAGAACGTTCCAAACGTATCGGAACATTCTGTGTAAACCTATCAAAGAGCCTTCAATGACGCTGCTAAACCTTTTTCACGAACGGCGACCGCGTTAGCAACTACATCGTTGTACACTGAGTGTTTTGCTTTGCTGGGTACTATATTTCACCCAATAAAGAGCTCAAGGTTTGCCACTTTGGCTGCTGCATTCTTTGCCGTTTACAACTACGTATATACGTCACCATACACGCAGTAGCCCCAAATTGAAATGCCGGGGTTTCGCGAACGCAGACCGCCGAGCAGGTGACCGAGTACTGCCGCGTGCCCGTGGAGCGGAGGCGGTCCAGCCTGGCCGGCGGACTGCCTGCGGTCGCGGCAGCCGCGGCTGCGGCAGCCCAGCAACCGGCGCAGCCGCCGCTGGTGGCGGCGGCGGCCGGCGCGGTGCCCGGAGCCGCATCGGTCGGCCAGGCGAGCAAGCATATGTCTGACGTAGAGAGGCTGCGCAAGGTCATCCTCGAACTGGTCGACACCGAGAGGACGTACGTCAAGGTACGCGCACTCTCCCGGACGGGAGGGCTGCCCAGCTTAGCCCCTGCGCGTTTTCATTATCTATTGCATTAGCGCTTTAAAAAAATATGCTAAGTGTAGAAACCTGCATGTCTGTGATCGCGATGAAGTCGCTCCAAGGTCGCGGTTATATATAGATAAAGTGCACATAAATCTAAATGACGGTGAAGAGTGTGAATTGAAGTACAGTCGAACGCATCTACATCGCACGCTTCTACAAAGAAGTGACCTGCATAACGAACTGATCATTACGTCCCGGCTATATTGCGATATTTGCCTTGCGCAATTGTCTGCAACGAAGTGACCCGAGCACCTCTTAATAAAGTCCTTTGAATTGAATTCTACATTCGAACCTGAAGTACGCTAAGTAGACCAAGGGTAAGATAAGTATAACCATCCGTTGTCTGCAATGGTGGTTTAAAAGCAGTAGTGAAATAATGCATTGAAATGATAACCGCAATGGGGTGCAGGGTAGTCACGGGATTCACCGGAGGTGTTATAGGGTTAAAAGTAAAACGTGAGCATGAAGAGCGGGAGGTGACGCGAAAAGGGAGACGGAAATTTGAAGTGGCTGAATGGTAGTCTGAAAAAGAAAAAAAAGAAGAAAAAACGCTAAATGATTACCGAGGTATGGAGATATGCTTCTCTCGCAACGCTAGCTCGTTTCTTTCGCGTTTACCACTAGATCGCCACTTTCTTTTTTTTTGTTTTTTTTTTTTTTGTTATTGCGCGAAACTGGATAAGAAGGAGGACAAAGAAAGTCATCTGGGCGAAGTGTGCGGTTTTTCAGCCTCGACACTGCAGGCCTAAGGAAAGTCAAAAATAGACTTAGGAAAATAGGAATAAACGTGAACACATGCGCAGGACTATACTTGGTTGGTACGTGTCATTTGATGTAAACGCAAGTTCGTGCAGGTCTTCTTGAAAAGGATCTGCTCAGAAGTGCCTTTTTCTGCGAGCTAGCTTTACGCAGTTAATCGTGCGAATTCTATAGGACTAGTCGTTCCGCATCATACCGTGATCCTCCTCGTGGTCTTTGGCCCTTGCCAATGCAGCTGGTAGGCCCTCACCTGTAAACAGTAGGGCACTTCCCTCAGTGAGCTGCCCTGAGTGAACAACTGCGGGCGCTTAACTGGTCAAAGTGTGTTCGAACACTCACGGCACATCGCTGTGTCTTTAGATGCTGGACTCCTGTATACTTGGTCTACTCCAGAGCAATGTAGATAGAGCGCTAGGTGAAGGAGATGCGGGGAAGTTAACCACGAAGGAGTTCTATTGGGCTACCCTGTACTTGGGGTAAAAAAAAAAAATGGAGTGTGAAGGAGAAGTGTAGTATATGAAAACACGTTAAAGTCATTATGACTGCGGCAATGCCCAACGAATGCGTTGAAGCATAGTGATGACACCGTCACGTTTATGTGTCATGGTCTTCTAGGTGTTTGCGTGTTGGACCGTCTCAGACCGTGTCATCGCACTGAAATTATGATCACATCAAAAACTGAAGGAAGGCTTTAGCTCGGTGTTCGCGCAGTACATCGTTATTCAGTTGAACGTTTACTGTATCATGTTGGCAGTCTAACGTAAGGCTTTTTTTTTCGTTTCGAGTAGCCTTGCTGCATTTGAATTAAAAGACACCAGCGCACCTTATAACTTTATGTTGATTTGTACTACACCACGAGCAAATCATTGGTCTAACAGCGGCCGCAATACAAAGTTGTCACTATACTCAGTGGACAATAAGAAGCGCTTTAAGTTTATTAATTTCTTTTTCACATTGATATTCGGATTTTCAAGTATAACACGGATTTTCAAGTATAACCGACGTTGTAAAAGAAAGGGATGCTCAGTGAGTCAACACAAAAGAACAAAAAGGACAGGATCAAGATCAACCGCTTTAATTCAGTCGTCCAACGAGCCGTCCGTGACAAACTCGTGAGGCATGCTTACCTGCTGCTTCTTCGAGCATTTGCGTTTACACCATCGAAGGAGAGTTCAAAGTCGTCA
Organism: Hyalomma asiaticum; assembly: GCA_013339685.2. Classification (NCBI taxonomy): domain Eukaryota; kingdom Metazoa; phylum Arthropoda; class Arachnida; order Ixodida; family Ixodidae; genus Hyalomma; species Hyalomma asiaticum. The sequence continues at coordinate 89,595,241 of CM023486.1, read as the reverse complement.
TAATTTGAATTGATATGCTTTCTTTTTTCATTACTTCGCTGAACTCGCTTTCAATATCGCGAATTTGCTTCTAGATTGTCTCACCTCATTCCTATCGCAAATGACTTTCATTCGATGCAAATGTCTTTTTGTTCTAGTCAATCGCAAGCCACGTCCTAATTTTTTATACATACCAACGCAACCGTTATTGTTCTGGCCACGCCTATGTTCTCCTTAATGTGATGTAATTATACCGTAAAATCACAAGCCCTTTTTGTCGATGTCGAGAACAGCATATTTCGTGCCCCGATACCTCACATATTGCATCTAGAAAGTATGGTCAAGCCGAGCTTGGTACCGCTACACGACAAGCACCTTCGGAAAGACATTGTGCCACAGCAAGGCCAATAATGATAAGATAAGCACGCCTTACTTAATCACGATCTTAGCGTATCAAGCTGCGGTTATTGTATTACTAAACCGTTACTGTCATCGCAGGTGCGCTGATGGCACTCGCTCGATAACCTCCACGGTACACGTCGTCTGTATACCATAGATTACGCACCGTGAGTAAGCAGAATCAGATCATGCTGTGGTAGGCACAGTATACGAAACGTCCGTACCAAGGGTTCGTTAGGAAGCGCAAGTGTGGACTCCTAAGTCGACCGTAATTCGTGGATTAGCATGAGCTTGACAGAGCATGATCACGGAGCGACGGGGTACCGCAGTGCTACCGCGTTACGCTCACTCGGTAACGTCGCGATTGTGCACAAGTTCTCTAGTTCCCAAGCGACTTACGAGACCTCACTTCCTCTTCTAGCTAAGGTGTCACGGACTCGTACGATGTCACAAGAGTGTGCGGGTCGCTTAGTAAAGATTCTGCATATATAGCAGCGTGGCGGAACCTTTTTCGCGTAAGAAGTCGTCGAGTCATCTCATTAACGTTGCACATAAGTGAGCATGTTTGCATAGCTGATCACTCCTTCTTCCCGTCGAAAGTGAGCAGAAAATCGGTGCAAGACGGATCTTGTACTCTTATCTACCCATGATTACCGCGCGAAAACACTCGGGCTTTTTTGGCCTGCGGGCCGTTTTCCGAAACCGCATTTTTCGGGCGTAGTTTCCACTCAGTGTGCAATACATGTAATCGTCTCTACTTGCCACGCTTTTTCTGAAAACAGAGACGCGTAAATAGCAAATAGTGGACATTTGTACACAACGCTAGTGAGCGTGACAAAAGAAAAAGCGTGGCAAGGACCAATTCGGGTATCGAACCCTTTGCAACTTCTGAAGGCGAAAGCCTGGCACAGTTTTTAGTGACGAAGTTACAGACGTCAGATTATACATTAGTAAACGCAGCAAGCTTGCTTTCTATGCAAGATCACGTATGGCGCATACCCACGCATTCCCCACGATGGGGTATGTGCCACATCCCCGTTCTGGGGTATGTGCGGGAATGTGCCACACGTGGTCGGGTGTACGCATTTCCATGGGGTCACGTAATTTTTTGTACCTCACAGAGCGATATGTTGAGATGTAGAGATTTAACGCTTTCACCTTAAATAAAAAGGACGGGGGGGGGGGGGGGAAGGAATATCCCGCTTTTTTCTCGTAACCAGCCACTCGTGAGCTGAGTCCTTTCACTTTTTGACCCTCTCCGTGCAACATTTTTAATTTTTTTCTTTTGCAAGCGGAATGTCAGTCGTGACGTTTCGCCATTCCCATTTTTATGACGCAGCACATGAGCGAGCTGGTTGAGTGGTATGTGGCGGCTTTGCAAAAGGTAAATCTCACTCGTTCATCATCACTGTTTGTTTCATTCTTTTTTTTTTCTTCGTGTCGTCGTTTTCCTTTTCCACCAGTCCCTTATAGTTTTCCTTTCTGGTGTGTTCTGGAAAACTTCTTTTGTTTTTCGTCGCTTTTTTGTTCCTCGAATCAACGCACACCGACAGTTTTTTTCGGGCACTAGCGAATGCTGATTTTCCTTCGATGCATCTGAGCGAAGGGTGAAAAGGCTGCTACGTTTCTTTTTTTCTTTAGTTCCCTTTTTGGCCGTATGCACGCTTCAACAATCGCTTGCCTTACCGTTCGCTGATACTCTCAGCTTGTCCAGAGATATTTGCACGTCGCTTCAGTTTTCTTCTTGTTTCCTGCCAACAGCGGTGGCCTTGTAGACTGAATAGCGAGCAGCCTGGTCGTTCGTTTTTGTTTTGTTTTCTTTCTGTTGGCCCCCCACAGATCTTGTGAACTGTGCTGACGGTATGAATGCGACTGCGCAGTAACTTGCATGCCGTGCTTACTTACTTGCCTGTTAAAACAACAAGGCCTCCTAAAGTAAGCCTGGCTGCCTTGTAAGAGCCCGAAGCTTCGATGCTATGTGCTCTGGTGACGTACGCTGTGCTGAAGTGTGGTGCCTTCCAGAAACAGTGTCTGTCGTAGTCTGAATAAGTCTTACCTTCCGAACTGTCCTTGCTCCTGTTTTCTTAGCGATTTGCTATTTCCGACACGTGGAAAACAGCAAATTACCGCTTACGTGTTTGAAAGAATGCCGGCAGGTTATTGGAACTAGATAGACTGTTCTTTAGGAAAGGGATATTCTAGACCATTTGTTTTTCTTTTTTATTCGTACAGTGACATTAGAGGTCGCACTGTGTTCTCGCCGACGAAGTCTGACAATATAGTTCCTTGTAAATGCCTAGCAATGGATATACCAGAATTGGATCACATGTTGATTTCAGAACATGTAAACACCCTCAGCAATGTTCATCCCTTATATTGCTAAGATTTAGGCAACTTACTTCTAAGCGCGAGATACGATATGACAGCATACCACTGTGACAGGGTGGGGTTCCACGTCATTTGACTGTAAGTGCGAGGACGTAAAGAGTAAGGGCTTGGGCCTATAGCAAGTGCTGTTTTGTTTTGTAAAACGAAGTTTATGTGAAAATCCAAGCTTCTCATAAATAAATCTCTTTCTAAAATCTATCTGACGTCATAAGGCTATTCGGCGCAGGCTTGTGCAGTCGTCAGGGCGTGTCAAAAGCGGAGGCTAGAAAGCATATACGTCAGTATTTTTTTTTTTGCTTTCTGTTTTCTTTTCTTATCTAGCCTCGGTGTCCTCCTTTACTGTCTTTGTTTGCTTGAGCGTAGGCTCAGACTTTGCAGCCCTGTGTGTGCATGCACGCTTAATTGTCGTCCCCTTTTCATTAGCGTTCAGTGCAGTGTGTTTTCCTGATAGCTTATCGATTTCGCGGCATTTGTGCGTTGTCGATTTCGGAGAGATCTTGCAACGATTTGTACTTGTAAAGACATATGATGACTAATGCCAGTAAACCCTTCCTGTCTTAAAAAAAAAAGAGTTCCCTAAGTTTAACGGCAAATATTTTTCCAAGAGCTGTGCTACGACACAAGAGCTACACTCTGAAGTCATCATCTCTGAGAAGCCGCAAAAACACCATTTTCGGCACTTTCTTTCAGCGGAAACCCCCTAGTACTAATGAAGTAAGCAAGGTGAGTGGACATTCGAAGTTCAGCATGCCCCGTTTTGTACATGCTGAATGCATGAAGCTGAGTATACAACACTGTTCAGAGCACCTTGTGTCGTCACCTCATAAGCTGAATGGTGCATTAACTTCTTTATTTCATGAACCGTGGCAAAATTTTCTGATTGGGACTTTCGTGGTATACGAAGCATTTAATGGAGCGAAACAGAGGCATCAGAGTAGGAGGGTATTGTTTTATTACGTCGTTTATTACGGTGTTTATTATATAGTTAGCACGCGTATTACCAAAACCAGCTGACAGTTAACCACTGCGAGTAAACATCAGTTGACACTGCCGAAACCTATAAATGGGCCCTGAAACAATTTTTTGCAGATAGCCAGAAAACGCTGTCAATCAGTCGTGGAGACAGTCCCATGGACATATCAGCCAAATATCGTTGCAAATTTGCTTTCAATATGCAGCCGGAAAGCGCATGCTCTTCTTTCAACAAATCACGTGACTAGGAGGGCACGGACTACGTCGGAGGTAGCAGAACTATCATTGGCTGATTCGCGGACGCCGCGAGGTGGCGCCACGTCCCCGCAGCGGCTCTGACAGCTCGCATGTCGTCACTGCGCAAGCGCCAATGCTCTCGACAAAAAGAGACGAGGAAGCGCTCAAGGTCATGGTGCGCGCTGGCGTAGCTTCTTGGGCCTTTTTTCACCACCACGCCCCCCCCCCCCCTCCCCCCGGTGCGTACCTTCCAGCGTGCTTGTCAGGATGAAAGGAGAGCACTGTGTCCGTAAATCTTCCTCAAATACGACGCTATGACTGCGTTGGTGCCCAACGGACTTGAAAAAAGAAATTGCGGCAGGCGAATCACGAGGCGGTGAACTCATCTGGTGATGTCATTCGAGGGTTACTTGGAAAACACTGCAGGGCCCCTGAAATGCGCACCATGAAATGCGCGTAATCGCGCTTAAAGGTTTTGTCATATTGTATAAGAACACACCCAAGAGAACCACCTTACATAACAGGTCGCCCAGACAGCGATAGGGGAGCAAATACTGTAGGCATCACACAAATCGCATACACATATTTTTTTTTTCGATACAATCAATCTTATAAGGTGTATTTCATCCGAACTGTTGTAAGAAATCGTTCACTAAAGAGTGTCCCCAAAGCCAACATTTAGAAAAGAATCCCTGTGTTGTTTGGAGCAGAGGACCTGTCTTCCTCAGGTAGTCCATCTGAGCTGTAAGAAACACACGGCACCTTCATTACAGGTTTATTTGAGTCTACACGTCCTTTTTTTTTACATTACTAGGTACATTTTTCCATATTTGGGCTCTGGAGGTGTCTGTTTCTCTTACAAAAGCTGCTTCCCATAGAATGCTTCGCTTAAAACAAAATCAGGAACGAAGTGATTGGCCGAACGCTGTGCAACATCGTGTCAGCGTGAATGCATTGTACTAAGGCTACGTGATCGGCAGGGTGCTCGAGCAATCAACGTAACTAAAGCCTGGGCCGTTGGGATAGGCTGTGATTGTGTATGATCGTGTATTTAAACTGAACTATATACAGGCACATGACGTCACTATGGCACATGCTCGAGTATCTGACGTAATGCTCGAAGAAGCCTGCTATAATTACTAATCCAGCAAAGTATGAAACCGTCCCCGATCAGCTCGGCAATTTAAGAAGGAAGCACTGAGCTCGGGATCTCCTATTCTAGTACATAACAAAGAAAATACATCTTTTATTTCCTCGGCTACTCATTTTCACTGGCAAAGTTGTATTTGCACAAAGGATTAGCCAAATATGCCATCAGTATTTTATAATGTTTATTGCAGATTGGAAAGATGAAGTAAAAATTTCTAATAACAGTGTTGGAGCTCTGTAACTCCAGAGTAAAAAAAAAATCGAGTGGATCCAACTGAGATTATACGAAAGCCGTATTGGATTTAGATGAAATGAAGACAGCGTTGCTGTTATATACGTTGTTAACCTACGCACATTAATCTACGTGAGCGACTACTAACCATCATTTAGTATTGGCCACATAAGCCAGCACTAACCATCATTTAACCGGTATTTGCCAATTGTGAGCCAGCACTATCCAATATTAGCAATAATTTAGCCATTATTGTCTAACATCAACAAGTGCTAGCCAATGCTGCCAGTGTGCGCTAGTTAGTACGCTAATTTGCACTAGTAGTAAGCCAAAAGACTGCCGGTCACTGTTAAGAGGTCATAAAAAAAAGCAAAGGGAAGGGGAAGCTACGGTAATATACGCTCCACGCACTGCCCTATATCACATTGACCTAAACTGTACCTAACAATACATGTAAAGCAAATTGATGCGTTGTAATCACCGTTCTCAAACCATACGAGTAATTTACATAAAAATGTGCGTCCACATATGACGTTTATCTTTTGAGATGTGTACTCTATCACGTTCAGCTTACAAAACAGCAATATTGTTCTTTTCTAGGTGGGTCTTGAGGGAGGGTTCTCAAACATCGAAATCCTCTTACTTATTACTGAACCTCTTCTACCAATTTACTGCAGTGGGACGCACAATGTTAATTTCTCACCGAAGTCAATTCGTCTTCAAATAAAATGAAGTTATCCATTAGAAAGGCACTAGCACAGTAATAAGGGAGTTTAAAGGCGTTCTTTTATATTGTCCGCTTTAACACGTCACAGGCATTGTCGAGCATTAATGCACGTGCCCGGCGCATGCCTTTTACGAGCCTCGTCGCGGCGCACGCATCGCTATGCAAAACACAAGCGAGCACGTGGTCAGACTTATGCGATGACGGTCTGCGTACACGCACACGCTCTTTCGATTTTTTTTCTTTTCCTCGATTCTTGCTCGCATCACACTGCTTCGTGAATGCGCGCTGATGTTGGTGTTGCCTCTGAAGAAAGCGTTTCTGATTGCTTTCCGCATCACGCCAGGATTCATACGACTTGGGAGGCACGAAGCACTTTCAATTACTCACGTCCATTGCACATCGTCTGGTTATCTGGCTACGTTCACTTCTTGAGTTTTCTTCTCGCGTGCATGTGCCGGTTCGAGGCGTACTCGTACGTGCCATTGTATACAGTCGAATGCCTCTACAACGAAATGACCTGTATAACGAAGAATTCCCAAAGCCTAATTGCGAGCGTTAAAGTGTGAGGCCTTCGTGACGAAGTCATTTGTGTAACGAAGTCCGAAGGCCTCCGGGACTTCGTTATGGAGGCGTTTGACAGTACGGTCAAGTGCCTCTTTATAACGAACACCCGGTGAACGAGTCCACCTGTATAGCGACGCATTCCTAACGTTTCGGCGGCATTGCGACCGTTACTGTGCGCTGACTTTACAACGAAGTTCCCTGTATAGCGAAGGTCTTATATCGCTGTACAGGCATTTGACTGTGTACGCCTTTTTTGTGGTCGTGGCTTTCATACATGACGAGCACATAAGGACAAATATTTGACGCATCTATCTTGGTTTTTTTGCTTTTCAACGCACTGAGTGGAGACTTGTAGCGCACCTTTTTTTGCAACCTCCCTTCTTTTTTGCGGAGGTGCAAAGCACCATCTGGCCCGGTTTTACCTGCACCGATTGTGACATTGCCCGCTTTCTTGGTCATTTCGTTTGTCTTCCTCCTTTTTTTTTTTCCTGCTCTTTTCTGAGCGGCGTACTGTGGCGTTAGACGATGTTTCTTTGACATTTGCTTCTTCTTCTTCTTCAAAAAAGAAAAAAAAACACTCAGCTTTACGTCGCGCTTTGTTATTGCGTGATATGGAATGTCTTGCTGCAAGGCTTCAACCTGGTACGATTGGCAAAATCGTCTCTAATAACGCCAGAGAGTGTCGTGAACATTTTATGAAATAGCTTAGATTTCATAATATTGCTGAGTTGTTACTCAAACTGGGATGACAATGTTGCTTCTTTCTTTTTGAAGGCAATATCCTGAAAGTTTAGAGGCTAGTGGTCAAAGTAACATGCCTGACGTGCCGGAGTGCATTATATGAACGTGATATTTGTTAGTAGAAGAGATATATCTGGGCAAAAACAATATATAAAAGCAATATTAATGTGGTCTAAGTCAATACTGACGTGTTTGCTATGGTTACCTATCGAATGATAGAACGGGCAGCTGCTAATTCATATGTACTTTAGCTGCAACCAACCACTTCGTAAGCCTGTCCCTACATAAGCTCACTTTTATCGCCATTTCAGTGAATCCACATGCAAATGGTGCGAAACAGCGTGAGTTGTAAAGGCATATATAAAAATGGCCAAAGGTAATCGTTTGTCCAAACACTACTGAAACCTAAAGCCATTCCACTCGGAGATAAGTAAGGATAGTGTTAAATAAACACGGTTGCAATTTTGTCTTTTAAAGCAGTGAAACTCTAATGTGTAAAATTAAAAGTTGCTGCGCGAGTCATTGCTATCGAGAACAAATATCAGGACACTGCATAGAAATTATCCTGTCTGTAATTTGGCCGTACAAAGCCGTACAGTATCCTAGTCACGAGGCCATCTCGTAGCGTAAGCTCATTAGAAACTACTGACCATTCGATCTGGAACATTGCTGTAATAATGTTTTGTCCATCCTCGTTTATTAAAATTTGGAAACGCGCAATCAGCGTTTGTTGACAATACCAATAGCGATGCGCACCTCTTCGTTATTATTTTTTCATGAGGGCTAGTTACAGCAGTGTCAACGAAGGTTAGAGTTGACCATATGATCTGTCGCATCCATTGTCCTTATATTTGGTTATATATACTGAGCAAGAACCGCATGCGGCCATTCGTATTTCTATCGGTGGTGAGCCTTCAAAAGTGAAGTGTAGAAGTTTATTAGGGCAGTCAGTCTTTTATGCCCTCTGCAAACGCGCAGTATTCGACAGGCTAGCGTGCAAAACTCATGCAACAAACTCTTGTAGGTTCGTATATAGGGAACAGGTACTTGTTTAAATGTCGCTAGAGAGAAGGTCGTACTCTGAAAAGTACGTAGTGTCGGAGAGATAATTAGATACCGACTGCGCATAGTTTTAGATTGCGTATATCTATAGTTAGCCAACGTTCTGTTGGCTCGGTATAGAGCCAGAAAACGCAGCCGTTGAGTTTTGTGGTTGCGTGAGCGTTGTGGTGTACCCCTCCCCCACTTGCCCTTCGCTCGCCTGTAAAGCACCTGAACAACCTGCTGGAGCACTACCTGGAGCCCATGAAGAAGGAGACACTGCTGTCCAACGCCGAGATCAGCGCACTGTTCGGCAACATCCAGGAGATCGTGCAGTTCCAGAGGCAGTTCCTCCAGAGCCTCGAAGAAGCCATCGCCGCCGAGCCGGACTTCCATCGGCTGGAGCACCCGAGCCAATTTAAGGTACACTGCGCACTTAGCTCTCACGTCAAGCGTGTAGTGTCTAAATGCTGTACTAAATGGACAACATGCTGAAGATACCGCGTAGATTCCGGCGTTATGGAAAGGAATGTTGTGCACCACCCGTTTGTATTGGAGGGCTGCGAGGAAATACATGCGGATTTCTCGCAGGGCAAAGCTTCTTAGTGACAAAAGAGCTGTCGTGGTCCGGGCATCAGACACGCTATTAAGAGCTGTCCGAGGCGGTCGCTCTACCAATTGAGTTCCAGGAGACTCAATTGGCAGTGTGAGGTCGAACAAAACGGCAACTTGAAGAACGTGAACAGGCCTACTCATTATTGCAAATCAGTGCTGCAGAATCCTGTTGGGTGACCAGGTACAAGGCAGTGAAGGTGACCTTCTAAATAAAACTAGTAGTTTTTTTTAACATAAAGACGCGGAAATATTCAGAAAGAAGTTTCAGATACATCGTGAACCGAGCTAGTATACAATAATGGTAAGATGTACTACTAGCCTACTTTTGGTAAAGGCCTCCTGGAGGCTGCTGTCGAGCACGAAGTCCACTGCTGCGTTTCAGACGACTACATGCGGTTGCGCGCGCATTGTTATGTTCCTAATGGCACAAGATGTCCTTAAAGATCCAGACAGTTGGCGCAACATCTAGCAAACCACAAAGATGCCGATTAAACGGCAATCCACGTTTGTGGATGAGGGTAAACGCACAGTGTCTCTCACCATTTCAACAGAGTTCACGACGTCTGTTATAAGGGGCCCACTTCCTCGCAGTGTGACAGTTGTCAAAAATTGGTCACTTCGGTTGAGCCAAGCGGTGTCTTGTACGTTTTCGTCAACAGTATCGCGTTATTATAGTCAAGAGTATCGCGTCAAGAGTATCGCGTTATTATCGCGATAAAGGTTTATTAGTCCATGACACCATGGACTAATAAACCTTTATCATTTTTTTTTCTTTTACAGAACGTGTTATTTGCCCTGGGCAACTCCTTCTTGTACTACGCCGACCAATTCAAGCTCTACAGTTCCTTCTGTGCCAGTCACTCAAAAGCTCAAAAGGTCTTGCACCCGAGTACGTACACGCTCCTTTTAAACCTTTACACTTCTTCGCATATTCCTTTCTGTGCTCTGCTTGTTCTTAGAGTTGCATCGCTGGAGTTATATCAAGCCGTACTTTCATAGAGGCGCCTATTTAGGTCAGATACAAAAGCCACATACACATGCTTTTGGAAGCTTGTTTCGGCGTAGCTTGGCGACGCTTGCATTGATTGGTTGGATTATTGGCGACTTATATGTTACCAATAGCGCCGCCAATATCGCAATTCAAGCATCGATTGCACGTAATCTTCACTTTTCACTGCAGAAAAAAAAAAAAAAGGCCACGATATTTCTCGGCGTAATAACACTTCGTGAAATGCTTATAGCAGAGGTGCCTTTTTTTAGGCCTGCCTACCCCTAATTTTTTTCTTCTGTTTTAAGAAACCCCCCTGTCAGTTATTCTTTGTTATTTCATCCTGCTGTAAAGATAATGACAATTTCCCCCGTGTTTATCACTGTTCTCGCACGCGCAGTGGTGTAGAGATCCCGGCGGCTGCGATGTATGTAGTTAAAATAAATGTCTGCAAAGCAAGTTCTAAGGAAAATACGGGAGGCAACGTCTTCCTGCCAGCTCATAACGCTAACACGTGTGCCATGTCCCTTTTTTCAATTCTTAAACAATAAATAGGTATGCCTTGGTAGGAAAGCAGCAAAATTTGTGTGAAGGCAAACCGTATTTACTCGCACAGTGCTGTCAGCGTCTCACGTCAGCGGCTGTTGGTTTTCAAGGTAATCAGATGTATTTAAGTGTAATGCTATCTCATTTCCTCCTTGTTTACTGCTAAATCACCGGCGATTTCGTTTTTTATGTAATTTTTTTTTCCTTCCTTCGTATTTTACATAGCGTGAGGACTCTAAGTTATTGAACCTCAGAATGCGCGACGTGAAAATATATCATTTTACATAAGCATCTGAGTGCCGCCATCTTGGACTGACTAGCTGCCGTTTTCTCTTTGTAATAATTAAGCTTAGTGCGCTACAGCAGACTCGTACGCTTTTATTGACGTGAAGACGAACTGGTCATTTCATGACAACATTGATGGACGTCACGGCTGAGGAATGACTCGTGTAAAAATCTAAGATGGCAGAGCCCATGAACCAAATATAACATTGTCTATATGCATCTTGAGCTTAATCGTAGATAGGGTGGCACGTTTCGGCGATGTCGCCGTAAGCTCACTACCGTATATCTATTTACCTGACGTGGCGCAGGTGAAGGCAATACAGCCCTCTCGGACTTCCTGCAAACCAGGAATCCCAAGGGGCAGCACAGTTTCTCCCTCGAGTCTTACCTCATCAAGCCCATCCAGCGGATTCTCAAGTACCCACTCTTACTCCAGCAGCTCAAGCACCTCACGGATCCCATCACCGAGGAACACCACCACCTCGCAGGCATGCCGACCACATTTGCCTCTCACATAGTACATCAGGCGTCGGTCCAGGTTATCTTTAATTGTTTAGAGCTAGGAGCGCTATGATAATTCTTGTGGTCCTATACGTGGCAAAACCACGTTGTCACAACGAGACACGCTGTAACGGCGGAAGGCTCCGCAAAGTTCGATCCACCTGGACTTTTTTAACGTGCAGTGACATCCCGTACTACACGGGCTTTTAGCGTTTTAGTTCCATCGAAGTTCGACTGCAACGGCCGAGGTCGAACATGCATTATTCGGATCGCCAGCCGAACACTGTAATCGCTAATCACTGTGCCACTGTGGCGACTTTGTGTGGGTGTTCACAAAAGGAAAAAAAAAACTGTATGTGTATATATGATCGCGTCAAAGCCAGTCCGGCGTACAGGTATAGAGTTGATGTAGACAAGGAGAGCATAGAGGTAGCTTTTATTTAAAGGGGTCCCGAATCAACCCCTGGGATTGTTCAACAGACGCATTGCATGTTTGTAGAGGCTTGTAGCGTAGTAAAGTCGTCTATTCATCTCAATTGGTGGCCATAAGGTTACGGTGTTTCATTGTCCACCCGCAGAGGCCCTCAAGGGAATGGAAAGAGTGGCCGAACACATAAACGAGATGCAGAGGATCCACGAGGAATACGGAGCCATCTTCGATCACTTGTACCGGCAGCACGTCAAATCCTCGAAGCAGGTGAGTGTGACCACCTCCCTCTTTGTGGTTCTGGTACGACCTCTTTCACATACGAGCGCTTAATACACTGCTAGGAATAAAGATGTAATATAAAATAAATAAAACAGTTAAGGCGTACTTATCAGAGTGCATTACCCAGAAATAATCATTTGTCATTCACTTATGGAACCTGTACGTATACAACGAAAAGGGAAATAGATCAAGGGCTCATTTCTTTGTTAGATTAATTAGACTATGTGTACGTAAACGTTTACTCGCAACCAAGTGAAAATGTCAGGGTACTTATGCGTGTCAGCTTTTCGGCGCTGTTGGGGGAACTGTTGGGGCGCTGTTGGGCGGTGGGGGCTAAAATTTGAGGAGGCCTCCTTGGCCCATAATCTTTGCAGAGTGGAACGGCTTTTCAATTCCCCCCCCCCCCCCCCCCCTTCTTTTTTTGTTTTGTTTCCCATTACCAGCATGTGGACTTGAGCCCTGGTGAGCTGTTGTACTATGGCGGCGTGGAGTGGCTCAACATCTCCGAGTTCTTGGGCAAGATCAAAAAGGGACTGGAGTTGCATGCCATGTGCTTTGTGTTCAAGACGGCCGTGGTCTTCCTCTGCAAGGAGCGCATCAGGCAGAAAAAGAAACTCATGGTCAGTATAGTCATCTATTGTGTGTGTCGTATACGTGGCGTTTGCGCTGGTTCAGCGACGCTTCCTTTGGGTCATTGCGCCTCCGAGATGCGTGGTCAATGAAAAAGGTCCGCGATAGTGGTCCGAACGTAATGTTCACGCAGGTTAATGACGTACATTGTCTGTACCACCTTTCATGTTACGTCAACACATACGGACATAAACTTAACCCAAAAGCCAACGCAGTTAGGGACATCCACCAAAATTTCGGAGGACACAATCTTAATTTGGCGTTGCGTGTAGTAAGCCCGATATGGAAACACACTGAAATGTACAAGAGCATTTAAAGAGCGAATAGCCTAATTTAGATCGAGACGAATGGTGACTGTTTTGCTTTGCCTTATAACGATTCGTTGACGATGATACAGTAGTTTTTGAGCGGTGCAGATTGTCTGCATCCCAGCGATGCGAGCTAAAAAGATGTCATTTATTCATTGCCGAAAGAATCCTTGTGGCCTTCGAATCATATTAATCGCCATATAGACGTGTGCGCATTAATGTTCATTATAATAAAGGCATTGGCATTAGCGGGAGTAATTGCTCAGTTAGCTCTAGAAATGGCACTTTCCTCCAAATGGGACTAGGCGTTCTATTTCTTTATGATCGTATAAGCGGCCCTTGTCATTACTTATTTTAGGAGCATCGGGAAGGTCAACCGTGATTCCCTAAAGGAGCATTGTAAGAGAACTACAGTTATTCCTTGGAGGGCAACCCTCCTTCGGAGTAACAATTAATTACATCGCAATTATTTCAGGTCATACAAATAGTTATGGTAAACCAGCCACACCTTTCAAGCCCACAAAGAAAAACAAAACGCTCTTCTACAGATCATTTGCTCCGTTTTTCCCCTATAGTGGGATGCTACTTAAGGGTGTTGAGGCATATAACTTGTGGCTTGTGCGTTGTTTGTTTCAAACGTTTCGTATTGCTTCAGGAAGCACGCTCGAAGACTAACATATTCTGGGTAAATAATTTTACATGGCATTATACGTGTGAACGATTTTGTGAACGAAGGCAGAAGAACCGCCCCCGTTGGTGTAACCAGCCAATCACAGTCGCAAACAAAATCGACGTCATGCAAGCTTTCAAAATGGCGTCGTGGGTCATTCTGGCGTCAGCTTAAGAAATAATTGACCTTTACACCTTAACAAACAGGTGAAAACATACAAGTCTATACACTTAGTTCTTTTCGTAGTTATCGCTTTGCTTTGCTCGCACAGGTAACTTGAAGTGCGAACTATGCATCCGCGCGGAGGAACAGTGGCTGGCGGCTAAGATTGCGTGGGAGGGGCTTCACTGCATGCTTGAGTTGTATCCAACTATAAATAGTGTCAATTTTTTTTTCTTTCCAGGGAGGGTCAAGCAAGAACAACTCAGCGGAGGTGGAGATAATCCGGTACCAGGTGCTAATTCCCGTGACGGAGGTCCAGGTTCGAGCCAGTAGCCAAAAGGATGCGGACTCGCACTATCTCTGGGAACTGGTGCACCTGAAGTCGCAAATCCAGCGGCGGTCAGAGAAAGTGTATCAGCTGTCTAACAGGTACGTCACATTGCCCCTCCATTGAGTCTTTGAAGTGCGGTTACTTCGGCTTGATGTATAGTGTTTCGGGCATGGTTTCAAACTTTAAACAAGGCGTCCTTTTTACACGGCGTCTATACTGCGCTGAACGTCGTAAGTATAGGAATAGCAGCGTATGTGGGCGTATTCGCAGCAGTAAGTGCTCCATTGAAACGTGTCAGCAGCGACTTGGCACTAACTGGACTTTTGCTGTCTTGTCTCTGAAACTTATTTGTCGTGATGCTATGTGATCGATTGGATTACGGCAATAGAGACGTTATACTTAATTTTATATGGTATAAACGAGTTGGTATACCATGAAGAAATAGTGAACACTGGCATGACAAGTGAAATAATGTGTCCGCATGCGTCGTCGGCAACGCAGAAAATCGCAAGAGTGTGCGACGTTCAGCTAAGCTGTAGTTTTAGAACGCGTATACATACGATGTATCTGCGGCCAATATAGATTTCACGTTTAACCTCTTGTCTTGAAACGTAACGTTTAACAATACCGTCACTACACTTTGTTCGAACCGACGCTGCCTAAGCCGCAATAAATAGCACATGTGAGCCGTAGAACGCAGCTGTTGTAGTGATGTACAAAGCTTTGCTTCCTACAATGTGTACTGCCACATACGAATTCAGGCTTCATCCGTGGTGTGATTCTTGACGGTGAGACTTTCTCTTTTCGGCGCAGCACGAGCGAGTTCCGGAACGCCTTCCTGCGCACCATCCGGCAGATCATCCGCGAGTCGGTGCGCAACATGACCGTGCCGGCGACCAAGCCGGCCGTGCGCGAAAAGCCCGGCACCCTGCGCCGGCTGGGCGGCAACGAGGGCTCGAGCGCCGCGTCGGCGGCGTCCGCGGGTCCCTCCACGTCGTCCATGTCGCGCACGCTGAGCGGCAAGAAGCGCAACAAGTCGTCGCAGCGCCACTCGGCGGGCGACGCCATCGAGACGTACGACAACGTTCCAGATCCGCGGCTGCCGGGTCCCAGCAGCTTCCGGGGCACGCGCAGCCGCACCGTGGCCGACTCGATGAACGGCATGAGCGCGTCGGCGCGCGAGCTGGCGGCCGCCGCCTCCGAGGAGGACTCCGAGCGCTCGGACCGCTCGGACCGGTCCGAGCCCAAGGCGCCCACGAGCCTGAGCAGCGCGTCCTCCCTGTCGTCGTCGGGCGCCACGGCGCGGCTGATCCAGTCGAGCCAGCCGCCCAGCTCGTACCAGCCGCCGGCGGCTGAGCAGGCCGGCTCGCCGGTGTGGAAGCCCAGGGCTTCGTCGGCAGACCGCGCGGGACCGTCGGGACTGAACAGGCCCGACGTCAAGGAGCAGTTCTTTGTGTACGAAGACTACGGCGGCGCCGCCGTCTACCAGCAGCGGAGCCAAGCGCAGCAGCAGCAGCAACAGCAGCAACAGCAGACCCCTTCATCTTCCAAGCAGTCCGAGTGCTGACTGGTGCCAAAGTCTAGCGCCGCCCACCGCCGCCGGGCCTGCGGCTCCTGAGCCGGGGAATGGGGGAGGGTGGCTTTTGTACATACACGCAAGCTAACTATATCGTAGGAGAAAAGAAACAAACAAACGGCGCTCAAAGCTCAACTTCTCACCACTTGCACGTGGGCCAAGTGTGGCTGGGGACCCCCGAGGCGCCAATAAGCGACCCCTTCGGTTGATCTCTCTCTCGCGCGCCGTTGTCGGCGCTACTGGCGGACAAAAGGCGCGTCTCCTCTCTTTTTCCCGGATCAGAGTACCTGACTTTTACATCGGGGGCGAGGGGGAAAAAATGACAAGCACTTTCGTACACCCCGCAAGAGTAAAAACTGCAGAGCAGCGGCAGCATCAGCGGAACGGCACATTATCAACGGCACGCTGCATATGTACGCCACAAAGAACGATGCTGCTGCTACGACTCCATGCAAAGCTGCTCGCACACGACTTCTATACGCTCCGCTGACTTTACGTTGTTGCAACCTTCTTCTCCCCACGATGAAGGGTCCGTGTCAATGCATTAAGCGCGCTCTCCTCTCTATCTTTCTCTCTGTCGATCTGTCCTCACCATTCCCACAAGTGTATCTTTCTTCTTTGTTTTCCTTTTCATCCATCCTCGTTTTTTCTGCAACTCTGCGCACCATTGGGCCCCCAAGTCTTCAGCCGATGTGCTTCGTTGTGCGCTCACAGCGCCGTGCGTGCTCGCTGACTTGTATCTGTCAGCTCAGTTTTCTTCCCTGTACATACTTGTACTTAACATCCCTTCGAAACGTGTTTTAAAAAAAAGGAACATCGAAGTGCGTGGTAGTGCGACCGCGGCAGAGTTTCTCAGTTGCCCGGTCTCTATCACGCGGGACGCCGTTCAGGCACGCAGGATGCTCTAAGCTTTCATAACGACGAAAGAACGTGCACTCCGTGCTATAGCTCGACGGGCCTCCGGATGCTTGCACACGAAAACAAATTTTAATGTGCCCCTGTTCCACTTCAGTCTTTTCCTGTTTATTTGCTTCCGGGGTCAAATAAGTATGGTAACCTAGGTTTTTCACGGGGGCCATCTTCGATCGCAGATCCACTGAAAAGCCGCAAGGCACGATCCAAGTGCGAGGTCGGGATTGATGAGATTGAATGTAACACGTGCGAATGATTTGCATTTTGGCGCGCCACATGGCCTTTCGTATGTGGGGAGCAAGTGAATAACATCGTCTATAAACGGCCGAGGGCGCTGCTGTCGAGACGTCTCCGCCGGTCGCGGTACTCCGCCGTGGCGAAACGGAGTATAATGGGTGTCGTATACGGTCGCTTGCGACGTTTGCCATAACTAAAGGGGGTATAAAGGGTCTCATTCACGGGTGCTCACGATGTTCTGCCAAGGAAGGACGGATTATAAACGGTCTCGCATAATGTCGCTCGCGTCGATCTGTCATGGCGAAAGGGAGTATAAAAGATCGGGGATCACTGCCACGTCTTCGGACGAACAAACGTTAGGGTTAGTTTTTAATTTATTGGACGG
Source organism: Hyalomma asiaticum (assembly GCA_013339685.2). NCBI lineage: Eukaryota > Metazoa > Arthropoda > Arachnida > Ixodida > Ixodidae > Hyalomma > Hyalomma asiaticum. The sequence goes on along the minus strand of CM023486.1, from coordinate 89,577,957 downwards.
AATATCGACTGTATGTGGCATACAGATCGAAACACCGCACGTCAATCTTTTAGACCTCTATTACCAACACATCGTGCATGCAGTTACGCGAAGCTTTCGGTAGTAACGCTTTCAGGACCCGTGAGGGATCGTTGGTTTCTTGGAAGCCTCGAACCACCTTTATCAATATCACTCGTACGGATTGCACTGCTTTGGAAGGATCCCCCATTCACAACATTTGACAGAAATGCAAAACTTTGAGTGGACCCCAGTCTCGTTGCGCTGATTCTCTTTACAGTGGTGTCCCTTCCCGATTACCTTGCTGGCTTACTTTCTTTTCGCTTCTGCGAGCCCAAGGGCCACACGACCGGTGACTGCGGCGTTCGTGCAAACGTGTACAAGAGGGGACCAGGACAAAATCTAACAAATCCTCCTTGTATGCTCCATGTGTTCCCCATTTTGCAGCAGGACTCCGCACCCTGCCTGATCATGATTATCCGCTTGTACTGTCCGGGCACGTTCAAGACGGAAGAGCGCCAGTTCGGGAGTACTTTCGATTTGCGAAGCTAGGCCTCCGCAAATTCTGCTCCACATTCGGTTCTTGCAATCCAGGTGGCCACGTGGTTCCTTTACCCTTTATCTCCGTCTCTCATTATCTAGTCTGTTGAGTGGTCGCGAAACCCTGCGCATAACGTCTGTACGTGGTATTCAGTTGGGCGACGGTGTGAAGGCAAGGAACATTCGCATTTTGCATCTCGCCTCGTGAATATGTCGAAACCTAGTCTCTGCCGGGGCTGTCGCGTTGCCGTTGTACGTGGACAGGGCTCTCATCTACAATGGCTGAGCCATTGGCAATGGTTAATGATCAGGTGCGGGAACATCTCCAGGAGGTCATATGCGGTATTTCTATCCATAACTTTATTTCACTGGTGATCTTCGGTAAAAGCCGGCCCGAAGGTTGGGGGAGCGTGCGCATCTGGCGGCAGTAAAATCAAAAACACAAACGGAGCATATCAGCTGCGAGGCCCATACTCGGGTTCCGATCATCACACGCAATGTGGCACGCCTGTGTCTGAATGTGTGGCCCCAGTGCTGTAGCGTGCAGCCGTTGAAAGTGAAAAAAGAAAGTGGACTCCTGCTGACTGCCCCCATATTTTGCCTTGGACTGAAGGACGGTGACACGTTACACGGACTGTCCCCCTGCACAAGCCGAAAGGGTGGCAAGGGATTGCCTTTGGAAGAGCTGCATTTCGCTGTGCGTTTGCGGCGTAGACCTGCAAAGCTTTGCATTGCTACCCTCATCCTCCCTCACCCCATCTCAACGCTCACGGTTAACCACGTTGGTGGTACGCAAGCTCCAAGACGCGGCCAGTATCAGCGCGTGGCGAAGCCAGCCGGCGAAGTTGTAAAGCTGCCTGCTAGAGCTTTGGAACAGCACTCAAAAAATGACCGAGATCACTCAACAACAACCACAAAGGCATTTGTTTCGCTAGTGTGCTGACGTTACTAGTCACCATGGTGTGGTGGATAACGCTTATGTACCACATCCGTTATCCACATCATTTCTGTTCTTATTATTCTTAACTATGTAAACGTGCAGAATACAAACTCCCTGCCCCTATGTCCACCCTCCTTATCTCCCAAAACCCATTTTATGCGTACTGCGAGTTGGACTGTGGGTGTTTGGAGGCGATGTTTGTACAATAATGAACTGGAATCGACACAAATGCAAACAAGGGATTGCCGGAGGTGTGTATAAATAATGCGAGTTGTGTCGGAACCATGCTCAAGCCGTTTTTAAGACGATGTTTCCCCGACGACACACAGACACACATACATACATCCATGGATGAAATATAGCGTGGCCGGTGGATTTCATTACTATATAGATGCATGAATGTCATCACATCTTTTCATGATACATCGTTCCCCTCCCGTTTGACACTCGGTTCGACACGAGCTGTCTCGGCATGTCGTACAGAGGACACCGAGACGAGGCTGGAGAGAGAGAGAGAGAGAGAGGAAAAAAAAGCTTTAAATGCTATGGTAAGAGTTTTTATTCCATAGATCCAGAGTGTATTAAAAAAAAGAGGTGTGTACTTCTAGACCTATGCTACGCTGTCTTGAAATGATATGAATTTTTCCGCTAGTCCTCATATATTGCATTTGGTGCTGTGTATAAACGAGACGTCAGTGTTGTTTCCCCTTCGTTATTGTGTTTTCGCTTTCGGTTGTTTCCGTAGAGGTGTGAGACTATACCAATAGTGGACATCACTTCAGCTATCCCCAAAGAGCGTTGTTCTTCGTGCCATGTTGACTCGTTATTTCTTTCGCCAAAGTACTTCGTCTGATGTGTTGTTGCTGGTAGATGTTCTAGCCTTGTAGGAATAAAGTACAGCCCATCTGAAAGGCCGGTCTGAAGGCTCGGGACAAAAAAAAATTCAGGAATAACACGCGATGTACACACACCACACAGACAAGTACCGAGAGACTATGATATATAATTATGTATATTACAATACAAATCACGAAATATCTAGCGAAGGAGAGAACTAGGCCGAGTGTAGGGACAGAGGAAAGGCTAACAACTCGAGAAGCTCACTTCATTCGATGTATTTATTCCGATAGAACTATAGACGGCGTCTACAAACTAGCCGTATTTCGAGGTGTCAAGCAGTGGAGATCAGGTGAAATGCACTCCTGTAGAGTTGGCCGCGTTATTAGCACGGTGTTTCGGGAAGCATCGACACCCAGGACGGTGAAGGGGAGTATTTTCAAAGTGACTAAGGGGTGTCCTGTACAGGAATGGCAGTTTCGGGATGGCGATGGCGGTGTCGTGAAGAAAAACCATGAGCTTCTATTAGAATGTGAGTCGGTTCGTGGCTCATACGTGTAGTGTCGTTTTCTTTATATCTCTCTCTATCTCTCTTGTTTCCTTTTTTTTTATTTTCTGGTAGTGAGCAGGAGAAACAAAATATAGCTCTACACTTATATTGTACACTTAAACGTGTGAAGAAACGTATTTGACATGTGCTGCTTGCGTGCGTGTGGCCAACGAATGTGTGTGTGTTTGTGTTACGAGACAGTTCGAATGTACACTGTATACAAACTTTTTCGTTTATTTATTTTTTGTTCTTTTATCGCTACGTCGTTGTCTACGTGAGCAACAAAGATCAACCCACTTCTTCTTTGGTCACGTGTCATTATACCCACGTGCGCAACGTTATCTCTCGGCGATGAAGTGTTCCATTTGTTTCTTTGTCGTGGTTTGTGTACCCGGTCTTGAGGGGTATTAGGAAATACACTACTTCAGCCTGTGCCGCTTCGCAAACGTGGCCTCTAGGGATTGCGCGTAATGAGATGGAAAGAAAAAAAAAGAACACGGTCAAACACCGTGCACAGCTTTGTGTTTGTCGATGGTAATCGTTGAGAATTATTTATTACTGAGTGTTGTTACAATGTGTTCTTTGTTACTTGTCACCGCGTCCAATTACATCTGCCGTTTATTTATTCCATAATCGTTTCGCTCCCCCATATATAGACAGGAACTGTTTCTTTCATCTTATACTCTTGATTTCTTGCACGCGAATTGGGCCGGAACCTAAGCTAGGTGCAATATGTTTCACGGAGCTCCGTGACGGTGTAAAAGAGGAGTCGAAACGTGCGGTTTACTCCAACAAGTATTGATTCGTTGAGTGCAGCGGTATTCGAGCTAAAGGTGACCGTTAAGTGTATATATGTACTCTAACTGATTCCTGTACAGGTTAATCTCTTTATGCTTATGCTATTTAGTGTGGAATCCCTACCCCCTTGAGGCGCTTTTTCTTACCGTATGTGGTATAATACAAATATATACTAATCGGCGTTTGTTTCTATGGTGTTGTTATGCTTTTTTTTAGCTGCGCCGCTTTGCTATGACATTGTGCTCTCTTCTTGGGCAGCTTGTTAATGTTTCTTTTCCATCTTTTTCTTTTCTTTTCTTTTCTTGCTAATACGGCGCCACATCAACAGGAGTACGGTGACGCTATGCACTCTAAGAACAAAGGGTATTTTGACAACTCCCTTAATCCTGGTGTAACTGCTCTTCCAATATTCCAACTCCCTTTTGAGGTGTTATTGCACAAAGAGAGGGCAATGTTTAGGTGTGAATTTACTGAAAGGGAGTTATTCTTGGACAAGCAGTTACTCCGCGTGCGTCTTAGAAATTGGCCTCGTCTTGCCGTGCTGCCAGCAATGCAGGAGTAATAGGCCCGGCTAGAATGTATGGCTAGATAGCCGTTCGGCGCTGTCGCAGTGGAATAGGTGCATCAAGGTGGAACCAACTTTCGGACGGGAGGTTTAAGACTGTGTCATGTGCCAACGGTGTACAGCCTGAAGACACACGTAGTTTGCTTTCTTTCGCTATTTGCCGGCGAGCAGCGGTGCCACAGGCTGATTTGTCGTCCGCACCAGCAGAAAGCATCATTCTGCGCCGGATTTAGCGAGAAACTCCAATCGAGCTGTGAAGCTCGCCTAACAGGGTTTTGACAGCAGATAGTCGGATCAAATGGAGCCAAAAAAAAAATAATAAAGAAGAAGAAGAGTCAGACCACACGGCCGCTTTGAATGATAGTTTCTTTTTCCTTTCTCGTTCTCTCGGAGATATTTTACTGAGAAGTGTACGTAGCATGCTTAGTTGGCAGTGTTTATTCGAACGTTATACTATATATAGGCAAGCTTACTACATGGTTTTAGATACTGGTTATTTACTCAGCAGCGCGAGCGTTTACAAATGAATAGTTTACTCTGCTTATCGCGATGGTACTTCGTTCTTTTACGGAGCCACAACAGACCGAGAGAGGTACGTTAAATACACTCTCCGTACGAAGAGATTTTGACCGTGCGTTTACTTGTACGCTAAGTTGTCTGACAGCAACACAAATGCAGGAGACAAAAACTGTAAGTTGAATGCGTCTGTTCTGCGCCAGGCCAAGTATGCTGTCCTCATGATCCGGCGCCATTTTTTTTTCCTTTTTCGCATTCGTAGTACGTGAATCAGGGCAAAATATCCCGTAATATCAATCTGCCTGCGTCATCTGTCCACACATAGCTGCATCAAACAGCCTCGCACTATTATAAGTGCAACCGGCGGGATCCAGTATGGGTGGCTGCAAACGCGGCTTGAAATGGATTCGATTGTACAACACATTGTACCAAAACGTCTTCACCGACCGTAGCCTGCGAGCCGTTTTCACTACAGTTCGCAATTATATCAGAGGCAAGGGCATGCATCCACCTATCGGAGAGACTTCGGTTGGCGGATGTTGCTTCGCTTCGGGCAACGTGCATGATTTGTGCGATTCTGCTCCTCGGAGCGCAGCCCATTGCGCCTGAACGTCTATTTTTTTCCCTTCTTTCTCTATAGATATATGACTGCGCCTGTGTTTTATGTGTTGAGTTGGTGTTCACGAATTGCGGTGATCGCGAGGACAAAAATGTGTGTGCGTCACCCCCTGTCGCCGACACCACCGAGACAAATTCACGTGGTAGCCACAGTGTACCACCGATACTACCGCTGAAACACATTTAGGGTGATTTCTTTTGACAATGAGTGAAATAAAAGGGAAATATTAACCACGCTGGTTATTCGTCCAGTGTCCGTTATTTCGCGTCGATCCATCACATTACAAAGCTCCTACAAGAAAAAAAAATTGGACGTAATAAATCTGAAATGAATGCTTGTGACAGCTTTGTTGTTGTTGTTTTGTGTGGTTTAACGTCCCAAAACCAGTTCCGATTATGAGAGACGCCGTAGTGAAGAGCTCCGGAAATTTCGACCACCTGGGGTTCTTTAACGTGCACTGACCTCGCACAGCACACGGGCCTCAACATTTCGCCTCCATCGAAATGCAGCCGCCGCGGCCGGGATTCGATCCCGCGACCCTCGGATCAGCAGCCGAGTACCATAGCCACTAGACCACCGTGGCGGGGCGTGTGACAGCTTTTACCTATGACAAAATGGCTAGGTTGTAACTTTACTATACCATGGCAGATAGCAGTTGAGACTTACGAAAAAGGTCGGTGAAAAGGGAATGTCGTTTGCATTGTCATATCAAGACCATATCAAAAAAGGAATAAAAATGCCTGACTTCGTTCCCGGTACGCAAATTAATAATCGCCAGCTACTTTATGTGGTTACACTCGTAAATGTACAGAACAAATGCATGCAGTTGTTGCAATGCACGTACATGTCAGCGAAACGTAGTAGACGTGGACATGGGCATGCCTTTCCATCTGAAGGGGGCGGAGGAGGAGGGGGGGGGGGTTAGTTAACCACAGCGCTTCTCTTCCTCCAAACCCCCCATACTGAGGCCAATTCATTCAAGCGCAAAGGTATGTATGGTGCGGATAACTATGGCGATCTTCACGACCATCGATGCGACTTCCTGAAGAGCTCTTTGCCGAGGTAAGTCTATACCACAGGACGATGAAGCCTTTCTCCGGCTGAGACGAAATCTGCAGTTTCGCTAGCATATAGGGAAGCAATTGTTACGATTGCAACATGCTGGAGTACTACAAGAATCAGTGCGAGCTAACCTTTCAGGGCCGACGTGCCCTGAAAGCTCTTGTTGTTTGTGGGCCACTCGCGAAGCGACATTTTGTGCGACTTCGATCAGAAGTCGCACAAAATGCGTTTTACCGCATCATAGAGCATTCCACTACTTATTGCGCACCTTCCTGAATAAAAATACGGTCTCTCAAAATTTTGCCCAAAATGCCAAACAAGGTAAGACTATAGTATTGGGTTTTTTTGTGAAATTATGACTCGATCAGAAGTCGCACAAAAAGCGTTTTCCCGCATCGTTGAGCATTCCTCTACTTATTGCGCGCCTTCCTGAACAAAAATACGGTCTCTCAAAATCTTGCCCAAAATGCCAAAAAAGGTAAACTATAGTATTCGGCGTTTTGTGAAATTTTGACTCGATCAGAAGTCGCACAAAATGCGTTTTCCCCCATCGTAGAGCATTCCTCTACTTATTGCGTGCCTTCCTGAATAAAAATACGGTCTCTCAAAATCTTGCCCAAAATGTCAAAAAAGGTAAGACTATAGTATCGGGTTTTTTGTGAAATTTTGACTCTATCAGAAGTCGCACAAAATGCGTTTTCCCTCATCGTAGTGCATACGTCTACTTATTGCGCGCCTTCCTGAATAAAAATACGGTCTCTCAAAATCTTGCCCAAAATGCCGAAAAAGGTAAGACTATAGTATTGGGTTTTTTGG
>CM023486.1:89319686-89570617 GCA_013339685.2 Hyalomma asiaticum | reverse complement strand
GTCTCTCAAATTTGCCCAAAATGCCAAAAAAGGTAAGACTATAGTATAGGGTTTTTTTGTGAAATTTCGACTCGTTCAGAAGTCGCTCTAAATACGTTTGGCCGCATCATAGAGCATTCCTCTACTTATTGCGCGCCGTACTGAATAAAAATACGGTCTCTCAAAGTCTTGCCCAAAATGCCAAAAAAGGTAAGACTATAGTATAGGGTTTTTTTGTGAAATTTTGACTCGTTCAGAAGTCGCTCTAAATACGTTTGGCCGCATCATAGAGCATTCCTCTACTTATTGCGTGCCTTCCTGAATAAAAGTACGGTCTCTCAAAATCTTGCCCAAAATGCCAAAAAAGGCAAGACTATAGTCTTGGGTTTTTTGTGAAATTTTGACTCGATCAGAAGTCGCTTTAAATACGTTTGGCCGCATCGTAGAGCATTCCTCTACTTATTGCGCGCCTTCCTGAATAAAAATACGGTCTCTCAAAATTTTGCCCAATATGCCAAAAAACGTAAGATTATAGTATAAGGTTTTTTTTGTGAAATTTTGACTCGATCAGAAGTCGCACAAAATGCGTTTTCCGGCATCGTAGAGCATTCCTATACTTATTGCGCGCCTTCCTGAATAAAAATACGGTCTCTCAAAATTTTGCCCAAAATGCCAAAAAAGGTAGAACTATAGTATTGGTTTTTTTGTGAAATTTTGATTCGATCAGAAGTCGCACAAAATGCGTTTTCCCGCATCGTAGAGCATTCCTCTACTTATTGTATTTCGCATATTTTCTCAGAAATGGCAAGTCTATAGCCTTGGGAAATTAATTAAAATCGAGTAAAATACGATATCATTGTATTTGGTCCATTTTGGTTCGATTCTTACGGGGTCGCATTTTTCTCATAAATGGCAAGTCTATAGCCTTGGGAATTATTAAAATCGAGTAAAACGATATCATTGTATTGGTCCATTTTGGTTCGATTCGAACGCGGTCGCATTTTTCTCCGAAATGGGAAGTCTATAGCCTTGGGAAATTAATTACAATCGAGTAAAAATGCGCTATCATTGTATCTCAGCCAGTTTCGTTCGATTTGGATGGGGTCGCATTTTTCTCAAAATATCAAGTCTATAGCCTTGGGAAATTAATTACAATCGAGTAAAATACGCTATCATTGTATCTCAGCCAGTTTCGCAGATTTGGATGGTTTCCTTTGATTTGGATGGGGTTGCATTCTTCTCAAGAATGCCAAGTCTATTGCCTTGGGAAATTAATTACAATCGAGTAAAATACGATATCATTGTATTTCAGCCAGTTTCGTTCGGTTTGAATGGGGTCGCATTTTTCTCATAAATGGCAAGTCTATAGCCTTGGGAAATTAATTAAAATCGAGTAAAATACGATATCATTGTATTTGGTCCATTTTGGTTCGATTCGAACGCGGTCGCATTTTTCTCAGAAATGGGAAGTCTATAGCCTTGGGAAATTAATTACAATCGAGTAAAATGCGCTATCATTGTATCTCAGCCAGTTTCGTTCGATTTGGATGGGGTCGCATTTTTCTCAAAAATATCAAGTCTATAGCCTTGGGAAATTAATTACAATCGAGTAAAATACGCTATCATTGTATCTCAGCCAGTTTCGTTCGATTTGGATGGGGTCGCATTTTTCTCAAAAATATCAAGTCTATAGCCTTGGGAAATTAATTACAATCGAGTAAAATACGCTATCATTGTATCTCAGCCAGTTTCGTTCGATTTGGATGGGGTCGCATATTTCTCAAAAATATCAAGTCTATAGCCTTGGGAAATTAATTAAATCGAGTAAAATATGATATCATTGTATTTCAGCCAGTTTCCTTTGATTTGGATGGGGTTCGCATTCTTCTCAAGAATGCCAAGTCTATTGCCTTGGGAAATTAATTACAATCGAGTAAAATACGCTATCATTATATCTCAGCTAGTTTCGTTCGATATGGTTGGGGTCGCATTTTTCTCAAAAATATCAAGTCTATAGCCTTGGGAAATTAATTAAATCGAGTAAAATATGATATCATTGTATTTCAGCCAGTTTCGTTCGATATGGATGGGGCCGCATTTTTCTCAAAAATATCAAGTATATAGCCTTGGGAAATTAATTAAATCGAGTAAAATATGATATCATTGTATTTCAGCCAGTTTCGTTCGGTTTGGATGGGGTCGCATTTTCTCAAGAATGCCAAGTCTATTGCCTTGGGAAATTAACGCTGCTTTCACGCTCGTGTAAATATGCCGTTTTTCGAGGTGATCTAGACAACTTACCTGAAAGGGCCATCTCAGAGGTAAGCGATGAAGTATTTTTCCGGCCCCGCCATTACCTACCTTCAAGTAATCTCTCGTTGTTTGTGGGCCACTCACGAAGCAACCATGTGTAAATACGCCGATTTTTGAGGCGATCTAGACATCTTACCTGAAAGGGCCATCTCAGAGGTAAGCCTATAGTCTTGGCAGATGAAGTATTCTTCCGGCCCCGCCATTACCTACCTTCAAGTAATCTCTCGTTGTTTGTGGGCCACTCGCGAAGCAACCATGTGTAAATTTGCCGATTTTCGAGGTGATCTAGACAACTTACCTGAAAGGGCCATCTCAGAGGTAAGCCTATATATAGTCTTGGCAGATGAAGCATTTTTCCGGCCCCGCCATTACCTACCTTCAAGTAATCTCTCGTTGTTTGTGGGCCACTCGCGAAGCAACCATGTGTAAATACGCCGATTTTTGAGGCGATCTAGACATCTTACCTGAAAGGGCCATCTCAGAGGTAAGCCTATAGTCTTGGCAGATGAAGTATTCTTCCGGCCCCGCCATTACCTACCTTCAAGTAATCTCTCGTTGTTTGTGGGCCACTCGCGAAGCAACCATGTGTAAATACGCCGATTTTTGAGGCGATCTAGACATCTTACCTGAAAGGGCCATCTCAGAGGTAAGCCTATAGTCTTGGCAGATGAAGTATTCTTCCGGCCCCGCCATTACCTACCTTCAAGTAATCTCTCGTTGTTTGTGGGCCACTCGCGAAGCAACCATGTGTAAATTTGCCGATTTTCGAGGTGATCTAGACAACTTACCTGAAAGGGCCATCTCAGAGGTAAGCCTATATATAGTCTTGGCAGATGAAGCATTTTTCCGGCCCCGCCATTACCTACCTTCAAGTAATCTCTCGTTGTTTGTGGGCCACTCGCGAAGCAACCATGTGTAAATATGCCGTTTTTCGAGGTGATCTAGACAACTTACCTGAAAGGGCCATCTCAGAGGTAAGCGATGAAGTATTTTTCCGGCCCCGCCATTACCTACCTTCAAGTAATCTCTCGTTGTTTGTGGGCCACTCACGAAGCAACCATGTGTAAATACGCCGATTTTTGAGGCGATCTAGACATCTTACCTGAAAGGGCCATCTCAGAGGTAAGCCTATAGTCTTGGCAGATGAAGTATTCTTCCGGCCCCGCCATTACCTACCTTCAAGTAATCTCTCGTTGTTTGTGGGCCACTCGCGAAGCAACCATGTGTAAATTTGCTGATTTTCGAGGTGATCTAGACAACTTACCTGAAAGGGCCATCTCAGAGGTAAGCGATGAAGTATTTTTCCGGCCCCGCCATTACCTACCTTCAAGTAATCTCTCGTTGTTTGTGGGCCACTCGCGAAGCAACCATGTGTAAATATGCCGTTTTTCGAGGTGATCTAGACAACTTACCTGAAAGGGCCATCTCAGAGGTAAGCGATGAAGTATTTTTCCGGCCCCGCCATTACCTACCTTCAAGTAATCTCTCGTTGTTTGTGGGCCACTCGCGAAGCAACCATGTGTAAATACGCCGATTTTTGAGGCGATCTAGACATCTTACCTGAAAGGGCCATCTCAGAGGTAAGCCTATAGTCTTGGCAGATGAAGTATTCTTCCGGCCCCGCCATTACCTACCTTCAAGTAATCTCTCGTTGTTTGTGGGCCACTCGCGAAGCAACCATGTGTAAATTTGCCGATTTTCGAGGTGATCTAGACAACTTACCTGAAAGGGCCATGTCAGAGGTAAGCCTATAGTCTTGGCAGATGAAGTATTTTTCCGGCCCCGCCATTACCTACCTTCAAGTAATCTCTCGTTGTTTGTGGGCCACTCGGGAAGCAACCATGTGTAAATATGCCGATTTTCGAGGCGATCTAGACAACTTACCTGAAAGGCCCATGTCAGAGGTAAGCCTATAGTCTTGGCAGATGAAGTATTTTTCCGGCCCCGCCATTACCTACCTTCAAGTAATCTCTCGTTGTTTGTGGGCCACTCGTGAAGCAACCATGTGTAAATATGCCGTTTTTCGAGGTGATCTAGACAACTTACCTGAAAGGGCCATCTCAGAGGTAAGCGATGAAGTATTTTTCCGGCCCCGCCATTACCTACCTTCAAGTAATCTCTCGTTGTTTGTGGGCCACTCGCGAAGCAACCATGTGGAAATACGCCGATTTTTGAGGCGATCTAGACATCTTACCTGAAAGGGCCATCTCAGAGGTAAGCCTATAGTCTTGGCAGATGAAGTATTCTTCCGGCCCCGCCATTACCTACCTTCAAGTAATCTCTCGTTGTTTGTGGGCCACTCGAGAAGCAACCATGTGTAAATTTGCCGATTTTCGAGGTGATCTAGACAACTTACCTGAAAGGGCCATCTCAGAGGTAAGCCTATAGTCTTGGCAGATGAAGTATTTTTCCGGCCCCGCCATTACATACCTTCAAGTAATCTCTCGTTGCTTGTGGGCCACTCCGGAAGCACCCATGTGTAAATATGCCGATTTTCGAGGCGATCTAGACAACTTACCTGAAAGGGCCATCTCAGAGGTAAGCCTATAGTCTTGGCAGATGAAGTATTCTTCCGGCCCCGCCATTACCTACCTTCAAGTAATCTCTCGTTGTTTGTGGGCCACTCGGGAAGCAACCATGTGTAAATATGCCGATTTTCGAGGTGATCTAGACAACTTACCTGAAAGGGCCATCTCAGAGGTAAGCCTATAGTCTTGGCAGATGAAGTATTTTTCCGGCCCCGCCATTACCTACCTTCAAGTAATCTCTCATTGTTTGTGGGCCACTCGCGAATTAACCATGTGTAAATACGCCGATTTTCGAGGCGATCTAGACAACTTACCTGAAAGGCCCATCTTAGACGTAAACCGCTTTGCGAGCCCCGCGCCACCGTGATTCGTTCGTCAAAGCGCACTCCATGACGGCTGTTGTAGAAGAGAGCGCGCCGGGGAAAGAGCGAGCGCTTTTATTGCTTTTATTTCTTGGACTAAGCTCTGCTAATGGTGTCCACTGAACTAGAGCACGCGCCGGAGTGGAGCGAGGGCTCTACCGCAGAGCCATCTAGTGGAAGCTAGCGGGGCACTGGCTACGCCGACGTTTACGCTGATGGACTGACCTCGTTCATAAGCTGCTTCGAATCTAAAACCTCGCGCGCGAATGCCGTGCATTATAGAAACAGACGCAATACGTTTTAACACAGAAGCATTAAAGAGCTCGTTTCTCAGAAGTCCCGGTGTCGGCGTCGTTCGTTGTGAGCTGGAAATCAGCGTTGTCCGATAGCGCAATTTTGAGGTAGATGGCAAGCGCGTGATCGGGCAAGCAGCTCGCTTTCTGAACGCTCGCTCTGTCGCCCGCGACCGCCGTTGCGGTGGGCGGAGCCACAATATATATACACGCGTCTCACTCTTGTCAATCATTCACTAACCCAGCTGCTTGTCTAGTCGCGCGCCACGTGAAGGAATGAGAAAAAAAAAAAAAAAAACCTTCGGTTCGAGTAGGAGTCGAACTTGCTATCCCCGACTCCGGGGCAAAATGCGCTATGCGCTCGGCCGTCCCTCATTATCCACAGGCTTCGAACAGCGAGCTATTTATGTACACTATTTTCCGTTGGTGACACGCACATCTTGGAGGCGCTTTAGCGTGGCAGAGGCTTGACTGTCACCAGCGAGTAATTCTATCGACACCGTATTTCTTCGCGCCGCATGCATGGATATTTAGCCGAAGGGCGCTCGCACTTTAGCTTACGGGCACGGTCGCGTGTGCTCGCACCTGTGCTCGCGAGCGTGTAGATGTTCCCTCGCGCCACCGTACTGTTGACACGTTTGTGATGGATTCTGAGCTGTGTACAAGTGCCAGGCGAACTGCGGTGCCTTCTTCATTCGCGAGTTTTGATGGCGCATGGCCACGTTGTACTTTGCCCATTGCATTGCAGTAATTCACAATCTCAATTTCACGAGTAAGAACATACAATAACGAGCAACTCGCACTATCTACCAAGTGGCGTCATGACAATTACGTGACTAGGCGACTGAGGAGCATGGCAAGCGAAACAGAGTTCGCGGTGAGAATGGAATCACTATCGCGTTCAACTCTTAAGGCGAAGCTTAAGCGTCCCACAATTTTCTTTCCGTTCCCGAAGGCCGGATTAAAGAGCTCCGCTCCATGAAAAAAAAAAAAAAATGCCACTGAAGCCCGCTAGCTTGTAGCTCCTTTACTTGCACTATAGCTGACAAGAGGGCCAATTATTACCACTGTGTAATAAATATGAGACCGTCGTTTGCAGCCGGCCGCCCAGCTCGCATCATTTGTATACTGTTCGGTGAATGGCGCGTTATGGAGCCCATGCAGAACAACGTGAGAAGAGCGTGTGTCCACACTGCAAGTGGGCGTTCTCCCGATTTCGGTGCGCTTGTAGGCGACGCGGGCCACCCAACTGTGGGGTGACATGGCAGCTTAAAGGCAGCGAAATATTTCCAGGCTTCTTCCACGCCAGCTTCTTCCATGCATTGTTTTCTGAGAGACGTATCAAATACGTGTTCCAAGAAACAATATATGGAAGAAGTTTCAAGTTCCGGCGCGCAGTTGAACGAGATGATGATGATGATGATTGTGGTTCGGGTTAGGAAAGGACGCTAATTTCTGCAGCCCATGCAGGGAGCACGGCTAAGCGTCCGTGGGAGTGGGGGGAAAGGGAGTGAAAGAGATAGAAAGGAGAGAAAAGCCGTAGTGGAGGGCTCTGGAAATTTGACTACCTGGGGTTCTTTAACGTGCACTGACAACGCACAGTACACGGGCCTCTGGCATTTTCGCCTCCATCGAACGCAGCAAGGTGCATAGAGGACGAACGGCAATGTTCCAATGAATTTCAACCACCTCCGACAGGGCATCATTCGATTTTGCCACGTGCGTTTTCTCTTGCGCCCCGTCCTTTATGCGCCGAAAGCTGTTCCGTAATGGCAGTGGCCAGCTACCCGAACTTGCTCATAATTTCACCGTTATTTTATTAACGCGGTAAAGAAGCTCGCGTTGCAGAAAATGTGTTAGCGGCGTTGAGCATGAGCGGGAGGTTGCAGCAGCCATCCATGCAAATACTAACAAGACGTTCAAAGATGACAATGCGGCTTTTTGGACTATAGCTGGCTTCTAGCAACAAGTGCTTTCACAGCGCGAGCAGACAAGGTCGAGTTGTGTCCTGTTGTTGCTGTTGTTTTCCTCAACTCTGGCACATACCCACTCTGTGGGATTGGCCAAGTTGTGAGGAGTATGTTAAGTCAGAAATACCATGAAATACCGATCAGAATAGAATAATCAGGATGAAATTCATAGCGAAGATTTACGAATTTATGAACAGAATCAGCCTGAATCAATTATGAATTTTTCACCAGTAGAGCATACAATCCCGTAACAATGTCCTAATGAGTGCCCTGTTGTGTCTTTCTCGTCCTTGCCCGCTCGCGCAATGGCACCATTTGTTCAAAAATGCTCAGATCAGTGGATATTTCTCGAAGCCGAGGAAGTGGGTAATCGCCTCGACCTGCACAGCACACGTCTGCCCTATAATAAATTCCAACTTGTTAATAAAGTTGTTTACTATTCCTCTCAAAGCAACTCCTGTAAACAAAGTATTCGGCCCAGAGGAGTCATTTGAGCAGAGTAGCGTGGAAAATCGAACCCAGGCTTTTCTTCTGCGAGGCAAACGTATCTGGGTAAACGCCACACCGGCTCGGCGATACGCCCAGAATAGACGCGCTCTGCGTTGCCGCAATTTCTGCTTGCGGATAGCGCTTGGAGCAACGACGAAGCTCGCCCTAGGCGCCGCCGAGGAATAGCCGCCCAAGAATTTTGTTCCAATAAGAAAGTTCGGAATAATCCACCATTGCCTTATCGAATATAAGGGTGAGAAAAGCATAACAGAACGCTCGCTCTTAGTGGTGGTGGAAGGCTTTAAATAAACAGGAAAGAGAAGCGTGAATTCACTCAGGAGCCCTACGTACTAGGTGGCGTCCCTATTCCAGGACCCTAAGGTCCCCATAGGGACTTTACAAGGCCCCAGTAGTAGAACCCGGCAACCTAGGCGCGCTATTGGGAAAGCAGCTCACTTTGGCGTCCGCGCTCTCGTTAGCGGCCGCCGTTGCGGTGGGTGTAACCATAATATGTGTACGCGCATCATGCTCCTGTCAATCATTCAAAAAGCGAGCGTTCAGAAAAGCGAGGAGCTTGCGCGTTCGCCCGCCTGGTTATTGTTATTATTTTCGCGTTCAGCACTGAGTCAATCGCTTCAAGCTACAGAGCAACATCATGCGCTATCGGCTTTTCTATTTCCTAATTGCATTACGTTTACTGCTATTTTCCGTTCTAATGCTGTCCACAGCATAACTTACAACGCAAAGGGCTCATCACTTGTTTCGTGCGCTGTTCCGCGGCCCGGTTCTTGTGGGCAATCGTCTGGCACTATCATCATCGAAAGGGTGCCTCGTGCTGAGCGTGCCGGCAGCGGCCAGGAACGTAGCGCACGACACGAAGCTCGCGCTTACCGAGGAACGTTGGCACGACGCGGAGCGAGAGCGCTGACCGTCACGCTGACCACGCGCAAGGTGTGCCAACGTCCTCGCTACGCCTGGTCCGAGCCGTCCATGGCCAGCCTGTCCGAGAAACGGCTGCTGGTCGGCTTCGACGACCTGGGCATCCCCGACTGGACGCAGGTCGAGTTCCTCACTTTCTCTCGCGAGATACGCCTGTGCTCGCTGTGCGGCGTCGTCTCGGCGAGCACGGCCACCGTCGGCTGCAAGCATGTCCTCTGCAGCAGCTGCTTCCGCGACCAGGGAGAGGGCCCCAGCATCGTCTGCCCCATCGACAAGGTGCGAATGGCTCGCGCCAGAATACGCCGTAACTTTCTACACAAATTGCTAGAGGGTACTCCGGTGGAGATGTCCACCGGGATGTAGGTTTGTGCGTGCCAATGTAAGCCTATATGGGATAGCATGGGAGAGCCCTCGACAGGTATCTCTAGACACTGTTGGAGGATTCGTGGCAGAAAAAGTGGGGAGAGAGAGCAATGTACCATGAAAACGAATTTTAACCTCTAAAATGCACTAAGCTGGGTTGTGAATTTACGATTATTCTCCAAAAAAAAAAAAAAAAATCTCAATTCAGAGAGGTAAAACATTACGCAGCTTGGTGACGCAAAGGTCACCGCCCTGTTAGGAGACGCTCGTAACATGCCTCTATATTACGGGAGCTGCGGAACGACTGTACCATAGCTGTGCAGTGTACTTCCATCGACTTGCCCAAGCTTTGTCCTTGTGGCAGTCGTGACTTAGCAAATATGCATCGTTTGAAAAAGCATAATGAACTACAGAAGCAACAATTCGCAGCGCTTGTGCAAACGCGGGTTGACTTTTTGAGGTGTGCGAATATTGGAACGTTTCAAATATTCGCCGAATATTACATTTTTAATATTCGCATTCTATCGGAAAATGAGGTACCGGAAGGTTTCTTCGAACATTCGGAAAGACTCAATGTGCGACCGTCATATCTTGCCGATAATGCAGGGCAAGGAGACCTATACACGAAAGCGTGTCGTCAATGCGCATTAAAGCCTTCGACTACGGCGTCTCTCGTAATCATATATGGCGGTTTTGGGACGTCAAAAACCCCAGAAATCAATCAGGAATGTATTCCACGGAAGTTCTGTATAAGGCTGCGGTAGCGAATGGCATAACAGCGCGTTCCGATTGCCTGTTAAAACCTTGCATTACGTCAATGCAAGAGCTTCAACGGCGCTGCCGATCTGGTATATAGTCTGTTTCACTAGTTCCGTGCAGCAGAGCCAAGGCCACGAGGCCATCGAGCACAGGATTCTTCCAAGCCGAGACGAAATGTCATTGTTAGGACACGCACCTGCGAGCTGCTCCTGCCAATAGGGGCCTCACTCCGTCCTCCTCCTCTTTCACCATTGGCAGATGCCATGGCGCGGAAGGACACGTTTAACACGTGTTTGCCCTCCTGATTGGCCGAAGGGCCTGAAGCTTCCACCGTGCTGCACGGAACTATAGTCTGTTTCAGAAGATCCGTGCAGCACTGTGGAAGCTGCAGGCCTCTTCGGCCAATCCGGAGGGCCAACACATGTTAAACGTGTCCTTCCGCGGCTTGTCACCTGCCAATGGCGGGCGCTGCAGTGGCAGCTGCAGCCCTGCAAGGAGGAAGATGAAGCGGGGTGTGCGTGTCCGAACAATGGCATTTCGCCTCGCTTCGGAAGAATTCGGCGCTCGATCGCCTCGTAGCCTTGGCTCTGCTGCACGGAATTGGTGAAACTGACTGTACGTACTGGCGCGCTCGTCGTGTGTCCGCCACCACGTCTGGTGCAGTACAATGCTTACCTGAGTAGGCACAATAGCACCTTGTGGAAACGCGGAAGATCAGTCATATTTGACAAGATGTGTGGACCGCATACGAAATCTTTCGGAGTATTCGAAACTGGAATATTTGAACGTTTCGAGTACCTCATTTTCGAATCGGGTACCAACCGCGAAAATGTACTATTCGGCGAATGTTCGAAATATTCGAATATTCGCACACCCCTAGTAAGTCAATCATAGCCGACAGTCACGGAAACACGTCATATTAGGCCACAAGCAAGAAATGGCAAATCGATGTCATTCTCGCAGGACATGAAGGATCGCCAGCGCTAGTGTTCGATCTTAACAGGGCGCCCCGCATGTGCACACATGTGCCTTGAGATTGCGCGCACGCACTCCTGAGGGAGACGCTTGGCAAGAACGCCCACTTAACAGGCGCTACGACGGACCATCGAGCCAGCCATTCTACTTAAAGTCCCTAGATATCTTTAGTTCTACTATGGCAGCTAGTTCTACCTCTGTGCAGCCTCCGACGAGGGCGCCGCGAAGCGAAACATGCATTAAAGGGACACTGAAGAGAAAAACACTTTTTCTCGTATTAGAAAAGTACCTTTTCACTTCACCAAAGGCCACGGAGAAGCCGGAAAATGTACCAAAAGAAAATACAAATGGCGACGCCGCTGTGGGGTTGTTGCACTATTACGCTTGACGTCATACATCTTTGACGGCGTCTATCAAGTCCTACCGAACTATTCATGGGTCGAAGAGATGTGCATCGAGTTTGAAGGAAGCCAGTGACTTAAAATAGTGTGAGATAATTCCAATGAGAGAATGTGGCGAGAACACGAAACAAAGGAATGAGTCAGTACAGTGAAGTGTTGGGCTAGTTGGTAAATAGTCATACTTGCGGAATAGAGCGTTGAAAATTTAGGAAGGAAAAGTGTGGAGGACAGGAAAGACGCTCACTTGCAACTAAGTTTATTCATACGAAGAACAACCACCCACGAGAAAACCTGAACTGCGCATGTGCAGATGTCTCAAAACGCCGTCCAACCACACCCAGAAGCCTACAAAGGAAGCGAATGATGCAACAAGGTGTGAAGCTGAATAAACTTAGTATGAATAAACTTAGTTGCAAGTGAGCGTCTTTCCTGTCCACACTTTTCCTTCCTAAATTTTCAACGCTCTATTCCGCAACTATGAAAGGAATGAGGTTCGCGACCTTATCTCCTCAGGGTTTCGGCGCGGAATTCAAAGATGAAGCATTGACCCGGACTTGCTCTTCTAATATTTAACATAAAATAACGAAATTACCGACAGCAGATGTTCCTGAAGGACAATTTGACGGCCAAAAGCACCTTACTGTTGCACTTTGGCATCCCTCCAAAGTATAAGGAAAATGGGGTGCTCGTCACGTGATGACTCGCTTCCGGATAGCTAGAAGTACGCAGCATTTGAATGTACTAGCAGAGAGACAGAGTACCGTGTTTCGTCTTTCATGGTAAAGCTTGCCTCCTGAAGGCAAGCAACAGCGCAGTTTATATTTTTTTTCTTTGTCCAAAAATGGAGAAAATGTCTCCTTCCCCCGGCATGGTGCCATGCAACTTCTAATTAACAATCAGAATTAATGCGGTTAAGTGATCGAGGGGCTCCTTGACTCCGATTTTTCAAAGGCACCACATAAACTGAAAAAAAGAAAATGCTGCAAGTTGCCATCTAATTTTTATTGCAGTATATTTCTCACGGTATATTTCTCAAATATTTATGTGCTGTAATTGCTGTGTACACCGTAGGCACCGACAGTGAAATTCATTCTCAACAACACCGACATTACTAGCAGATCTTTACTTTGCACATCACCAATATTCTGTTTTATATTTCAGTCAACATGATGTTTTTTTTTTTTTTGTTTTTTTACAATGGCACCTATGGGTTGTGTCTATGCCTTCCCCTTGGTAACAGAAAAGAAAAAGACAGGTCTCTGAATCTTAAACATGTACGGCTCCTAAAGGGCCACTACAATACACGTTTCCCCCCATTGACGAGTAAATGCGAGTCGTTAACAGCAGACACTTCTACAAACATCATGCCACAATGCATCTGCAGCGTCTACGCCACCTCCACAGTCATTACAGTGTCATTTTTATGTCCAGATGTGAAGTACAGCGCTGGTGAAAATTGTTTATTGATCTTCTGTTCTGGTTAAACCATTTACCTTTCTTGCATATTGGGTGTGCAAATGCTGCAGCCCATTAGCTGTGGGCTTTTCACACATTGATGAGGATGCAGAGCTAATGGGTGTCAACTACACTTTCTTGGACACAGGTGGAAACCTCTACCAGCAAAGCCAAATTCGAACGGAACAACACTGAGCTGCTCCTGTCACTTCGTGTCGCATGCGTGAACCGTCGCAATGGGTGCCGCCTCCTAGACACACTGAGGGGCATGAAGGACCACCTCAAGCACTGCGAGTTCCAGGCCGTCCAGTGCCAGATGTGTGGCAAGAAGATTAAGCTTCACGAGGTGCCCGGCCATGCACGAAAGGACTGCTCCCGTATTCCCAAGTCTGAAAACAGCAAGCGAGCCGCAGCTGCGCCAGCTACACAGCCGGTAAGGGCCGCATTGCGAACAGTGCCACCAAAGTCCATCGGCGAGCAGACAATGCCCGTGGGACAGATGCAGGCTCAGGCACCGCAGACCGTGCAGTCACAGACCATGCAGTCACAGACCATGCAGCCTCAGGCCATGCAGCCTCAGGCCGTGCCGCCACAAATGGTCATGCAGCCGATACCAATGACACCGCAGGCGATGATGCCTCAGCATCTCCAGGCGACACCTGTTGTAATGCCTCAGCCCCAATGGGTCGAAGAAGTCTCCATGCTGCAGCAGAAGGTGAACAAGGTGCACGAGGATGTACGCAAGATGGCCACAAACATGCAGGCACTTAAAGAGGAGACCACCAGGGAGCTAGACGTCTTCAAGAAGGAATTGCAGAAGATGAAGAATGAGAAAGGAGATTACAGCGTCATTGTCAATGCTATCTCTGGCTTGCGCAGCCAAATGAAAGACAACATGGCAGACGTAACTGATGAATTTGATGCCATCAAGGAGGAGATGAGGATTTATGGAGCAAGCGTTGAGGAATTTGGAGCACTGAAAGAGACTATGGACTTGAGGATCGGAGACATCGTTCAGAATGTGGAGTCGCTAAAGGAAAGTGTGGAGGCATACTCAAAACTGGGTACCATGGTGACTGAGATGAAGAGCTCAATAGCTGCAATTCAAGAGATGAAGCACGTGATGGAATTTGTCAATGACTTTGAACAGACACTGCTAGGGGACATAACAGGAAGCTCTGGCGACAAGAAGAAAGCATTTACCCAGCAAGTTGAGATGCTGAAGAGGTGTGTAGAAGTAATTGACGAACTCAAGTCCACAGTCAAGCATAAGGACATGGAGCAAGTTGTGAACGAACTGAGGACCATCAAGAATGACCTGGGAAAATACAATGCACTTCATGACAAGGTTGAAGGAATATCATCAGATTTAACCGGACTCAAGGCAGTAGTGAAGGCTGCTGGGGACTTTGCCAGGAGTGATCCTCTGTTGACTCAGGAATACCGCACCGAGCTTGAAGGTTACAGGGCAGAGATCAAGCTCATACGAGACAAAGTGCAGAAAATTGACAGTGACGTTGATAACCTGAAAAGCACTTCAGATGACACAAAGGACAAAGTTGGACTTGATGAAGTAGTCACTGAAGTCTCAAATCTAAAGACGAAACTCGAAGATTTTGATGCCATGGAGGAATCGCTCCAAGAAACGAAGGACGCATTTCTTCGTATTAACGTTCTGTCAGAGGAGCTTGACAAAATCCGTGAGAAGATGAAAAAACTTGAACAGAGTGAAATATTGAGCAAGGACACGGCCAAAAAATTGGATGAGGCGACAACACAGCTGTCTTCTTTCCAGACAGTAAAAGACAGTATTCAACGATTGCAAAACAGCTTGCAGACACTAAACAAACGCTTCATTAAGAAGACTGAAGAGCTGCAGGCAAGCATTGAGGCTACCGTGTCAGAAAAGCTTGAATCTTCAGAAAAGTTCAAGGAACTGGCAGAAGTAAAAGCATCTCTTGAAGAGACAAAAAGAGATGTCCGACTGTTACATGACATGAAAGATTCGCTGTCTATGAAGAGCGGTGCGAAGCAAGAGGGCCTGAAAGACGTACATAAGGACTTGAAGACCCTCAAAGCCAGTATGCAGGCAATGCAAGAATCATCTGCATCGATGCGTGAAAACGTAAAGCGCTTCGAAGAGCTGCAAAAGTCTGTCGATGTGATTAATGAAAACATGAAGGATTATCAGGAGTTCAAGACAAATTTTGACAGTTTGAGGAAGACTGTTGAGGAAAACCTGAAGAGTGCTGAAGACTGAGCTTTCTTCATCAAGCGCTGCATTTATGCGGTGCATAAATGCAACTTTCCCTGGCACTCCTGTGCTCTAGCACTTCTCAGAACTTGTCAGGAAAATAAAGACGTGCTCACGGCAACCATACTACATGACGGAAATACATTTATTACAAGGAAATCGTAGTAAGTTGGTATCATGCAAAGAAATATGCAATGCCTACATAATGTTGCTAAAATTTAACTTACAGTGTCATGTACAGAGAATTGCGAGTGAAACATCAACACAGGAACGTCTACCCTTTTGGCTTTGCACACTGTGTTGTTCAAGTGATGATTTGTCATTCCCATGTTGGCCTTTCACTTGCAACTTCACCATCAAAGTTCGCTAGTTTGTCACAATTTCTTTGTACATAATGTAACCAGCTGAACCCGTCGTGGTGCCTTCTTTGGGCGATCTGTCAATTTCCCCAATTCTGGCTTTGCACTGCTTGAATCTGGAGATTGTTGCCTGTCCTCACCTTTGTCAGAGGCTGCCATTTCACAATCCTGACCACTTGAGAAGTCACTCCCAACTTGGGCTGCAGTATTTGCTTCACTGATTTTCTTGGACGACTGAATCTCAATTGACGATTCCTGCTCAGGTTCTCCCAGGTCCATCTTCACATCGGTGATGGCCTCGTTTACTGGCTTGTCTTTAGTGTGCACATTTACCAAGCCGCCACCACCACTGCTGCCGTTCTGATGGAGGGCCTTGTCTTTGCTGGTCGCTGCATCTTCCACAATGGACCTGAGTTCTTGTTCACTGCTGTCTCTCCTTGTCTGCTGGCATTCCCCGAATGTCACTCCGTTGCATTTCCTGTCTTCCAGTAGCAGTTCAGCATTTCCATTAGACTGCTCAGAGCTTTTCTGATTGCAGATAACATCGTCGTCGTCAATGACAATGACATCGCCAGGTGTCTTTACCATGCATGGGCTGGTACGAGCTTTTGCTGCGTCTCCAGTGATCTTGGAAATGGCGCTTTTCCTTCTGTTGTTTCTAAATATGTCCTTTTTCCTCACTGGATTATTCTTGGGCTCTGAGGGCGAATTGCTTTTCGATCCAGACGGGGAGTCACTGTAATTAAAGAAAGGATGTAACCAAGGTGTCCATTTAGGCAGTACTGTGCACTATGAGCAAAGCCAGGCTGCAAAAAAGGGTTGGCATAATCAAGGAATCCCCTTCACTTGACTGTATTCCTTTCTCATCATCCATTACCTAAGACTGCTTTGTTGCATTTGCAGCATAGCTGGAGCACCCAACTGCACCACAGAAAAATATATCTCTGCCCACAGCGTAACGTTCAAATGCAGTAAGAGAGACGCGCTTTTACAAAAGTCGTGTTGGTACATAATAAGGCAGATTTCTGCTTTCCATTTATCAGGAAAGACGAGTATAGTGCATAATGTTTTCCGAAACATTGACAAGCCTAGAAGATGTATGTTGGTAATGCGATAGCACAAAAAAGCTGTCATTTCTCACCATAAGGGTGACTCCAGCGAGCCTCCCACACCATTTTCATAAGCAAGCATATATAACCTTAAAATATGGAGGATGGCTTGACATTTTTAAAGACATCAAAATAATTGCAAATTAAAACAAAATATTGAAACTGAAACAGGGCCGGGCAGTTTAAGAAGTGGTTTGCTTAGTGTATTAAATGACATTGCAGCATGCCTCTTGTGAACAAGCAGAGCATCAGCCTTTAAAAGCCTACCATCAAGTTCTCATACCAATTTACCATATTAAGTACTTGCCAAAGCTTGGTTTAGTGAGCCTGAATGCCTCAAGGTAAAATATAAGGAAAATTGAAATAAAGAGAATTGACTTAGTATAAAGAGCCATTTCATTATGATGTCTGTGTACTTTGGTGACATTTAAAGCCAATGTGTAACAGTATGCACAGGATTCGTCATGACTTAGCTTCCGATGACATATAAAATAGGCGTTATCACTGTCACCTCTTAGCTAGCCAAGATTCAGAGCTATATAATATGGCTAGCCACTCTTGAAAGCCTCACGCTTCCGAAAGTGGTGTCGATGAAAAGCATTAAGGGGCATACGTACAAGTGCACAGCACTACTCGCTACGTAGTTCTGTATTTCCCACTGCATTTGCACTGAGTTGCTGTCCAGTTTGGTTGCAAGAATTTTGCTAGAAAGCGATTGTAAGACTACTGCTGATTGGAAGCATACTAGCGACAGTTGAAAGATGTAACTGTAGAGGACGTTGCTCAATTCTTTGGACATAATGTGCACATGCATGCAATACGAAATGTTCAGGGACTGCAAGTAAACGTGCCCTGTATTTATTTATCTCATCTGACAGTCAAGTAATTTTAAAGAAAGGTTATTCTACTTTTGTGGCATACAGCAGGTTTCAATACTACATGGACAGAAAGTTGAGCGAGTTGGTAACAGTCCATAATCAAAAGAAGAGGCGTGCAGGACACGGACACAAGGAGAGGCGTTCGTGGTGTTCACTGCTCTCCTTGTGTCCGTGTCCTGCACGCCTCTTCTTTTGATTATGTTCAATACTACATATTCATCACACTAGGCAGAGGGCAGTGGTTAAGTTCAGTGAACAGAGCCAAAGGTGTTTCACTGCAGTGGGTGAATCCCGAGCATTTAGTGACGAGCTGCAGTAGTAGAATGGATGTGTTAGGTTCACTTATACTGATTACCAAATTTGACTGAACGCATCATATGCCAGCTCTGAGTGAGACCCTGGTGTGTCGAGTACAAGAAGTGGTAATTGGCTCTCAGTTTCCACAAGATTGCAATTTTTTTATGTTATTGAAACTACTTGTTTTGTTTTTCTTTTGTGCAGCCGTATTACTCGGACATTGTTTGTGGTCGGACATTATCTAGCCAAATTTACATGTTTTCAAATCATCAAGGTTTTACTGTATACGCTAAAATACCCGTCCCCACAACTACTAGTACTCGCACAAAGCGACTACCATGGCAGCATCTGCACCTCTGTTGCCTGATCGCAAAGCGGCTACTGACATCAGGAAGAAAGAGGTGCCGAGCAAACAAACCATGCACTCACAGATGCAGGTTGTGACCAAGCAACATTTAAAGGTCTTTTTCAGTGAGAGCTAAATATATTTACTAAAACTGCTTGGCGCAGATGTTGCAATCTTCTTGAGATCTGTTCACTTTAAAAAGAGCAGAGTTGCCCTTTCTTTAAATGCATCCAGCATGTTGTGCAGATGTTTAAGCCCCGGCTGTTTGAGACGAGGCCCACAGCAGCAACTTTCAAAAGTGCCAGGAAACTTAGCCGGAATCTAAAAAGTGACGTCACAAAACTTTTGAAAGCCACAACCAGAGCACAGAAATTTTCTTGATAGTTTCAGTCCTGCGTCGCCCTGTCGCCTTAAATTGGGACAAGTACAGTAAAACCTCGTTATAACGAAGTTGACGGGGGAGCAGTAATTTCTTCGTTATAGCCATTAGTTCATTATAACCAACATCAATTTCATCTATAGGAATCTCAAGGGGAATTGCGATTGCTTCGTTATATCCGATAGTTCGTTATATCCGGTTTCGTTATAACGAGGTTCTACTGTACTAGTATATCAGTCAGGTCCCCGGCATGTGCATCACAGTGCTCGATTTCATTATGTGCTACACTGTCTACTGCAAACCACATGCAAGTCAATGCACGTACCTGTTGTTTTCTACAGTTTCTTTGTAAGGGAAGGAACCATCGTAGACCTCGCCCAACTCTTTCTCGCCAAAGGTGATCAGGGAGCAGTAACCATCAGTTGATGAAGCAGCTAACACCCGGCCATCGGAAGACCTGGATTAAAAGAACAGAAAAGTCAAGGAATTATTCCTGATGATTAGACAAACGCTATGTTCCTCATACAAATACTAAATGACCTGCAGCCACAGTTGAATGAATAAGGTGTTTCGCTGCTAAACTTGAGGATCACGGTGAGTCTTTTTTTTTTTTTTTTTATGGGGCCTGCTTACTTCACCTGCCTACTTCAATTCAAGTACATGTGAAAGCACCCTAGGATGTATAACGCAAGTTTATTTTCTTCTTCAGCAATGAAGGCTTGAAGCTCACTACAAGATATCAAAGATGAAGTGCTAGAGCAGTCTTTAGGCTTACTCAAAAACAATTTCCACGTAATACTGTGATGAAGCTAACAAAGTGAACACTACTGAAAACATTAAATGAACACGAGGTCTAACTGCATTAATTTTTATAACTTTCTTATTGCTTGTGTCTTTTTGGACACCTGGGGAGCGACACCCAAAGCGTTGAGTCATTATTCATTTTTGCATGGAAATCACGGCTAACAGAATAGTGCAAGAATTCTGGTTTGACTCTACTGATGGCCAAGCCAATTCCTCCTCCTGATCAATGTGGGCAAGTCCACAACCCAACCATATTAGTAGTATTATTCAAAATACATACAGTTCCTGAAATGCTAATGACATGTGCAATTTGAAAGGAAATGAAACAGCACTTTGGTGCTGTCTATTCTGAAAAATGTGCTCGCAAAAGCCACATGAAACTTGCCCATTGTACCACTTGCATCTGCAGAAGCTCAATTTATTGGCATGGTCTTTGCCTGTGGCAGCAGCGAAGGTTCACTTTATTGAAATCATGGATAAACTGGATTCCTTATATAGAGTAAAAACACACATGGTGGTCTATGGCCGTCAAATTGTATATAAAATGCTTCATTATGTCAAGTTTTGTTACACTGATGTTTGTTATATTGAGGTTTAACTGTATTTATGGGAGAGCCTGTTGCAAATAAAACAGAAGAATCAATGGATTGGGACGCACCATGTCAAGTCACTGAGCCTTGTATAATGTATGTTGGAGATGTGGGCAAAAGGTGCGCTGCGCTGAGTGTCGTACAACAATATAGCCTTCTGCGTAGCCACTGCAAACACCATCCTGTATGGCAAGCTGCAAAGAAACAACACAGTAGTCATCAGCCAACAAGCAGCAGCTGGAAAGGAAACTGAAAGGCACGACATGAATAAACATTACCTTATTAACGGCTCCTCGAACTCTTCCTTGCTGCTTCCGTCTATAAACAACACAGAGACAAAAATGTCTGTGAACTTCCTAATGTTTAGATAGTGTGTTTTTAAAGATCAAAGTCAGCAAATTTATAATCCAACATCAGAACTTTGGAAAAACACATTCAAATAAGAAAAGGGACGTTACACTTGAATGCAAGGCAATCCTATAATCCCCACATCCCCTAATGTGTGTCATTAAGGAAACTACTGACAGCCAAATTACTGTTTCGACATATGCTTTAACGAGTAGCTCCTGTGGCATAGCCAGAAATATTTTTCAGGGGGCGTTATGAGCCACCGGTAAGAAATAGAAAGGTCTGCACCCTAACCATGTTACTACAATTTCCTGCTTCAATAAGGATGCAGGGTTGGTTGTGTCTTTCATTCTAACATACATACAAAAAAAAACTGACATGCTTAATTTCATTTTTACACTTTGATATATTGATGTGGTATGCAAACTGCATGGGCAAAAAAAGAAAGGCTGGAAGAAGTTACACAGGGGGGAGGGGTATGCAGCATTCAGAAAAGTTCAGGGGGTGTCGAATCGTATATGCTCTCATGTGACATAATTATTGAAAGCACTGGTAAAATTATAAATCTCAGTGTCATTTCAAAAACACTCATGCAAGACTACAAGAAAATGATTGATTTCTGGGGTTTTACATGCCAAAACCATGATATAATTATGAGGGATGCTGTAGTGGAGGGCTTCAGAAATTAAAGAACCCCCACCTGGGGTTCTTTAACATGCACTGACATCGCCCAATACACAGGCCTCAACATTTCGCCTCCATCGAAATACAGCCACCACGGCCAGGATTCGATTACGCTACTCTCGGATCAGTAGCTGAGTACCGTAGCCACCAGACCACAAAAAAAAAAAAAAAACCCGCAGGACCACTAGAAAATGGTGCCTTAACATGGTGAGCATAGCTGAGCAGAGCATTCGAGTGATGACAGCGACAAAAGTGCCCTTATTTTTATTTACGGGGGCCCCATTTGAAAGAAGGAAGGAAACAATATGGCTGCTGTGACATATGTGATAGCCAGGTGGGGGGGCCTGCCCTGGAATTTCTATAGACCTATTCCATGTTGGTAAACAGTGGTAGGCACCGGCGATATAACCAGGGCTTGTGTCGACGTCGCGGCGCGGAGGCCCCGCCCACCGCTTGCTGCGGCCCTGCACGGTCGCGCCACCGCCGCCGGCGAAGCGTGTGGGAAAGCTGCCTCCGAGCACGGGGCGTCGGAGCGCCGACGGCGTGTTTACAACAGTTTGCGAGGGGCAGCCGCGTGAGATGAAGCTGCGTTAGCTCTGTAGGAAGCGTTCAATGAATGTAGAAACGAATGTGCCGACGCCTAGCTATGACAAGATGTGAGAAACTGATTGAAAGGATAACCTTGCCACATGATGCGAATGATCGCGAGCTACCACGTCGGCGTATGCTTTAATTCGGCAACTAGCGCAAGGGTGAACCACTTGCAACAGCGAGGCTTGTTTAAATACGACTTGAAGATGCCTCAGCTAAAGTACTGTTTCGGACTAAATCCTCTAATCCCTACACGAAATCCTTGCGCAAAAACAAATGTAACGGAATAGGTACTCAAGCATGCGATATTGGTGACGCTATAACCTATGTAAATACGGCTTTGATAACGCACACACACAAAAAAAGCAATAACGTGCCAAGGACAAGGCTCTCAAATAACCGCCAGCAAGGCGCATAACCGCGGCTTGCGGCTCTGCCCATACGCTCAGTTCCGATCGTGAAGGCGTGAAGTCCTGTAACGACGAGGCAAATTTTAAGCGTGTAGTTCATTCGAGCAGTCTGACAATCGAAAAAAAAATTTTTAAGCGCATCATAACCACTACAGCATTGCCAAAGACACTTCTCGTGTGTATGCTATCGCAGCCGCAAGCAATTTGCAAAAGCGTCGCTGTAATCGGCCTTTCGCTCACGGCTACGTGAATTAACCTCTTATATATTTGTTTCATTTGAGTGAATGAAATTCGTACGACGTATGTATAGCTTCCCCACTTCAATAATACACGGCGACTGCGATTACTTCTACACATCGAGCTAACGTCGTACGCGCTTTGCGGTAAGCGTGATCGCTCTGTGTCCGCACTTTGTTTATGCCAAGAAACTTGGTGTCGAGCATTACACTTGACAAACTTGTGACAATGCTATTTCTCTCAAATGAAACAAGCCGCACTAACGCTAAATAATTACACATATGCTTAGTCGTTACGAAAATATTTGGCGAATAACCGATGCGCCAAACAGCCGGCATTACAGGTTCGTCCCTTTCCTTACGACAGACATAAGCAGGAAACCGATAAAAACCTATCGCACATATCTTGTGCGTTGCTGAGCAACCAACCCACGGCGCAGGTCATCGGTGAACACTTTTTTCTTCATTTCACGGCGGTGAGAAGCGCCCGCACCAGCGAAAACGCAGCGGCTGCTACGGTAGGCGCGCCAGCGGATGCCTACCATGCGAAACCAAAACTCCCGACGACAGCGCCACCGCATCTTCGTGACGTAGGCCCGGTGGAATAGGTCTATATACTAGTGCGCCTAGCTTGAGAACAACTGACATGCCCACTTCCCAGCCTGCACATTATGGTCAAGAGCCTGGCCCTTCCAAAAAAGTAGGGGTGGTAAAATGGATGAACGATTAATTGATTAAAAGTATCCCGCAAAGTGATTATTCATCACTGATTTACACTTTTCATTAATCGACTTAATCAATGAAAACTATTCGATTAATTGATCACCCCCCCCCCCTTAAGCTTTTGTCGCCTGTTTGGCCCAGGTGGAGGATTGTAAAACATGCCAAGACGCAAAAGTCAAGCACCGCTCCTGTTTTCCCCCACTCCCCATAGCATGCATGTGTTGCTAGGTGCAGTAGAATGAACCCAGCGCCGGAGACATCTTTACCCCGTGGAGGCGCAACTAAACTTGCCAGCAGCCATCCAGATCATTCTGTTGAAACTCTGTCTTCCTTTCCTTCCTCCCTTTTACTTCGCCCCCATGCTTGCTGCTCTGTTCCCTTTTGAATCGAAGGCAATCACACCAAGACGTCACAAGAAGCAGCTTTCATTTGATGGACGTGGTTTGCATTGACAGATTTATAGCACTGGATTAGCACCGACTATGGAGCAGTGCGAGGATGACTCTCCTTGAGTTTGAGCGGGAAAGTGGACGGTACAGTACGCGCTACACGTGGGGTTCAGTTGCAAAAGTAAGAGGCAAAAACGACAGGTTGATTTTGTGTAACGATCCCTGGCTTTTTGTGTTTCCTCCAAGAAGCAGCTTAAAGCCTTTCTTTATTCCTTTTTTCACCCATTTCTGGTTGCATTTAGTTGATTTTTAACGAACATGTTCTCCGTTACCATACCGTCACCTACGAAACACACCGAGGCCGCACGAGACGGCCTCCCCCACGATGATAGCAGCAAATGTTCACATCTCTTTGACTCAAAGCCTCAATGTCAACAGCATGATCACCTTTTCCGTCATCTTTGGTGTAAACCATGTGTCACCTCTTGCCCTCCTCGCTTCCATCGTGTTAACCAGTGACCACATCACAAAACACACGTGTGAGTCATGTGCTGTCTTGCATTACAAGACCGCCCTCATACAGATAGCAAGATATTCTCATAGCAAGGCGAGATATTCTCTCACTATTTAACAAACATACGTTAGTTCTAAAATCAAGTAACTTCTCGATTACACAAGACATTCCTCCATTTCGATATAATTACACGTTTATATCCAGACGTTAGCTACAGTCCTTTCAGTACACACCCTTTGTTACTGCACTCACTGATGAACGGAATATATTCACATTATATTTACAGTATGTCAAACTCGCAGAGTCCCGGGTAAATATGCTCTAACAATGGCACCTTCACCATATTTATAACACTGTGCGTAAAAGCACACTGAGCAGATATTTTCTATGAATAAGGTCATCTACGTTTGAGAAAAGGAAGATTCCTTGTGTTATGCTACAGACAAAATTTAACCCCAAAAATATCCAGTCTCCTTTCCTTTCAGCGATTGCAGCTCAGTTTTCTTACTTTGTTACTCCATGCTCCCTTTACGTCAGCCTTTGAAGCTAAGTGTGGCATCTTTCCACGAACCAGGATATGCGTTCCATTGAATAGTTACGAGGGGCGTTCAATAAA
This sequence comes from Hyalomma asiaticum, assembly GCA_013339685.2. Classification (NCBI taxonomy): domain Eukaryota; kingdom Metazoa; phylum Arthropoda; class Arachnida; order Ixodida; family Ixodidae; genus Hyalomma; species Hyalomma asiaticum. The sequence continues at coordinate 89,546,264 of CM023486.1, read as the reverse complement.
GATTTCCCCTGAGCCACTTCCTCTGGACGGAGAGCAACGAAACTTTGCAGATTTATTAGTCCTTCTCTACATAGATTCCACCCAGGGACACACACTTCTCCGATCTTTTTATGCATCTGTAAACACCTCGCTTGTAGAAGTCGACAGGTTGCTCCAAAAGCCATGTTGTGACTTCAGAAGTCGGAGTCTCATCATCTGGGAAGTGCTTGCCCTTCAAGTATGACTTCACTGTTCGAAAGAAATGGAAGTCCAATTGTGCGAAACCGGGCGAATAAGGGGAATGCGGTAGAATTTCAAAGCAGCGGCAGCGTGCTTCCATCTGGACAACATGTGAGTTGTGAATTGGGGCATCGTCTTGCAGAAGGCGGACACCTTTGGTGAGCATGCCACGTCTCTCTTTTTTGATGGACTCTCGCAATTTCCACAGCAGTGAAGGGTAGTATGCCCCAGTAATTGTGGCACCTTTTGCTAGCAAATCCATCAAGACTACTCCGTGCTGGTCCCAAAAGACTGTGAGCATGACCTTGCCTACCGTGGGCTGGGTGCGTGCCTTCTTTGGAGGCGATGAGTCCAAGTGCTTCCACTGCATCAACTGGACTTTAGTCTACAGATCACAGGGATGCACCCAGTTTTCATCCTGTGTAATCAGCCAGTTGAAAAAGTCCTCCTGGTTTCCACGGCACATGGTCAAGAAAGCCTGCGAGCACTTGGCACGTTCCTGCTTTTGGAAAAGTGAGAGCAGCCGGAGAACCCGTGGAGTGGATAGCTTACGCATGTGAAGACGGTCTTGAATAATTTTTTCCACGGACCCCACACTAATCTTGACATTTCTGGCGAGGTCTTGAACGGTTACGTGGCGATTTTACAAAATGGCGGCCTCCACTTGCTGGATGGTGTGCTCATCGTTGGCGGAGTGGGGTCGTCCTGCAATCAGAGCCTTTTCTACCGAAGTCCGACCGCATTTGAATTGACGATGCCATTTCTTCACTACATCATATGATGGGGAATCCTCCACGTAAACCTCTTTTATCTCATCGAAAGTCTTCCTTGGAATGCAGCCTTTTAAGTATAGGAACTTGACGACTGCTCTTTGTTCCACTGCATTCATTCCCCACACCTCATACCACATCAGCACAAATAATAGCAAGACCCTTATTAGCAGAGTTGCATTATATTACACGTTATTTCAAACGTGTTGAGAATTATCCACGTAATTTGCGCACCCCCTTTTCAGAGCTCAAAATCGTGAAAAAAAGTGCGCAAATTACGCGAGTAAATACGGTAAGTGGTCAACTGTAAATGTTTTCACCCAAAAATAAATGTTTTCGGTGAGCTCTGCAGTCGATGTTACCTTTCTGCTTACTTAAGCTTTCTTTTTCGAATTTTGTGCGAACCTGCATATAACGAAATCCTCTTTATAACGAAGTTTTGCGGGAATTTGTCAATTCGTTATATCCAGGTTAAATGTATGTCAAACTCGCAGAGTCCCGGGTAAATATGTTCTAACAATGGCACCTTCACCATATTTATAACACTGTGCGTAAAAGCGCACTGAGCAGATATTTTCTATGAATAAGGTCATCTACGTTTGAGAAAAGGAAGATTCCTTGTCTGTTATGCTACAGACAAAATTTAACCCCAAAAATACCCAGTCTCCTTTCCTTTCAGCGATTGCAGCTCAGTTTTCTTACTTTGTTACTCCATGCTCCCTTTACGTCAGCCTTTGAAGCTAAGTGTGGCATCTTTCCACGAATCAGGATATGCGTTCCATTGAATAGTTAAGGGTGAAGAATGTCGTTTGAGATCAGTGGTTGCAACCAGAGCTCCAACTAAACAACTTGCTAACGCTACTACAATAAGATATCCTCGTTTTTCAAGCGTCGGCCAAAATATTGATTAATCAATTATATGATTAAAGGCCTCGCATCGAAAGCAGTGAATTGAAGCCACAATAAATGAACAATTAATAATTAATTGATTAAACAGTTTAATCGACCATCCCTACAAAAGTTGCTGCGCCGCTTGACGCTATTGGCATGGGTAGCCAGAACAACCCAGACAGCAGCCCAGTAAAGCAAGGGAGGAGAAGGACGAAAAAAGCAAATGTGCACTCCACAAATTGGCCTGCTGCATCTGCGGTGTCAGTAATACTCGCAGAACAGGCTAATACTCGCAGAACATGTGAAATATCAAAAAGCCTGAGCAGCGACCTAATAGAGCACACTGATGATGTCTCAAGGTGCTTGCAACTCAGGTGAGGACGTAAGAGACAAAACATGAGAGTGAGTAACCACTAAACGTGTCCTTCATGACAATGTCGTGAGGTGCCAACAGCTAACAACTTAGATGAAGACTCTCGCTAACTATATTAGTCATCATCATCATTATCAGTCTGCCTACACCCTCTGCAGGGCAAAGACCTCTCACAGATCTCGAATTATCCCGGTCCTGTGCTAAGTGCGACCACATTATGCCGGCAAGCTTCCTGATCTCAAAAGGGCAGAAAGTTGAGCGAGTTGGTAACAGTCCATAGTCAAAAGAAGAGGCGTGCAAGACACGGACACAAGGTGAGCAGTGAACAATCAATCGTGTTGTTCACTGCTCACCTTGTGTCCGTGTCTTGCACGCCTCTTCTTTTGACTATTCCTGATCTCGTCTGCCCACCTAACTTTCTGCCACCCCCTGCCATGCTTACTTTCTCTGGGTATCCATACTGTTACCCTTAAATTACCAACAGTTACCTTACCTTCTCTCATTACACGCCCTGCAGATTCCCATTTCTTCTTCGTGGTTTATATAAAGATGTTATTACCACGTGTCTGTGCCTTGACCATTCCACTCTTTCCTTGCTCCTTAACGTTACGTTTACCATTTTCTGTTCCACTGCTCGGTGCATTGTCCTCAATTTAAGTTGGACCTTTTTACTGAGCCTCACAGGTAAGTACTGGTAACGTTTGTTTCTGACATGCGTCTAGGGTGGCCAGGACACCCTCAAGCTGTTTCATCAACTTTATCCCCTGGTCTCCCACAATATTTCTTATTGCAAATAAATATGAATGAATGAATGAAAAGATGCTGCTGTTATACATTTTCCTCTTGAAAGGCCATATCAATAACTTCATTAATATATGTCCAAAGATATGCTCGTCACTAATAACTGCTCAGAGGTAACTATGTATACACGATAACTGAACTGCACACAGGTGCATAAATGCAACTTTTTTTCTGTAAATATAATTGTCAAAGTTAGCACATCATGCTGTCCTTGTAAATTCTTCAGTCTTCGCATGCTGGTACTAAATAAGCCAGTCAGGATACCGACACACGTGGCAATGCTAAACGCAATCATTTATTGTCAGTGGTCACTTACAAATCCACTCTCGAAGGACAAAGCCACTTTCACTCCTTTATGTGGTTGCTACCATAGTATCCTCAACAATACGGCAGACACTGGAAGTAGCATCTATAGCAGCAGTAAGTATATAAGACAATTTAGAAAGCCTGGGAATTGAGGGTAGTCTATAGATATGACAAAATTTTACCCACCTGGCTTCAAACAGCTTTTCAACTAGGCAAATTTATCACCTTGTTTCATATACTTGTATTACAGTTACAAAGATTTTCTGTAATTATGCATGCCAGAAAGCCTTATTGCCTTCTATGTACAGGATGTGCAGGGTTCACCATTGGGGGAGGTGGCAAATGTTCACTGCAGCATCCTCACCTCCTCCCAACCCCCTCCCATATATACCAGCTCAGTCAAATTGTAGTGCAGTATAAAAGTATGGGGCAGGTTTGGCACACCCCTTCAGGTGACTAAATTAATATACAAGCATAAATGTGAGACAGAAGGATCTACAGTAACAGCCTTTCCAATGACAACTGACCAATCGCAATGCTAAGTGTTCTTCCCAGTAACTTTCATGGGAGATCATGTGTCTTCCTCCCTGCTGTTTTTATGCAGGTGGAGGAAGCTGCAGCAAGGGACCACTTCACACTGAAGCCGCCCTGTTGCTCCACATGGAGTGCTCTGCCCCATTACCGAGAAAAACAACTCATCCTCATCTTTCCCTGTCCCAGTAACAGGCGGAACAGCTATGGAACTGTGTGCTTGGAGCAGTAGGGCAGTTTCAACAGGAAGGGGCCCTAATAACCTGTATTATGACGTTGTGCTTACAACAGATTTTTGTGGAGACTTACCATCATTTGCTCCAGGCGTTTGCAGCTTGAAGAACATCGGACAGAAGCGTATTACTAAGCTGGGCTTCTCACCGATAGGCAGGTAGTAGGCTGGCCTGCAAGATTACATGTTTGAGAATGCAGCATATACAAATTTGTTTTCAAATGCCAACTGTGACAGCGATTCTATGAAAAACTATCAATAATAGCACTTTCTTCTCAATGCCTTTAGCGAGATCAGTATTAACTATTCTTTCAAAGCACTATTTTGACTCCATTCAGTAAAGAATTGCCCATTAGGAAGTAAGAAAATGAAGACAAAAGCACTTATTTAAAGAAAAACTGCTCAGCACTCAAATGCTGTGACATCATAAACTTACTTTTTCCGCTATGGCCTTTAGCAACCCAAGGTTACTAATTTTGGCTCTTAACCACTAAAATGTTTGCTGGACTTGAGCAGACCATAAAGATCCATGATTTCAAGGCAAATAAGGGCATGAACTTCCAGGTGGCACTGCTTTTTATAAAAAAATTTTCTGCCTTATCTGGCTTGCAAAACTTCTGACAGTGAAACTGGCTTTAAAGTGGTACTGTAAACGGGTAACTTGGCAAAACAGCACAGCTTAGATATTTTCTCCGGCACCCACTTCAGTTACCCTTTTCAGCCGGTCCAGTTACATGTTAAACAGGGAAATGTGGTCCCGAGAAGCAACTGAACAGACTCCAACGAAACGAGCTAAGTGCAATACAAGGAGTTCAAAGTTTATTAGTAATACAAGTTCATGATACATAAATTGGTTACAGGTGTTATAAAGACGAGAGTCCCAAAGTCTAAATGACTGCAGGGGGACCCTCAAGTTAAAACAAATGTCTTTTTTAAGGCTTCTAAGCATTTTGCTTTTGTTAGATTTTCTGTTCTCGTAGAGAAAGAAACGTGCGAAGGATTAATTAAGCAAAACTCACTCAGACAGATCACTCCGAGCAAAGACGTAGACTGTGTTAACCACTCGGCCGCTGTCCTGCTCAATGATGCCGCAAGGTGCAACCAGCAGTTCGCCATCAGGTGAGAACGCCAACCGCCGACAGAAAGATTTCAATGTGTCGTCATAAAAGAGCCTAGTTCCCTTCTCCTACGAAGATGAGGAAGATAATGGAAACTCAGTTTGCATTTTGCTGCAACCAATCAAACTCTACCATGATGAACTCGTATATAGGTAAAAATAAAATGGGATTTATCAATAACATATTCAGTATACATCAACCACACATGCAGCCACTGTACTAAAAAGACCCATGAAAGCCACATACTTCTTTGTGCATGTATGCTTTAATGAAGAGGGATGTGCCTGATAACCAGAGAATGCAATTTTCAATGCTATAACGCAGAGAATTAGTGGTGGAAAAGGTTTTGGCGTTAACTTCTAAATGTCAACCAAAATTCATAACAAAGCAATAATAACTGATGGGGTTTTATGTGCCAAAATGAGCTTTGATGAGTTATGTAAGGCACCGCCCATAGTGGAGGGCTTTAATTTACACCTAAATCTAAGTACACGAGCACTTTTTGGGAAACTGCACATTTCATGACCTTTATCTCGACAATTACCTTGTCGCTGAGCCCTTCGTGAGGGACAACTGCCTTGTGTATCTTATAGGCGACCTTCTTGTTGCTGACCTTGAAAATACGCAATGCCCTGCAGAAGAAGAACATTACACAGGTAAATGTCCGCGTTTTAGGTTCTACGATCAGCAACTCCTCAAGAATGTATAGACAAAAAGGTACCTGAGAAGCACACATGCATATTGCTGCACAAACACTATGTTCATCTCCTCTGTTGTTGACAGGCCCAATCCAATATGGCAGCATGGCTCTGCTGCTGCTGCCATATTGCTAACTCCTTCAGCACTTTCCATGTGCTCACAAGATCAAAACAGTACTCATGTAGCTGGATTAAATGCCTAGAAGTATTAATGGCTCAATACAAGACAAAAAAAAATAGGATAGTGCTAGCTTCAAAGACCTAAAAGAAGTACACAATAAAAATAGAAATAAAACACAGGCATGACAAAGTGAAATTGCCATATAATCATGCCAGATCACTCCTGCTGACAATGCCCAGATACCATAACCCTTTACATGATGGAGCTGATGATAGCACAGCACTCACAAGCGAACAATATCGCCTGCTTCAAAGGTTTCCCTAGACTACCCGATTCTAATGGCTGATAGCTAAGCAAAACGAACTTACTAGTTTAAACCAGCCTTTATACAGCACATATAAGCTAAAGTCAGTACCTGTTTTTGCTGCCTTTGGCAAAGGAGTTTCAAGGAATTACTGCATTCTAATTGATGTAATAGCAAAGCACCGGGTATGCTTGTGCATGTGTGTTCAGCTTTCTTCGCAATGTCCTCCAAAACTTGAAGATGGAGGCTTGAATCGATGAACAAATCGTTAAAGACAATGTAGAACAGCACATGTTGCTGGAGCCAACGTTTTCACAAGCGGGCTTGCCTTCATCAGGACGGCAGGACAGAAGGATGACAGTTGCCATCCTGGCGAAGGACACGTCCACTAGTCTAAATGTTAGTTCCAGCGACATTCCCTGTTCTACATCGTTTTTAACAACCTGTTCATCAAAACATGTGACGGACAGATGAAACAAGATGAAGAAAGAAGGTCTGGAGAACTTTGAAGGTGTCCATTCATGCAGGTCAGCCATCTTGACATTCTGCAGTGAACTGTATATGCATGTATCATAGCAATGCAGACTACAAAGAATTTATATTTCCATGCACGGAAGGCAAAATCGGACCCGTGCTTGCCCTCGGCCCACTACCCTTGCCCTCGGCCAGTGAGTGATAGCACAATATCTCCCATTCTCGAACATCAGTAGGAAAAGAGCAGATAAAAAACAACATAAACACAAAGTAAACACCAGCGAATCACTGCTCCACACTCCCTGCAGCTTTCACATTGAGCGGAACAGTACTTTAATTTCTGTGTGGTAACTCTACTTATACTTGTCAGATTTGAAAAACTCTTGCAGCAGGACGTTCATGCGGCAAAAAATTCCATTAATAAGCTTATTCTACAATAACTGAGAAAGTTGGTACTCCAGTAAATTCTAACATTTACCTGTCCGAACTGAGGGTGGCGAAGTAAGTGTCTCTGGGATCCCAGGCAACACCTTGGACGAAACCTTTATTTTCATTCAGGAGAGATGTCTTCTTGCCTATAAATGGTAATAAAAGTTTATTAGCAGATATGCATGTGAACACATTTTGCTAAACAGCAACAAACTTCCCATGCAAAGTATAGAAAATATTGCTTTGGCTTAGGTACGATTTGTCCCAATGCACACTGCACACTAAAAAGGACGGTCTATGGTAACATGGTACAAGTGGTCCTTGATATGTGTTCTTATGTGCACTGAAATTTGCATTGAAGCTGCATGGACATGTGGCACTGATGTCATGGTAGAATTAACACTGCTTGCTTCGCCACATGTGCTTTTATTTCTTATGCTAGACCCCAAGAAACAATTCTTGCATAGCATACCCAGCCACTACAACAGTGCTACAAACATTTGGAGAATGAGAAATAAGCTTACCTTTTTCAACGTTCCAGATGATGGCAGAGTTGTCCACAGATCCAGACAGCAGGTAGATGTTGTCAGGCGACCAACAGATGTCACAGACATCATCAATGTGTCCCCTGGTGTCAAAGACAAAACGTGCAACATGACAAAAGCTTAGCAGTGACATTTGATGTTCAGGAACAACTCACCTCAACACTTTCTGGGCAACCCAGTGTTCCTTGTTTTCTATCGTGTCGTCAAACACATCACCGGGATTTTTTTCAACTTGTTTCCAGATTATAACATTTGCATCTGCAATGGAATCCATCAAATGCCCTCATAGACAGTGTTGAGATAAAGCAAGGCTTGCTAGGTCACTAGTCTTATCATTAGTCTTATTTATCGTCCCGTGACCTTCAGATAAGCCTCATTGTCCATTGGTTCTCTGTTCTATGTATCAGATGACCTGCCAAAGTCCACTTCTTTGGCTTTATTATAGCAAAGATATCACCAAGGCTTGTTTACTCCCTCATCCACTCCACTCTCCCTTCGGTTCTTTTATTTACATCAATCATATTTCAGTCTATCTTATGCTATGTGGTGCATAATTTATTCTCGAGTTTGTCATTCTCCAGGTTTCTGCACCGTATGTTATTACTCATTCACTTGCCTTTTAAGGGACAATGACACAATTTGGGAATGCCTTCCGTACGCTCTTAGCCCAATTTAATTCTTTAGTGAATTTCCATTGCAGGAGAAAGTTCTTCCATTAGTACTTGGCCCTAGATGTAAATACCTACTCATGTACAGACGAGAGAGTGTGGTTTTTGTCACCACCTAACATTATCTTTGCATTATGCAAATCCACCTTTAACCCAACTTTAGCTTAACGCTTTCTTGGTTAAGCATTCAATTATCTTTTGCAGATTGTTGTTATCACTGCTAAAGAGCGTGATGCCATGGAAAATTGTCAAATTATTCTCTGTCAAGTTTTATTACCATTTCTGCCCCCTCTGGTCACTTGAATGTTTCTACTAAGCGTGAAGTTATGTGAAATGCAGATAATGTGCGACTGTCGTTACACGTTAGCTTTCCTAAAGGTCTTGAAACTTTGATGCCTCTGCAGAAGTTCTTGGTATTTAGCTAAGTGAAAGGACTTCAACAGCAGCAAACTGTATTTAGCTACTATATATGAGCTGAGCTGATGCAAGTGCATACCGGGTACTCTCATGAGCCAGTTCTGCTGTGGTGTGTGTAGTGTCTTAGTAGCACACTAGAGTTTTATAAGTACCGCAACTACCACGGGTCGATGCCATGCGACGTGTTCGTGCAAGGAAGCGATAGCTGATAACACAAGAGAAAAATACAGAGAGAAAATGTTCAAGGAATTGATGCACACTGGTGCAACTTCTTGGCCCACGGACACATGCCTATGAAGCTTCCAGCACACTCACTAGGACTAAAGGAAAGGGAAGCTGCTCAAAGCATGCAGTAACTACCTGCTACTCCCCTTATAATTGCCAGATTCAAAAAAAGGGCCCCTTTAAGGTGGTGGCACAGCCATATGAACAATGTGGAAAAGAATAACTATGTAAATTTTATTAAAAATTCAGGTGGGAATGTGCATTTTTGGAAAAAGGCGCATCCTGTTTTGAACATGTCGGGGATACAGAATGCCTGTTGCAGCCTTTTCTAATCAGTATGTTTTTCCATGCTTTACAACAGGTCCATGAATCTATGAATATGTAAAAAAAAACTGCTATAAATAATAATAATAATAATGAACTGTGACCTCACCATCATCTCCAGATGCAAGCAATTCACCTGAAGGGGTGAAAAATAGAGTCAATATACGATTGAGGGTGCACAGCACAATCATCTGCCAGCCATGCAATCCTACGAGAATGAGAAAAGTTCGGCTACTTGCCATTATTCGAGAATCGTACAGCATTGACGGTCTTTGTGTGCCTGTTCAGATCGGAGCGAAATTCAAGGCTTGTTTCCCCATTGTGGTGTACTATTATGAACCATATCTGATAGCAGGGAAGAATATCAACAAACACCTGTTAGTATGCTGATTCGAAGACTCACATGAAAAGGATGCAGAACAATGTACAAAGAAAGAAACTGATCCTCAGATATTAAGGTTAATAGAGAAAAAGAATACGGATTACCTTATCGTCATCTTTACCTTTTCAAATTGTAAATTCGAGAAAATTATACGTGTGCAGGGAAAAACGAAATAAGCGAAACTACACATCAGCGCTAAAGATCAGTAAACACCTACAGACATATAATGGGCGACAGAACACTACGAAGGTGTTTAACCGAGAAATTTAACCACGGGAGTTGAGGTTTCGCAATAAAAATAGTAAAAAAAAAATAAGGGGAAAGGGTTCCAGTAAGGCGGTATCGCTTTGAGATAGCAGCAGTTTGAAATGACTCGAGAGACAAGGCGCTAGTCATTCGGGTGAAGAATGATAAACGTACCATGATATGCGTGTCCGTACCGCAGCTGGCCAGCCTCCGATGTTTGTCATTTGACGGCTGGAAGTCGATGCTCAAAATAGGATCTCGACTGTGCCAAGATATTTCCGGTACATGGCACTTCATTCCTGGGAAAGGGAGGCGAGTTCCTGCGAAACAAAGAACGCTTCATAGGCATACATCTTCTCACAGCTAAACAGTTCAATCCAAGCACAAATTATATGTAGCACCGAGTAGGCGCTTCGAAATACTGCCGGATCGGGCAAAGTACGCGCAGTTTACAACGCCTAAACTCGCCCAGCGAGACCAGGGCAGCGTTACGTCGCTTCATTAGGCAATGACTAAGCCAAATTCGTTCTCGTTTTAAAGAGTTCTAATGTAAAACTAAACAAACCTTATAGTACGGCGCCGACAAACCAACACGAAAAGCGGCGCAAACTACAAAGCGCGCCAACCGCGAGTTCCCGCAACAAAACGATTCGCCCCCTGCCGGATATTATCGTGACTGAACTAATAAAAAAAGAAGCTGCTCAATTTTTCTATTTTAAAATGCTATACGAGAGTACAGTTTTAGTAATAATAACTTGCCTTGCTTTTTACGTAAAGTTGACGAAACAAAAGTTAGTGTTAAATTAATAGTACTGCAAGAAGCACGGCCTCTGAGATAACCGCGCTACACTGCAGCATGTCAACAAGGGTTCCCGTGTATTTTAGACGCCTATTATGTAGCTGCTTGCACGTCGCTTACTGATGTGTTTCGCTAATACAAGTAAGTCATGGAACAAATGCTGGGTCGATTAGGTATTTTCTACGTCTTCACAGGACCCTTACGAATTGCAACTTCTGATCTCAAAGGCTATGCTTTTATATCCTTTGGGATTAATAACACGTCACAGCCGCCTTGTTGTAGAAGCCAACTATTAAGCCTTAAGCCGTTGTAACCACGACAAAGCCAGCTAGAGTCAAGTCAAGGCAATCTACGCTGAAGAGCAACGAAAAGCAGCTGTGAAGTGTACGCAGCAAGCAGTTGAATTGCTTTATTTAACGTTTCTAGCAACTTACGCTGCGCTTGGAAACGATGGTGTGCGAAAAGTGCGAGAAGAAGCTCGGCAAGGTGATCACCCCGGACCCGTGGAAAGCCGGAGCTCGAAACACCACTGAAGGTGGCGGCAGGATGATCAACGAAAACAAGGCACTGACAGCGAAGAAGGCAAGGTTCACGCCGTACGGGAAATTCGCCGAGTGCCGCATCTGTCGCCAGAAAGTGCACCAGGTGGGGTCAAACTACTGCCAAGGGTGCGCCTACAAAAAAGGCATCTGCGCTATGTGCGGAAAGAAGATCCTCGAGACCAAGAACTACAGGCAGTCATCGACTTGAGGCGTGTGCGTACCGTTTCAGCATGAAACCTCCACGAGTGGACTTTCGTTAAGTGCACCATCACCGAAAGCTTCCGTGAGCAGCCTGTGAACCATCGCCGAGTGCTGGGTGCTCCGAAAATGACAGAAGCAAGCTTGGTGTATTGTTGCAAAGTTTGTTTTTTTATTCACATGTAAAACATATTTACAAAGGCGTCCACCATGAACTGAGTCGTCCACTTTGCCCCCCCCCCCTCCCCCCTTTTTCTTTTCCTTACAGGCCTACAGTGATCGGAAACGATCTGACAAAATAAATTACACGTCTCTGTTGTTAAAGGCCTAGTAGCAGCTGTAATAAATAAATATGTACAAAAGCTATGTCGCGTAATCTTTGCAACTGCTTGGGCATCATGCTGCTGCGGCAGCTTTGCACGTCGTGGCAAAACATTTGCCACAAGAAAGAATAGGCGACTGCGTATTATACCATTTGCTGCAGCAAACCAGCGTCTATTCTTGTTTTTTACATGACCTATGAGACACACACGTGTCTGTCGTGAGGCATCGCAAGGAACAAGCTGCTCTGCAATAGAAATCACTGGCCAATTTGAATTGTGCAGCCGTTTCGATGGTTCAGTTCTACATTTGAAAGACTTCTGTGCACAAAAGTCGCAGCATCAATGCACAAATCACAGCAAAACATTTCATATGGTGTGGCATTTGCTTGAAAGAAAAACTTCATTTTTCCCACGTTGCACTAAGTGGATCAACAAGAATGCCCTTGTACAAGTTTCTTTTCTGACTAAACTGTCCACTCTTGCACTCCAATCTTGAATGTTTCAACTACCATACATTTCAATGCAATACTTCAGTTTCCAGTATCAATCGGAAATGCATATCACAAGTGACAATGCCAGATTTTAAAAATTTGAACATTAGCCAGAGCAACAGTGCTGCCTTGCTGCAACAGGAACTGTCTGCTACTTGCTTCAGCAAGACAATTACATTTTATATCTGGCTATCACCACAGTTAGTGTGCACTTATAATTTATTGTGGGGAACTCAAGTACAGCATTCAAATGTATAAAATTAAAACATACAATGTAACCTCTATGCAAGATGTCACCACGACAATCCTTAATTTATATGGCTATGTTACCAGTGCAATATTCCAAACATATTTCCAAAATTTTCCCATTGCTTTTCTAAGCAAAGAATATCCTGCAGATTCTTCAATGAATTAAGTTTTTTTCAGGTCAGCATTCACAATATTTGCTCTTCGTGCCTGCCGATGCAATAGAACCACACCGATCAAGTCTGAAAATTTATGTTCAAGCAACACTATTAACACGGCACATAATAGTACAATGCCTATGGTTTCCATGTGTTTCCTTCCACTCATCCAAGCCCTAAGGATAGGAGGTATGAAAATAAGCAGTTCTCAAGTTTCTCAGCAAAAGAGGGCAGCACTGAAAACAATGGCTCTCCTTAGCAATAAATCTAACCGTGCTTCATAAAAGGCAAGACAAAACAGTCAACTTTGTTCATGTCACGAGGTACATTTTCATACTCAACTATATGTTCAACAAAAATGCACAAAAGTATGAGTCAGCTCACACAACATGAAATTCCAGTACTACTACAAGTGAATGACAGTCTGACCAAAGTGGTCACATCCTTGCAGATAATGAAAAAAAAAAAAAAAAAGCAGATTCTCGAATAAAACAACTTTCCCATGAAAAACAATGTACAATGCTTCTTGTCGACGAGGCCGCTGCTGTGATTGACGGGCTGCTTCGGAGCCTAGACTTAGACAGGTGGGCAGCACTTGGATAAAAACCAGGCAGACTCGCGCAGCACTCGGCTGGTCCGTACGATCGCACACTGTTTGGAGACCACTGCGCCGGCGCATGTGGCGAAATCAGGCCATGTAGATGAACTCGTTAATGTTCTCTTCGTCCCTGCGCATGTACCTGTGCTCTATCAGCCACTCAATCTGTTCCTTGATCATTTTCTTTGAAGGCAGGAACATGTTCTTAAGAATTTCTACCAGCTCTGTCTGAAGTTGAGCATTGGTGATCCGCTTGCGCATCTTCATGATCTGCACTATCGCTTCCTGCAGACAAACATATAAAAGGTCATTGTAAGTCAGCGTCATCTTCGTCATTCTTTCTACACCCACTACAGGGGAAAGCCTCTCTCATATTTCTTCAGTTAACCCTGTCCAGTGCTAACTGCAACCACATCATCCCCACAAACTTCTCTATCTCACCTGCACACCTAGCTTTCTACCGCTGCCTGATATTCTTACCTTCTATGTGAATCCAGTCTGTTGCCCTTAATTCCCACCGGCTGCATTATATGCCATGCCCATGCCTGTTCTCGATTTCCACTAAAACGTCATTGTGTGTGTTTGTTCTATGACCCACTCCACTCCCTTCCTGTCCCCTAATGTTGCAAGTGTGGGCATTTATTACGCATGTCTTCCTCAGCTCTGTCTTACCATCATCACCATCTGTTCTACGTATATTTTTCATTGCCATGCAAGTAATATTTTTACTTTCATGGATTGCTGCATCCTTCTGGTAGGCCTCCAAGTAGCCAGGATTAATTATACAAGTTAAACTGGTGATGATAAACAGTGTTCAAGGGGCCCCTGACATGTTCGTGTTTTGCTTTCAATGATGTAAGCAGTTAGGGTGCAACTAGAGTAAATCATTCACACCATAATTTAAACAAAGCACCTTGTCATCAAGGCAGCTATTAGCAATTAAAGGTTGCATTCCTCTGAAGCCATGCTTTGACAAGCAGTATAGGCTAAGCAGCAGCTTCCATGTTCCTTTACTGACATGCAGTAGATTGCAGAGGCCACGCTCCGTATCTGGGTCGCCAACCTTTGCTCCAGGTGCCTCCACAAATACAAGTGCCTGCATTTTCTTCTCTGGTACAAATGCTGAGAAGCCTATATCAAGACTGGCGAAGCACAAAAAAAAGACGCGGACAGTGAAAGGAGTGACATGTACGCTACACTACTTTCAGCTGCTTTGTTATGCAAGAAAACCTGTGTGTAAGCATCCACTACTCACAGCCACTGTGCACGCATGAGATAGCGTAAGAAAAGGTGCCCTATCTACATGGCAGGCTAACTTTGTGTCCTCTCGGGGGATGGTAGCAGTCACTCCAGCTTTGTCATCATCATCAGCCTGTCTATGCCCACTGCAAGGCAAAGGCCTCTCCCATAGATCTCCAATTATCCCGGTCCTGTGCTAACTGTGCCCAATTTATCCCCACAACATTCTTGATCTCATCTGCCCACATAACTTTCTGCCGGCCCCTGCCACGCTTGCCTTCTCTAGTGATCCACTCTGTTACCCTTAATGACCAACGGTTGCCTTGTCTTCGCATTTACGACCATGCCCACCCAAATAGGAAGTAACAATATGCAACAATACACCCTTATAATTTTCAAGTGCACTTCCCTGCAATGCATAAGCACCCAGGTGATGGTGGCACCTGTCATGTTAAAACAAGAGAAATTTTCTAGCTGTATGTGATGCCAGAGCTTGTCTTCTATGCATGTTGATAACTCGAAAGAGGAGTCAAGACAATGCTTGTCTTAGCGCAGGCGAGGTTCACATGTACTATGGGTAATGAAATGGGACAAATTTAAGGGCAGGTGATGTCAACGTACTTTCACTTCCACCAACCTCAGTTCATACTAAATTGGCGCAATATTGGCGAACACATTTACGGTGAAGAAACCAGTCTCCTAGTGATGTGACGTGGTTAACTCAGGCAACTGCACATATACCAGTCGTTATGATCCAATATTTCCATGCCGCACCGTGAGCACTGTGGACACTCTTTCGAAATGTAACTATACACCATTAAGTTGGAAAATTCATTGCAGGAAGGCTAGCTTGACAATTACAAAAAGGTTGTATTTACAAAGACAAGAGGTAAGCATAAGTTACACTGGGTAGCCCAAGCAAAATTGCATACCTGTGTTCTTAATATTCTGAGTTGTACTATACTTTCGTTATCCTCCTCTTTGCTCTTTTCGGTAGATAGCTGCAGCCTCCCTATTAGGTTGACTTTGCCTCGTTTTTGAACTTTTCCATTTTTTCTGGAAGAGATTGAGGGATATTCAGCAAAAAAGATAGCACACATCTTGAAAGAGGGCACAGGATTCACAGCTTACATGACTCCAAATTCCTGATTCACCCAAAACTGGGTGCTATCGTCGAAGTCCTTGGGCGACTTGGCCTCGAACCCGCACAAGAGGACTTGCCGTTTCAATTTGGGAAAGGCGACCAGAGACTGGAAAAGCAGGACAAAAAATTATATCCAAGAGATGTATATATAGTGCACAAAAAGCTTTTCTTTTCAGAGCACTTGAGTGGCACTAACAAGCAAATCTGACATTTGTACTTATATATGTAACAAAAATCTCCAGTATTACTTTATTCCCTTTAAATATGCAGTAGGCTCTCAATAATTGAAACTTTCCGTTTATTCAAACAAATGTCAAATTTTTGGTTGTGCTGCTATGTTTTCAATATGTTTCAAAGCTGCTTAATTCAAATAGCACAATGCATGCTTTTTGCTTATCCTTGCCAGAAATATCGGCTGTGTTCGTTTCTTCTAGCTGATTTTTCATGCTCATGTGTTTTTTAACAGCCACAAATAAAGCCAGTAGCCTGTCAGCACTCATCCAAACATCCAAAAACAACTGGCAGAAAAAAAGAAATATCAATAATTCATGTCATAACTGGCCATCTGTTTTTCCTGGTATGTTACACTGACCCATACTTCCACTTGAACCTGATCATTCAAACAGAATTCTGGGGTCCCCTCAGGTCTGAAGTAACAAGAGTCACTTCTTGATTGGCAAGATAAGCTGTGCTAGCTGAACAAATGTACTGGAACCTGTAATGATTCCGCTACTGATATAAAAACACAGGTGACACTGGACAGGCGAATTAAAGCGTTCTCAATTTAAAAAATGGCGTGCAATGGGCAAGCGCTCCTTTCATTGAGACTTACTGCTGATTCTTTGTCCCATATTGGTGAATAATGCTGACTGCTTTCACTACACAGAACTAGCGAGACTGCCTCTACAGTTTGTATGCAATGTTCTCCAATGTGAGCGAACTTAGCAACTGAAAATTTGTAAAAACCTGCAACTAAGTTTTCTTGCAAGGTGTTTTTCTAATCGAAACTGTCATTGGCAGACTTCTTTTTTTAGCTCTAAGTGTGTCCCCCAGATACCCATTACAGAAAGGCCGTGAAAACACCCCCAAAGGTTTTACATAAATTATTGCGGACGTGTCAAGCCTTAGAGTTATCCTAGACATAGCGACCCGGGAACCTGTCATTGTGTAAGCTTCGCTTGCAGAGAGAAAGAAAAGAAAGACAGGGACAGTTGCTGAATTAAAAGAAAAGTCCATCCTCCTGTTCTGCGGTCAACATCATACAGTCTAATCTCACTACAACAGGCCTCAATAGTGAAGAAGACTTTGGTCCGTTGTAAAAGGAGTATGTATAATACAAATACTGTTAAACCAGACTTCTATGAAGACAATGGATGAGCCTGTTCTTGCCAGAGTGAACTACAAGTTGCAGACATGTTCGGAGAGTGGATTTATTCCTTTCTAGCTTTTCTGAATGTGCTGTCCAGTGAACAGTCTGGACACTACGTGCATCTCCATCATTACAAGGCTGTTCACTTTATCTGCCACCTCAGCACTCCACTGTGTTCACTGTTGATGCTATCGAGTGATGTGTGAAGTTGGAAGGTACTGAATTTGAGATATCCACTGTAAATAAGTATGCTGTAAAGGAGTACTGACCAGCTAGCTGGTCTTGTAATTTAAGCCTTTATATCCTAGTATGCTGTATCAGAGTTCATTGTGAAGGAAGTTCGATCAGTGGGAGAGCTAAGAAGATCAGCATAACACCGCAGTTTGGTATGTTGCATCCAAATGTCTGTTGTAAGCAGACACGTGGTAATGAGGTTATACTGTATTTGGTTAGAAAATACAATTGCTCATGTACGCACAATAACATTCTCACAAAGTGTTCACTGCATAGACCAAGAACAAGGAAATAAGGTTCAAGAGCACGCAGCACTGTACACCATATGTGACACAACCACTGTGAAAGTATCAGTTCTTCCAGTTACACAATGAGACATACCCAGAGTGTCCGCCGAAGTTCAGCATCTGGAAGTTCAGTGGCTAGTCGGAGGTCTTCAAAAGAGATGCGCTCGTTAGGCCGCTCGTTCCAGGCAAACATGACGGCCATTTGGAACGTCGTCACGTCCAAGTCAAACTTGCCTACTTGATTACAAAAGGTGATCTGGATTAAAAAAAAAAAGACAAGGCATGATATTCTTCCTCTTGTTTCAAGCTCGTGAAGACATATTTTCGTAAAACAGTTTATATCATTCAGCAAGCAACTTCTCAATAGCATGTAAAAAAGGAAATAATACATAGGTATCAGTGTGGAAAAGTATAGGGATAGCAAGAACTACACACGCCACTCAGTATAAATAATTTAGACCGCAGTTATGAGCTGCAATGACACAGAGAATACTGCCAGAGGCTTACTAAAGTGCAATACTGTACTTATTCAAACATAAAACAAGGTGTTTCGCTGGTGTACGTGCACTAGTGAGGGAAGAAATGGCCAGAAGCCCATTCCCCCACACTGCACGCTTTATAGCATGACAACAAGTACAATGACCACGAGTAACACCCTGAACCAACCCCAAGCTGCACTCAAAGGAGCCCTTCCCCACCTTGGCCCCGTGTTCTTCATATGAGAGATAGCACACACAAAGACTGGGTTGAAAGGAGCAAGGCAACACAAGAGCTTGTCCTTCCTTGCAGAAGTGCTATTTTAATCCCCACAGCTTACTTCAGCAGACAAGGGGAACAGCAGTGAGGCTTTCTGGGAAAGCTAGTTGAAGTTCCTCAAGGCCAGCATTGGAACCACCATTCTTTGTAACCTTCTTATTTGGGAGGGTGGCAGAATGTAAGAAGGACAGACACCCTGGAGGAAAAGCTGGCTTCTATAGTATGACAGTAGGGCAGCCTTTTTTAGGGGGCCAACAGCAAGTCCACAGTGGCCAGAGTTCGGCAATCAATGCTCATCCTGAATGCTTGTCAGGATCATCTGAACGGAGAAGTGAAGCAGCTCTATGTGGAAGCTATAGGCCTGGCTGTCACACCAGTATACATAGACAAGTCAGTTGCAACATTCAGACTATGAGAGTAGCGGTGCATATCTCTGTACATCGGGGACGAGGCTAGGCAGTGCACGGGGTAGACAAGATGGTGCAAGTACAAAGGGCAGTGTGCCAGCAACGTGTGTGAGTGAGGGAGTGCTGCTAGATGCGCGCAATGGCGGCAAGTATTGGACCGTGAAGCGGACTTTGAGCCAAGTGCCGATGGGTGTGGCGCAGACGCTCCATTGTGATCTCATGAATGAGTGACACCCCTCGACCCTTCACAAGATGTTTGTGAAAACAAGCCATTCGATGACCACATGTGGCACCCCTATGATGAGCAAATGGCCCCTGACAATGCAGCATTGACACCATTGGTGCTTTGTGGGTGGCTTAGTGGATAGCCAACGCTTGAGCAGTTAACCCAAAGCAATGGTGGCAGCTTCATTTAACCTTTTGAGGGTATTTACAGCAACCATGCATCATGCGCTTATTGCCAAAACGAAGAGAAAGCAAAGACTACAAAGCAAGTCATGCTATGCATTTCCTATGTATCTTACTACATTATGCTGTCAAGGATACAGCCTTCTGCCACTTTGCTCCATTTCTGCTCTCCCTCATACACACTTTTTCCCGTTATGTTTGTCAGCAACTCCTCGGAGAATGTTTGCATAATCTTGACAAAAGCAGAACGAGTTAGCCCATCACACAGAAAGTTACCTGATGAAGTAGATGGACTAAGTGAGTGTTGGCTTGGGCCTACATGGAGTCAGATTCACTCCCAACTTAATTCCGAGACAGATGTCACAACACACACAACTTCCTATCAGCCCATGAACTGAATGTGACATGCCACAGTGGCCCTGAATCAGGCTGTGAGGACACAGTAGGCAATGCTTTTGTTCACCTAACTGGTCACTGTCAACGAATGTCATGCATAGTCCGAGTGATGAACCAGAGATTTGGTCTGTCCAGTATTAGTGCATTAGTAAAGGTGAGGACTACTCATGTAAGATGTTATGGGTAAGTGTACTGGCACATGGAATGAAGAATATCTATTTGCATGCTGTGCTCTTACTCCACCAAGGCAAAGTATTGGCCAGGTCTTGTATATACATGTAAGCATGCTTGTGGATATGTACTTAGCAAAAATACCATGCAAATGGGCCCTTTTGGCTTATTTGCATAAGGAAAAAACAAGCAACAGGTACCGTTCCGTTGGAC
The DNA here is from genome assembly GCA_013339685.2 of Hyalomma asiaticum. Lineage (NCBI taxonomy): Eukaryota > Metazoa > Arthropoda > Arachnida > Ixodida > Ixodidae > Hyalomma > Hyalomma asiaticum. Next base: position 89,526,211 of record CM023486.1, on the reverse strand, counting down.
ATGTGGTGATACCACTGTAGCTTTCGTCCACTGTGCTTCCTCCGGTAGAATTCCTCCACTTCGGGAATGAAGTCTTCCAGCTCAAGAGGAAGCGTTACTTCAACACGCTCACTGCCTCGTGCCCATGCACCGGCATTTAGGATCTTGATGTTGATAGAATCTGAAATGCAATAGCGTGCAGTGTCTTCAACAAGAGAAATGAACTGTAAAGCATCCCGTCTTTTAAGCTTGTGCTCGACAAATCAAAGTAGCTGCAAATAATTTGCACATATGCACTTAATTATTTACTCAACATACAGAATAGTATAGGAAGTATGTGATTAATGAATGCAATAGGCTAAAATATGTTCTTACTGCCTCTCTCACTAGAATCATAAAGGCACTTCTTTAACAGCTGCATGAAAAAAGCTTCTCTGAGCTGTCTTTCATTCAACAGAAGTAGCTTGGCACACCACAAGTCATACCTGTAAATGAATTTTAATAAAAGATCAAAATGACAAATATTTGCATAAAGGGTACGAAAATGAGCTAACTAGCATAGCTTTCTGTGCTACTAGCTGTGCCAGGTAATTAATTATGAGAAAAAATAATTTGAACAGTTTTTAATGGTTAATCATACACGACAGTATAACCCCACCATGGTGGCCATATTTGAATTCAGGTTATATGTAAGAATGCCGATGTTCTCAGATTCAGATGTATGCTAAAGTGGTCTTAACTTATCCGGTGTCCCCCAGTCCATCATGTTTCACAAGTTTTGTGACACTCGAATGCAAAACCACAGAATACCATTTTTTCAACATGGTCTGCAGTGCTTAGACATGAGAACTCTTCACTGTTAAATTTCAGATTCAGTTTATGTGTTTAATTTCTTCTAATTTGGTACCCCGCCGCAGTCTAGAGGCTATGGCACATGGCTGCTGATCCGAAGGTTGCGGGATAGAACCCTAGCTGCCGCGGCTTTGTTTCAATAGATGCAAAATATTCAGGCCTGTGTACTGTGCAACGTTAGAGCATGTTAAATAACCCCAGATGGTCGAAATTTCCGGAGCCCTCAACTGCGGCATCTCTCATAATAATATTGTCATTTTGGGACGTAAAACCCCAGAAATCATCTTATAATTTGGTAACATGTTATCCCAGTATGATTGACATCAGTAAAAAGATGTTCTACAGTGTAGGTTTATACATTAATCTTAGGAAGCCTGCTAACAAATCCAAACCAATGTGATGTATTATTGAGCATTTAGTACTCAAGCGGATCCTCATGTAACCCTAAAACGGTCACATTCACTTAGACGCACAGTAGTTTATACTCCAACTGACCTATATTATAAAAGTTTTAGTGACAATATTGCTACAATGCCCATAATATAGGCACTTTTATGCAACAGGATTAACATAGAGCCATGTTGTTGTTGTTGTTATGTGGGGTTTAAGGGGGGACATGGCGTGTGGAGATATTTTCTGCATCTTTTGACCGAACTTGATGAAAATATACAGGCTTATGTAGTTTTTCCTGCTGATTTCAAATATGAAGAAATCTTTTTTGTAGCTCAATTAGTTCAGAAGATACACGAAGCTGCCACTCTATTGTTTTCGGAGACAACAGGAAAAAGACTGTTCAGCGAAAAGTGAATATTATTGCATAGCTAGATAATGCAATAAGTAATAAGTGCAACGCTGCAAGCAGTTTTCAAATTAAATCACAATTAGTGATTCCACAGACAATAAAAGTTCAGTGTCCATGGCGTGGCTATCACGCACAAAGAAATTTGATAACTTTGAAATTTATATGTGCAGGAAACGGAAATTCTGCTCTCAGCATTTTGTAATACACAAATTGGGCTTTATGTTAAAGAAGGTTAACGCATGGTTAACGCACTCCTCTTTTTCCACTGGGATATAGCCATACACTTTATCCTCTTGCAGTGCGAGGTCATTTCAGCGTCGATTTCGGCTCAATTTTAGCTGGTACGCACTGTATAAGGAGTCATTGCGGCTAGAATACTAATATTATCGGCTTGGAATTCAGAGTAGAGCTGCATTAGTAGCTGCAGATTTCAAAAAGGCAATAAAAAAAAAAAACGCGTCTTTTTGCTATTTTTTGGTCTCCACAAGCAGTGTCCCCCCTTAACGTCCCAAAACCAGCTCTGATTATGAGAGACGCCGTAGTGGAGGGCTCCGGAAATTTTGACCACCTGGGGTTCTTTAACGTGCACTGACATCGCACAGCACACGGGCCTCAACATTTCGCCCCCATCGAAATGCAGCCGCCGCAGCCGGGATTCGATCCCGCGACCTTCGGATCAGCAGCCGAGTACCATAGCCACTAGACCACCGTGGCGGGGCCATGTAATGATTGCTGACAAAGCTCGTAAAGTTGTATTTGCATAGATGAAACAATGTTCCAGAGTCTGCAAAACAAACAAAACAGCACATACCAGCTAACAATTCATTGCTGTTTCTGTGCACGTCCTTGAACTGCTGATTTAAGTCTTCGCTGACTTTGATGTCTTGGAACATCCTTGCTAGCTTGTTTACATAGTCTGCTGGCATACCCACATCCTGAAAAACACACCACAAGAAGCACAAACCTTTTGGTCAAACTGATATCTTTTCAAAGTAAGGCTATAATTACAATTTCGTATACCCCTACAAGAGAATGGGAGAGGCAATGAAAAAATAATTTAAGCAATTAGTTCCTTATGACTGGTGGCGCCAGGAACACTGTACAAGATAAAGAGAGTACACCCAAACTACAGTTAATAATGTTGAAATTTACGTCAACTTGGCCAATTCGGTATATAAACTTCCTCTGGCCACACAAATTGGTGACAGGCCAAGGTGTGATAACAGCGTAATGCCATTTGGAATATATTAGACACCTGTCTGATGAGATATACTCTACGAGGCAATGCGACAAACCGTGCACGATTAAGTTTGGTGCTGCAAACATATGTGTGTAGTTTGCATGTTTCTCTTGATGCTCACTTGATGAGTTGTGCCTCCACCTACTCTGGTCATCCTTCAAGGTTAGTCATTTGCCCTGACAGTCTCTTACTGTCCAGTCCTCCCTGCTGATGGCATAATCCACATTCAATAGTGCAGGGGCTATCTGATATTGACAGTCACACAAGAGGTGATTTGGGTTCATGTATACACAACAATGCCATAAGGGCAGCAAGTAGTACGTTGTTATCTGGCTGGCAGTGCTAATATTTTAAGCACACAGCTACAGTGTGCGACAAACAACGGCAGCAGTAGACACGCGACTAACAAAGCGAGATAGTCAGAGGGAATGTAGCGCCCAATACTAACCCTCAACCACTCAACCATGTTCTCCTCCTTCTCACTGTCGGCTGACGAGTCTAAGATGAGTCTTCTCGTCAAGTGGGCCTTGTGATAACGCATGAACACATCCTTGTTTTGAACATATCGTAGCACGAGTAACTGGAAAAGGTGTGAAATGTAAATGCCTGCTCGTTAGTCCACAGGAACTGAATGAAATACACAACACAGATTGCTTTCAAAACAACAATGTAGGCTTGTCAGTAATCGTTCGCAAGTAACTTACAGTGACACAGTGCACATAGGCATTGTTATCTGTTTTCTTCCATAATAGCATGTACTCTTCTCTGCAGTAAAAATGAAGTGCGAGGACCCCAACCCTGGTAATTGAAATGCACGCTGCATACAGGTAGAACAGATGACTGAAAAGTGAAATATGGGCAAGCTGTTCCCTTTAAATGCTTTCGTACTCAAAGATGATTGTTTGTAGATGATTGTCATCCATTGCATACCGCATATGGTTGCAATGGATTGCATACCGAATATGGTTATGCTTACCGAATATGGTTATGCATCTTGCATACCGAATATGGTTATGCATCAGGTTAAAATACTTGCCGTAAATATTATACGAGCTTTCCATAATGCTTGCGTGCACCGACCTATACACAAGGTATGCTCAAAAAATTCAAGAAGCGGCAGAAATAGCAAGTTCACCGATGCACACAGTAGAATCTGCTAGGGCAGGCACCACGGAAAGACAATGCATGATATGGGATGCCATAACATTCCACAACACTTGCAGCAACCCCACAGATGGCAGGAGACCAAGATGAAACAAAAAAATTTTGTATGAGCACCACTATAAATCCAACCCAATCATTCAAAGCCTGATATTACTGCTGGGCAGTAAGAGAAAATGTTCCTTGTTTCAGTAGGTTTGTATCCCTGAATTACACTCCCTAAAACTTACAACTTCTGTCTGGCCCTTATGGCAAACGTCTGATAATGAGTCTTTTTAACAAGTATTCATATCTATCTTCCAGTGACTGCACAGTTGTGTAGATCACAATATAACTTCATCAAGTTTTCGAGGTAGTGACATTACTGATTAAACCATAGCATGAACAGACTATCCATGATGCCACACTGGTGATGCGATTTCTCGGTTTATACACTTAACTGGGAAGGTATAAAAATGAACAAGAAGTTAGTGCAGATAATCCCATTTGAACTAATCAGGATGTGGATTACAAAGCACAACAGCTTGGAAATAGTCACGCATAGGCATGCATAGAGAAACTTCTAACGTATTCTGGTGTAAGAGCTGTACCTAATTAATCTCGAAAGTGCTCACAGCATCTACTGCTGAGAAACAGTAATAAAATAATGTAAAAAAAAAAGTACAGCAGAACAATACTGGGACTGGGACACTTGCACATTATACTCCATCACAACAGAGGGCTATTTAAAAGGATGCCAAATGGGCACATGATTACTTTTGACAACATACATCTTTGAATTCCTATTTTCAATAACATCATGGCAACAGAGTCAGTATTAGATGGAAAAATGTGTCCAAGCTCCCCTTTTTCACTCTTACACTGAATCCCAAGCACCAATTCTCATAAGTGCAACACAATAAATTTCAATATTCTTTTATATACTTTCCTTTATAATGCCAGCTGAGATGCTGTAGAAGTTCTTAAAACTTGGTTTTTTTTTCAGTGGTTGCCGACTTTAGAATAAAATGTATTTCACTTTTGTTAAAAGATAACAAATAGGAGCCATAATTATGCTCAATTTTTATGACATCACAATGAGCTCAAATAGAAGCACTCAAGTGGCAGCACCACCTATTTTTTATGTCTTTATTCACATCTCTTCAGCCACTAACAGCAGGCTTTTGGTACAGTAGTGCTGCTACTAGTAATAAAGCTCAAATAGCTTTTTTACACTGTCCCTTTCACCTGCATAGTATACTGTAAACATGTACTAACCACTTCTTTTAACTTGGCTTCAATCTGGTCAGATGTCAATTTTTTGCTAAGAGGGGTTTTACGTAGTAACATGTCACAATAGTTGGCTAAGAGCTCCGGACATCTTGACTCGGGCTGCGCCTTGTTTGCAACCCTAGTTGGATAAAAAGAAACACAGGGTGCATGATTAGTGGACACTTGTTCAAGGGAACACCTGCTTTGCAGCTATATATGAGACAACAAATATGAGAGCCATTCTACTATGTGAACATGGATGACCTGCGACACTGCAGAGGATCACACATGGTTAGGACAAGGGTATATGAACTGTTCATTTTCATTATAAACACGAAAGCTTTACTTGGGTAACGTGTCGAAAAATCCTGCACGTGGCGTGAACACAAATGGTACTGAAAGCCAGGTGACCAAGTGGTGACATCATCATGAGATCACAACAAAAGGTTGCATGATGACATCACAGTGGTATTATCCCATGCCATCATTCACAGTGTGTTTCCGTGACGTCAGTGGTGACATCATGTGATGACATCTTTATGTAAAAGAAAGCACGTGGCTGGGGACACCAAACAATGCAAGTGGCCATATCAGGAACTTATAGAGTAACAGTTTAGTACCTCTCTGTGTTCCTTGAAGTTTTTCTTAACAAACCAAGCTTGCATGGTGCTTTGTTGCGAACAGGTTCAGCATGCTTTGGCCACGAGCGATTAAGGGTGAAAATAACACCGTGGGAACTTTCATTCATGAACCCTAGTTAGCGCTACTCCCTCACCAGAGTAATCAAAGAAAGATGAAACACAACTGTTTCCTGAGGTTACTATTCATCTGTCATGAATCACGCGATGAACACAGCTGTACAAACGAAAAGTTAATGTGCTGACAGTCAAAAAGGGACTCAGTGGTGCCGTATGGTGGGGATAACAATGATAATGATAAACAGTGCTGGTTAAAGGCTTGCATTTATTACTGATAGTGTCTTGCCTATGTAAGCCTGCCAGAGTAAGCACCGGAACCGCTTATCCCTGAAACCAAGTTCACAATTAGCCTTCTACAAATATGACAATCTCATAGCATGCAAAATTTGAAGTTCGCATAAAAATGCTTTAGTCAGTAGGAGTGCTTAATAACGGCACCATTTAGGAGGTTGTAAATATGCCTCTACAAAAGAGCACGTACAATTAAATTATGCTCGTCAAGCCAAAGTGAACTGTGGCATGCAGTTAAATATGATCGTCGAATGCATGTGCAGCACTCACCCTTTTTGTCTGGGAGGAAGCTCTAAACGAAACACTGAGGTGTCATTCACAACCTGTTTAAATGCCTGAAAGAAAGTAGACAAGAAGCCTGTTGCACACTAAGATGCTCAATGACAATGCAGGAGTACGGGAAAAAAAATTTGAGAAATTATTTGTTGGTGGAAGCATGGGACGTTTAGTGCTCAGCAAGGCTGGTGTAACGTACTAACTACTGTATTTACTCGATTCTAATGCGCCTTCGATTCTAACGCGCACCCGTTTCCCACGACCAAAAAAAAAAAGTGAAACATCAATTGTAACGCTCTCCCATTTTTCGTGACATGGAAAAAAAGGTCCTTAGTAATCAAACCTCTCACGTTTATAAAAACAAATGCCGTACTCGCGTAATGAACGCACTCGCATAATAAACGTACTGCCAACTTTGAACCCCCGCATTCCCTCGAACAGCCGCGCTATGGCTTTCCCGCTTCATTCGATCCGCGGTGTCTTGAACACGTTCGTTCGGCACTCCGATTCATAACTCCTGCGTCCCGATAAAACTGCCAAACATTGACGGGTGCAGCCACAGTGCTGCATTCCTCCGTGCTATCGCAGTTCCCTCATGCGTGCTGCCATGCGTGCTGCGCGCAGATAAGCGGGGCGTGGTCTCCGAGGTTGCCGCGATGCAATCTCGGATGTCGTGCAGCGCGCACGACTGAGAGGCTCAGGTGGCTCAGGCTCAGCACACATGAGGGAGAAATGCGATGATGAGCCGTTTTGCGTGCGGTGATGGGAAACATCTCCCCTTACGGCTACCCGCGAATGCTACTGAAAGGTGTCCGGCGGAGATTGCACCGGCGGCGTAGCGACTTTGCTTGGCCGCAAGACAGCCAAGCCAGCGCGGCGAGTATCATCGGCCTACGCATCATGTGCGTCATTCAGCGCGGGACCAGCGGCGACATATGAACTACAGAAACTATGCGCGCCAAAGAATGCCACGCCGCTAGTTCGTTTTTTAGCCGGTGACCGTTCGACAGTGCCCGAACCTCGTAGGAGGCGGCCATTTTGATGCCGACGGCGATATGGTAACGGTGTCATTCGTTCGCACTCGATTCTAAAGCGCATGCAATTTTTGAACCCATTTTATCGGAAAAAAGGTGCGCGTTAGATTCGAGTAAATACGGTATAAGTTTTTATTCCGAGTTCCCCATTATCCCTCACCAGTTAGTCAAACATTTCTGGTGACACTCATTTTTCCAGTCAATCAAAGGGCAACAAGAAAAGCAAGAACAATGGAGTGAAAATGACGTGTACAAAGCAATAATGTCCAACTATGCTGCACAAAGTCTTGAAAATGTGTAGGACAGTGAGTAACCTGATCCTGAAATTTAATGGAAAATGGAGGAATGTTTCATTCTGAAAGAAAAGGAATGGCTAGAGAGCTGTTATACGGCAACATGAAATACAGATAATATGCAAATAAATTCACTTTTGCTGTCACCTACAAATCCCGAGCCATAAATGTTGGCATATTTTACGAGAAAATGAATTAGATCCCTGATTTAACATAGATTAGCAAGTTAATCAGAGACATTTTATGGATTTCCAGTACCCTAAGCAGAACAGAAAGAAAAAAAGCTTGAGAAAATAGACAAAAGAGGTACTAGTTGCAAATTAAAGTTGCACAGTTATAGTCGTTTCGCTCGTGAAATGTGGTAAACTTCAAAAAATCGAAAAAAGATGAAAACCTATTACAAGGAACAATCAGTGGCTTCGAGCTTTAGGAGCAAAACAAAGCTGTTTTTTCACCACTGCTGACTGAACATGGCACATAAAATATCCTTTGCAACATGGTGAAAATTTCACCAAATTCGTCACATCAAATTATATGCTCAGTGTTCGACACCACCTTCTTAACTGTCTTCTATTCCGACAAGAATGAGCACAGGTTACTGGACACCTCAATAAGGAAACTTACCTTATCACGTGCTGTAAGGAACCTAGGATCATCATTGAATGCTTCTTTGACTAGCTTGCTGAACCTTTGAAAGAGGTCCAAGAGTTGCTCTACATACTTTTCAGAGTCCTGCAACAGATACAACCATCGTGTAAGGCAACAAGAGTAATGACGCATATATAAATGATGAGGAAACAAAACACCCACAAGCTTTTTTCTAGTCTTTTCTTGTTGTAAATATTTGAGGTTCACAACCTCGGCTTGCAAGGCAGAGAAAGTGAAGGTACTTTTTCTACACATTTCGGCCTCGTGAAACTTCGTCTGCTTATGCTCGGTGGAACTAGTGTTTACAGTCTAAGTTCAAAATTACTACTTCTGTTTGTTTACTTTCACAAACACTAGTAACACCTTACATACTGGGGAACCCACTTCATTCATTATGTATGTAGTCAATGTTTTGCTAGCCAAATGCACAAAGCACCTATTCATAGTGTGTAATGGCACCCTACATAGGCACATATAACACGTAACTGACACAAATAATTGACGTGCGTGACACATCACCTGCATACCCCATGATATCCCGCTTACTGCCAAAAGACAGGCTTTGCTTCGTAGTTCTGCATACTGTATTACTAAAATGCTGTAAGTGGACATCCTACAAAAGCAGAACAAGGATTCAGTGTACAAGCATGACACCCGGAGAAGCACACTGTTGACGTACATTTACTAGAACACAAGGAATATTGAGGACACCTATAAATCTAAAACCTTTGCAAAATACCGGAAGAGGCTTTGCGTTGCTGAGCATATGAACTTGGAGATGGCGTTGATCTTGTGGATCAAAGCAAAAAGTAGCGAGGACATCGCACTGTGTGGCCCTATGGTGTGAATGCAGCCGATTTCACCTTCACCGACTCTACTGTTTCACAAGGACCCGAGATAGGCATGAACTTGTTTTCCACAGCGTGCACAGCAAAGCCAAAGTGGTGAATGCAGGAATGTGAACCATGCGATGGAATGGTACAGTATAGCGCTGTCTGAACAGCCACACACCATCAGACATTTCCAAAGCTGATGAGAGCGGTTTGATTTTCAAACTCCTACAGGACAGAACTGCCACTTACAAAAGATACACATGCAGAGCTGTAAAGCGAACAGCAAGTGACAGTGTTCATCAGAACCAACATAAGTGGAACCACGAAGCTCCTGTTGTGGGTACAGTAAAACCTCGTTAATTCAGATCTCAAGGGAGTGAACACAATGTCCGAATTATCCGAATGTCGAATTAACGAATGCATAACAAAAACGCACATTTTCAATTCCTTTATCGCATACCTTTATATTGAGAGGTAGTCCGTGATGCTTGTTTGTTTTTTTGTGGTTAGCTGGGCGGCAAGGACTAGTTTGCGGGCATGTGACAAACCCTCTAGCGCAAGACATCGCAAGCCTGGGACATCGTAACAAAACTCCTCTAGAACGACGAGAGCGTCCGCGGTCTTTTGCGGTACGATGCACCGGGCGTTGTTCATCGCACGGGTCTTCGTCGGACGCCTCATCCGGTTCCCACATCGCGGCACGGGGATATATCACACCACCACTATGGCCCGACCACCACCTCGCGCACCGACACTTCCGATACGCCGATATGTCACAACCATGACCAACGCAACGAAGAGAGGGGGGAAAAGCACAACCGACGCCTGCAGGTCCACACGCTATCCATCTGAGGCATGGAGGAAGGTTTGTCTTTCCTTTTTCTTTCGAAAAAAAAAATGCGGCTTCCCTTGGCCTCCGTGATCGGTATCGACAGTGCACCACTGCTGCCGAAGCCCATCTCTGAGACCATAAGTTTGCACACGTGTGGCAAAAAAAATGCAATTCGATAAATATTATGGCCTCCAAGATGCACTTTCAGTTTCAGTTTTGCCGTCTTTGGCTTGCCTCCAGTCCGAATTAACCAGTGTGTGTGCAATTTTGCGTCGAATTAGCGAATGTTTGTTGCCATAGGGCTATGAACATTTTTGAAGGGAGGGTGTGGGAATGACGAATTATCCGAAATTCCTAATTAACGGGGGCCGAATTAACGAGACTCTACTGTACTTGGAAAGTTGCAGAAGACTTGGTGCTTCAAGATCACTGGCACACTGCCCGACAACTACAAGACAACTAAGAAAAAGGCTTGCTTCATGGGCAAGCCACTCAAGAGGATGTTCCAAAAGCTGGACAGGAAGTCTGGGCCAAAAGAAGTAAGTATCAGGAGGTGAAGCAGGAAGAACAGAGGAGGGGCTCTGCTAGCGGTAAAGCTCAATTTAAAATGGGGAGCATGTCTGTATTCGTTGCTTATAAACAAAACCTGTACGCCAATGCCAGAAGTTGTGCAAAACTGTGCGAGGTGCAGAAAACTTCAAGCATTCCGCTGCTGCAGCTCTGAAGGTCGTCCGCCTTCACAGGGTGCAGACTCTTAATTAATTTCTTTCACTACAAAATATGGCCTTTTGTTTATCACTTTCGTTATACTAAATTTGTTTACTTCGACATCAATTTTCAATCCTCTGAAGCCTTAAATAAAGGGCTTATGCTGTATCTCAAGCAAGGTTGCAGCAGCTGATAGATGCCCAGATGTTCTGTAGTGCTTAAGAGGGTCTGTTATGTCCCTCCCTCTACACTGCAATGACTGTAGTGAGTTTTCCTGCCTGGGTGATGATGTCGGCCGAGGCGAGCATGTCAGCCAGACCCTGGGAAAGCACATGTTGTTCGAGGTCGTGCAACATGGGCAGCACACCGTCAGGCACACGGTCCATAAGTCCAAACATGAGCTGCAGTTTGAGCGTTTCACCAGCACGAATCATGCCAGGGCACTCGGCGAGGATGGGTTCCCTGAAGGCTGTGACAAGGACGCTGACACAGCATTCTGTCAGTGCGGGCACCGATCCCGACTGCGACTCCAGGTACTTGGCAGCACGCTGTTCCTCTTCCTTCAGCTTCTGTTCTGCATACCTGTCCACAGAAAGGAAGGAGGCAAAAATCCCACTTGGAATACACAAATTTAAAAAAAAAAAATTTTTTTTTGAATGTGTAGGTTTTTGTGCATAAACCAAAGCCCGATTTTAAGGGGGGAGGCTACCTTGGAAGGGCAACTTTTTTGTTTGTTGAGATATCCTAATGAAATTTTCAGGGTAGGCTAATAGCAAAGCCATTTGAATAACCACAAAATTTCATGCATTTATGTTCACTGGTTCCCAAGTTACAGCCATTTATCAGGATAGTCCACGTGGGTTTCTTAGTCAGGCTCTGGTGAATTTGGTAATTGTGCTAGCACTGTGAAATTCGCTATGGTGATTCCTCGATGGGTGCTCTACACTAAGACAGAGCTCTTTCTTTAAATTTCCTTGCTGAAAATATTTAGCAGAGCACTGGATTTAGTGTTTGCCATTTGGCTTTTATCAATGAAATTTGAATTAATTATCACAAATTACAGACACAACAAATTTAAAAAGCGGCTTTGTCTTTGTGTGGGCAATTTATTAAGGCACACAATAAAATAAAATTGATAGAAATCAGATGAACGGTTCCAGAGATATCACCCGACTAAACAGCCTCACTGGCCAAAAACGTCATTTTGAGAAACCGTGCTTTTAAAGTTACGAGCACATTTCTGTGTCTAAAATAACGCTGAAGGGTAACAAAGTGTCATTTTTCTGCACTGCTATTCTTTTCCGATTCTCCTGGTTTTGTTTTCCGGTATTATCCAACGGGTTGCGATCGCCGATGCCGATTCGATATGCTAGACGCGCTTCAACATCGGCAACTACGCCTCATCTATCAATGGCGCAGAATACCTAGGAGTTGAAAACATCGCTGCAGTCGCCTTGCACTGATAAATAAAAGCAACTTCGGCATGATAAGGCTAGTCGTGGTCGTGGGTAGCACGCCTCCCCGTGGAATCAGCCTTTACGTAATGCGTCAGCACACGAAACAGCCGAACGCGTGTAGCGTCCCTATTGCCGGCGCGCACGACCGCGATACGATCTTGCAGACGCAGAGCGCTTATCACGCGAAAGCGCGACGAGAGATCGTAGCGGGGAGGCGACTTCAGAAAGCACCGCGCGCGATAACGAAAAGCGAAGCGGAAAACAGTGGCCAGCCGCACGGCGACAGCAACGGAGCAAGCGCTAGGCCTAGCAGCAGCAGACGACGCAGAGAGTGACCGCTGGAGGAGAACGGCGCGACATCGCGTGCAGCAGCCAATGGCAGTCGCGCGTCCCCCCACTTCCTCGAGGAGCGCGCGCTTAGCCCAATTGCGGCTTCGTGTGTGAGACGCGGGAAACTCGAAGCCCCCCGAGCTCCCAATCATAAGCGAATCGGGCTTTGACCACGCCACCACCGCTCCCGCCGATGGTGGAAGAAAAAAGCGCAGGAATTTACGAACAAAACAAAACCAAAATGGCGGCCGTAGGTTGAATGGCGCGAAAACGGCGCTCGCTCGAAGTTGGATGTTTCAGCGCGCGTTTGGCCGGCGCAGAGGGTGCCGCAGCTCGCGATATACGTGATTTAGGGTGATTTTACGTTGAATTAGGCGCTGATATTTACAGAATAGGTAGTTTATTATACACTGAGCCCAAATATGCGGCTTTCCAAAAATCGCATTTGCCGCGATTTTTCGACTTTCAAGGGCCGCGTCCCCCCTTAAAGCAAATTTTAATGTGAAACTCTCAATTAAATTTAACCAACTTGGGTTTCTTTACCGTGCCCCTTTACATGCAGCAGAATTTTTGCATCCTGCCCCCATCGAAATGCGGTCACAGCGACCATGAAAGAACCAGCGACACTGAGCTAAGTAGCACAAAAATGCCAGGAAGGACCAAATCGCTAACTTGAGTATCGTTTGTGTTCTTTTTGACAGTCTGTATATAAGCATCCCATAAGCCATCCCACATGTGTGAATTAAACCCTAGCAATAAAGTGCATTCCTACAAAGAAACCTCCCACACAGCAATAATTTTTGTTGAGTAACACAAACATTCGAAGTAGTGTTATAAAAAAGGAGTCCTAAACGGTCCAAATCTTGGCACAATGCACAAACGCTCACAGGTGACCGCTAGGCTAATCAACAAAGTGAAGAGTGAAAGCTATGCGACAGCACAACATACGTCATGTAATTCTGGACCCCGTTCTCTCCTAGGTATTCGGGTGCTTGCGTCCTGTAGAACTGCCGAGTTGCTTCGATGTAAGCCCGCTCAAAGTTTTCCCGATATATCTGCAACTTGTCTTCTGGGTTGGAACAGAGGTTCACGTACGACTCTCGCACGCCAACCACCAACTGAGAGTCGATGGTCTCACCCATCCTCTCTGCGTGTACCAGCTTCATTGCACTTGCTTGCAGACGGCCCTGCAAAACAGAGGTTGGATTTATTCACAGAAATCCTAAAAGATCAAAAGGATCAACTGGTGGTCTAGTTGGTAAAGCATAACTTTTCAAGTAATAGTGCACAGCAAACACGGACGAAGGAGAGAACAAGACGTCTCGTTCTCTTCTTCGTCCGTGTTTGCTGTGCGCTGTTACTTGAAAAGTTGTCCTGAGAGATTTTTATTCGAAATTCCTTACAGGCCCATTGAAGGGCATTAAGTAAGGGGGGCATCAGCATTTACAAAACAGTAACATACTACACACAAATCTTACAATAGTAGGTGAAGTGACAACAGAGTTCACAGTAATGTATTGAAATATTCACTGAGGATGTAGTTATACGACCAGTTCATGAGGTGCCATGCCCTGCCATCGCTTCAGCAGCGCAGCAACAGCATCTCCCAAACCATGGCATGCAATTCGAAAGTTGCAGGAAAGGTGCAGAGCTAGTTCATAATTTTTCTGCACCATCTCTGCCGATAGTGCCACCTTAGTGCAGGCATGCGGATGCAAAGTAGCAGCACAGCAGATGACACAGCACACAGCCATAGGCACCATTGAAACCAGAGTTATGTGCATTTTCAGGGTATACACAACTACGTGTTTAGACCTCTGCAGCTGACCATACACGCAGTTCATGACCTTTCAAACTTAGGTGGATTGCACGTATTCAATGGTGAAAACATGAAATCTGCATTGTGTCAGCAGCTCAATAGCCACCTCATTGTCACGTAGTGCCTGCACCACTGAATCTGACTTGCATAATTTTTTTACTTCTGACGTACTTACTGCTCTGAACCAGTTCAGAAAGGTGCAGTTGAATCCAACAGACCTAAACAAAGCGTGAAAATAAATCCTTCGATAATGCGACATTATACCTAGTACGTGCTCTCACGTTGCTGAATTCTTTAGAAGGTTTATATAGAATTATCCACTACGTCAAACCGACAACCACATTTTCGCAAGTTCGATGTAACGGGGTTGGACAGTATTATAACAAATTCAGCTGCTGGCCTTCGTGCTCTGGCCCATTTTCAAGTGCTGTGGACTCTGCTCACCTTGATGGTTGAGAAGATGCTCTGGTTCCAGGTGTCGAGCATGAGCTTACGAACGAGACCTTCCTCGGTCTTCTTGAGGCTCTTGCCAGCCAGCACTGTCTCCAGCTGCCCAAAAGGCATGGGAAGGTAGCTGCACTGCACAAAGAACTTTCGCCACTCCTTGATGTATGCATTCAGCAGGGCCTGGTCCTCTTGATGTTCTAGCACACGCTGCATGGACACCATAAGAACAGGTTCGCATGGGCGTTGAAGAAGTTGGGTAAAAAAAAAAGAAGGCATGAGTGTGCCCTTCAATACAGGAGAGGAGAGCTGCGAACCACCAAGCTCGGTTTTCATTTCATCATTGCGTTGCCTGCCCTATTTGAATTAAGATTTCTTGCTAAGGAAAAACAAAATGCTACTTTTCACCAATTAATCCTCTCCAACAGTCTTTCAGTGATCTCTATCACACATGCGCTCACCTTTCCTGTGCAGCCCCCAAAAACCTGAGGTGCATTTAGCCTAGTCCCTGAGCACACACCCAGATGTTCCACTTAAAGTGTACAATATTTTGATAGCTTCACTAAAAAGTGAATAGAAGTTCTTAAATGAAAATTGTTCTATCTTCGTGGTCAGCCCTTCTGCATGTGAAGGGATGCCAGCAACACTGGTTAACTAGTCTTTGCAGTCACCGTTATCATCAACCTACTTAAGTCCACCTCAGCATAGAGGCCTGTCTCTACAATTTCCCATTTCCCCTACCCTGAGCAAGCCGATCCCGCTTTATGCCTGCGAATCACTTAATTTCATTGCTCCATCTAACCTTCTGCCTGCCTCTGCTGTGTTTTCATTCTAACAGTAAACAAATTTCATCCACTGTTACCGAGCATTTTTATGCCCCTTTTGCATCCATCTCGGCCGTGCCACATGTAACCAAGCATGAATCAAGTCGCCCTTTACAAATTGCTACTGTAACATGGGGGTCACAACAGATACCATATTAAAGAGAAAGAAGTGTCGGAGAAACTTTTCAACACACTACGTGCTTCACAAAGTGCACAGAAATCCTGGCAAGTACACAGGCATTTTCTCCTTCAGCTTTCACTGCAACATGGCCACCATGATAAGGAGTCAAACATGTGGCACTGTGCTCAGTATAACACCGTAACTGCTTAGTCACAACGGGGGGAAAGGGGGGGGTAAAGAGATTCAGCAACCACAGCTTTACAATCGGCACTTTCAATCAGCATGAGCAGCCCATGTGACCCATTCACTAATGCACGGACATGTGTTGATACAAGAGTTTGGTACCCTTTAAGAAAACCGAGCTATTCGAAGCAGTGTACAGTCATAAGTGGCTGTGAACTACACCACAGACAAGTGGCTAAACTTCGAGTAAAGACAAAAGCAAAAAGGTTTTAACAAACGGTACAGCAGTGTTGAACACTCTTGTTTTTGTACCTCTTGTTCACTTATTCAAGTGAGTAATCGAACATTTGCATAAGATTTATTACACATTAACCGCAACTCCCTATACAGATTTCCAAGACAGCTATATTTGCAAAGCCACAACCAAGAACCACAGCCAAACAAATCAAGAAAAGCTCTAACCTTCATATACAGACACTGACACAGTGTCATAGTGCCCTTTCAGGAACTCGAGATATGGTGGCATAGAGAGACTCTGTAAGCTATCTTCTTCATGGGCTCTAGTCACCATTTTATAAAAAATAATGCAAAGTGGGTAATCTCATATAGATGATGTGCAGCGCTGTACAAGGAAATGATGAAAGAGAAGGGGAATGGAAAATGGGGAATGGCTTAAATTTCTCCCTCAATGCATTCATATTATTTAATACATTCAAAGCCAATACAGACCCTCTGTGCAACGCTTATGAATTCAAGGATGTCCTCCTGAAGAGCGGCATAGAGCTTCGAAGGTCCCCGCTCATCCCACAGGCACACTGCGTGGATGTCCCTGGAACATGCCAACACTCAGTTAGCACACCATGATAGCCTCAAACAACATAAAAGATAATCAAGCATACACAACATTATACATAAAGCTTTTCTTTTTTTGAGTGTCACACAAATGCACAGACCACACTATAAAATACACTACAGTAATTCATCCCTTTAGGGTCAATGATGTGCACCTTTGTCACCTTGAACAAGTCTCAAATGGTCAATGATGTACGTATGTTTGAAAAAACATGCAACTTCTTCCAGTCTTTTTAAGCTCAGTGAGTGTTGCCCCTTGTTGGAATGTAAGGAATTTGTTCTCTTGCGCAGATGGCCTTGGTCTACATTCCAAGGTGCTTCTATGCAGCATGCCAACTATTGCTTGCACATCTGCAAGCGCGCAGTGGTGAGTGCAATCTTGTCTTGTGAGCAGTCTCTGCTTGCTGTGCTCCCAATTACTGCTGTCTGCCTGGCTTCTAAACTCTCAAAGTGCGACCATTTGATACCAGCTTGTTTTTTGCCCACAGGGGTGTGATATCGGCCATTCACAGGAGGAAAGTGGTATACATGCAATGTTGCCATATAAGAATGTTCCTGTAGATTTTATTTCTTGATTTGCACATTTTCTAAGCCTCTGGAACATATTTATTGCAATGAACATACTCTTTTATTGTTATTAAAGGGCCCCTAAACAACCCAGAGGTGAAAATTTAGTTGATGTGTTGCTGTTGTGCTGGTGTCTGCAACAAACACGTAGCCGTAAAATTTCTCAAAATGATGCCGTAACAGCGGAGTTACATGCATCTGATTACTGTTCATTGGGTGGTTCAAACAGTGAGAATGGGCATGGTATTCCTAAAATATGATTCTCAAACTGAGCGTTTTCTTGGCAGAAAACAAGCACTATGACATTTCTTGAATGGTACTTCAACAGTACATGTCGACTTTAACATTTGCCTTTAGTGTCCCTCGTCAGCACAAATCAAGCATTTGTCTTCAAGAGTGCAGTGTTTCATGCAACAAGCGTGCTAGTGAGCCGCCATAACAAACAACTACCAAGCATGTAATACTGGATGTTTCCTCTTGCCTTACTGGTTTAATATGTTCAACGGTATGTTTCATGTACATTTACACTTGGGTAAGAACACAGATCTTGCAAGGATAATGTCCTCCTCATTCATGGCCTGTAGCATCGCACATAAGAACAGAGTGCAGCAGCTAAAAAATATTTTGTACTTCTAGCCATTTGCTGCGTGCACAATAAAAAATTCAGGAAGACCCCCAAAATTTCTGGGTGAGACCCAAAT
Organism: Hyalomma asiaticum; assembly: GCA_013339685.2. Taxonomy (NCBI): domain Eukaryota; kingdom Metazoa; phylum Arthropoda; class Arachnida; order Ixodida; family Ixodidae; genus Hyalomma; species Hyalomma asiaticum. Next base: position 89,508,015 of record CM023486.1, on the reverse strand, counting down.
GGACAAATGACACTGTGTTCTCAGGAGCCTGTAACATTTGTGCTGTGGTGGTCTCTGTAGGCATACATATCCTGCTGACAGTCACACCAAGACGACTACAACACAAGGGTGTGTTAAGGTGCAACTAAATGCCGAAATTAAGGTAACAGATCACAGGAATAATAACAGAACCGAACGCTGATGAAAATGCAATTAAGTTTCTTTACGAAAACAACATGCGCACACAAAAATTTAAAGAAGGAAAGGAACCTTCAGTGCTGTTATGTTCTATTACATACTTGTATGGTGAACAGATTTCTAAAAAAAATACGATGGAGAACAGGGAATCTCACTGGAGTCAACGTTTCAACAAGTAGACTGGTCATTGGCGCCAGCGACATTCCCTGTTTTCCATCGTTTTTAGCGATCTGTTAATCGATTCAAGCATCCGTCTTCCCCTGAGCTTCTCCTATACTTTTACGGTGATCTCTTGCTCTCACCTGATAGACTCAAGTGGCCGAGCATGTCACACGTTGTTTAACTAACCTAATTATGTTTATGCTTTATATATGTATGTGGGAATCAATTTCTGCTCCAGTTAGACTAATCACTGACACTACAACTCCAGGCAATCGCAACCTTTGCTGCAATACTGTGCATCGAATTTAACCAATAGCTTCAGAGGAGGACAAAACGGCAACTTCATAGGCGAGCAAGATCGCGATGAGGAAACTCACCAGAACAATCCCTGCCATTCGTCTCTCGTGATGGGGTCTTGGTGAAGCAGCTTCAGTATCGTCGGCCGCATTTTGGGCCATCGCTCGTCAAACTGCAGCTGGGGTTTCTCCTGCAAATGTTTGTTCATGTCACCGACGGTGCTAGCCTGTTTCGCCCGTTTGCCGCAGTGCGCGCCTAATATCAAGTTTCTCGCGTGCAGCTTCCGGAAGCTGCGCAAGCTAACTAAATACGAGCTTGTCGTATGTCGATACAGGTTCAATCTGTGCTATGAGGTGACAGACACACCAAAGTTGTGTGCAGCTTAAGACGCGCGCGACGCCGGTACAGTGCGCGCTTTTTCCTCGACCTCAAGGTAAGTAACCCATACGAGGTACCCAGTACAGGATCACCGGCACCAACGAACTGCGCCACAGCCCAAGAATAGAAACTATCGCAACAGACAATTCCAAGATTACCCTGAACCTCAAGCGGTGCTCTTGCGACAGTGCGAAGCGCGCATCCAAGAACGCGACGCGAGATTCTGCTGGTATCATCCGATTATACGATACCGTAAAACATCCATGAAAACTACGTCGAGCGGCTTCAAATGAAAGCGATCATCTGTCCACTATCAGGCATCCCCTGCGAGAAATGTCCCACATTCATTACCGCAGCCGTCAAGCTGAAAATCTTTGCAGTTATGTTGTTTGTTTGCAGCTATCAGCTGCCGTTGTATTTACTTGCCATTTAAACCTAATGTGACCGGCCCTGCGAGCGCCTAATTTGCGGTGCCCGAGAAAGCCGGCTCAGCAGCTAGCTCGGCCAGTTCCTAAAGCAAACTACTATGCGTCACAATCGCAGGATTTGTGAATCAAACGGGCAAGGTCTTCGGATGAACGCAGCCAGAAAAGCTCACCTTTATCACCGCCGCCATGCTAGCTGCAAGCACGACTGCAGCGACGCAGTGAATAAAGTGTGCCTCGCATAAACCTTGTAAATAGTCGACAAGAACGCAACATTCTTGAACATTCCGAGCATAATGTTGACACTAAAAACATTCTAACCGTTTATCCTAATTATTAATTAGGAGAAACGCTAATCACGCATAAGAATTAGCAAGGTTTCGATTTTGTTGCGCCCTGCCCGTCCTGGCAGTGTAGCGGTTTTTTCGTCTAATAACAATCTGCGCGCAAAATGGCGAGCTCTACTGGAAGAAGTCGGTGGGACGATAAAGGAAGCGCCAGTTTAGGTAATTGTTGCGCGTTCGTTCCTTAATTACTTGCTTATAGTGCTGCTAAACCAAGTGGGAACGTAAGCTTGATAAGTGTTGCTGTCTCGTATTTTGTGCACTGTTCCTAGTGTCAGCCTTAGGACTAGAGCTTCAGGTAGTCGTTGTTTTCCGCAGAAACGAGCTCTTTGTAATAAAATGCGTACTGCGCTTAAGCACATAGATATTCGAGCGAGGCAGCGCAGTAGGCAGCGGTTATCTTACGTTATCTCTGTTTACCAAGCACGCGAACGCGTTGCATGATAAGCTGCCGCAGCAGGACGGTGTGTGTGCATTGTTGATCAGCGTGTCACTTGCCGGCATTTGATTAATCGAGCCGTTGCTTTAAACCTGCCAGTGTATTTGCCGTTGACCTAGGCGGTGGCACTACTGCGGTAGCGTCAGGCCGCCAGGATGACGATCAGGAACGGGAGTCTGCAAGCCCTGTCGACTCGGAGAAGCGAAAGCTTGACGATGGAGAAGGCGCGACCGACGATGCAGTCAAGAAGCCAAAGATTACCATGGGATTCTCCCGGACATTCAGCAGCGCTAAGGCAGCCGAGGAGAAGAAGCCAGGGCCGGCACCGATCTCAATCAAGTTCGGGGGACCGGTGAGTGTCGGCGTGTATTTCATAATTTTTCTTCCTGCGGAGAGGTCTTCGACGCGTGATATCGTTGGCGTAGCTACGTGCGCCAGCGTTGTTTGTCGCAAACACATGTGTGCAAACACATCGGCGAGAAGCAGCACAAGGGCATTGGCGCCGTGTGAAGCCCGCATAAATGCATCTCATATGTGTATGTAACTCGGTGCGTGTTTACGCCGCATACGCCGCGCACAAGGAGCGTTAGTTATTGACTAGTTATTCATTATTAAATACGCTGATTCACTGGACCGCATCCAGGGCCGCCGCTCACTGTTAGTAGGCCTCATTTCTTTCTTCTTTTTTTCCTCCTTTCTCACCCCCCCCCCCCTTTCATTTTTTCCTTTTTCAAATCCCGTTACACTTAGTGGTATGGGAGGGGCCTTTCTTTTCGTTTTAATAAATGTTGTAGTTTTCTTTATTTGTATTTTGATTCTTTTTTGCGGCCCAACTTAACGTAGCGTAACCTCATACGCCAGCATACCTGCAGTTCTTGACCCCTGTACAGTGTCCGCGCCTCGCTATTCATTTCTAGAGCTGTTTCTTTTCATGCGCTGGTGAATCTACAATTTCCGAACCTCTCGTGCACGTCCTGCCACCATGCATCTTGGCACTGGCATCCAGTCATTACCACATGCGTGGCAGCAGGATATGTACACGTCATCATCATGAAAGGGAACGCGGAAGCATGTGACCTGTGCTCTGCTGCAGCTGCTTAGAGCAACAGCAATTCGCTGCAGGAGGAAGTACATCTGTTTATGGCATTATCTATTGGCAGCCAGAACAACTGTCTGGTGGGGGGATAAAGCCTAGCAAATGCTCGACTGTCGGTGGTACTTGTTATTCTGCCCATCAAAATAATGCATCAAAAGTGGACATGATGTCGTTTGCTTACAATTTCCGGCACTCCGACTTCCACAGAGTTCAAGCTATACGCTTACGTATGTCCTTTCATATAGGTGACAGCTGTACACTTTCACTATGAATAATCATTCCAGGTGCTAGTCAGTGTTCTTTTTACATGCCCTTCTGACCCATTAAGAATTTTTTTCATTGCTCTAGTAACATTAACTGACCTAAATTAGCCCACTGGTGACTGTCTACATCTTTTCTTTTCCACACAATGTATGCAAAGAAATCCAAAGAGCAAAAGGCAGCTGTGAAGAAGAGTTCGAGCTTATCCGTTGCTGAAGCCTTCAACCAGAGCAGTGATGTGAGTGATTTTTCTCGTCCTCACTAATGTGCGGACACGGTGACTGAACCAGTGTGTTGCTTATTGCAGGAAGAAGAGGAGATGCCACCCGAGGCGAAAATGCGTATGCGCAACATCGGCAGGTAATGGGCAAAGTGTTTTAGAGACAAGAACAAGGTAACAAGCAGTGCTTGTTTATTTCTTACATGCAGAGACACTCCTACGTCTGCTGGGCCCAACTCATTCGGCAAGACTCGCAAGGGCTTCTGTGATGTCAAGAAAGTTTTCGAGAGAGACCTGAAGTCTAAAATGAATGAAGTAGCTGACTGACAGACGAAGCCTTTTATATGCACTCAGCAATGTGAGCCAGGAAGAATAGTTGATGCTGGCTCATGCTTTTTGAAGTTAATTGGCATTTTCTGCTTCATTGTTTGACCATCATGCCTCACCTTATATAAAGATGGCATGTCCATCGTAATAAAAAAAAAAAGCAATCACGTGTAAAAATCAGGACCACAGAAAAGAAAACAATGCTCACCTCCCATTCTTCGTGATGGCAGTAGCGTTTACCCTAGATGGCATTGCAATATATTTTGTATTTTCTGCTTTTGGCCTGTAAATAAACATATCAAAACCCCTGAAGTGCTTTTCTAGCTGTATTATTTTTAATAAGGTGAGTTGTAGAAGTATATTCCACATGGTTTATGACTCTTTAGCTAAGCAAGACATGTGAATGAGAACATGCATTGTGAATGCTTGAAATGTGTGCGTGAAGGGGCGTAGACAGGACTTTACATGGGGTGGGTTGTGTATTTGTGCATGTGGTCTTTTATATGTACTACATATGTACTAACTGCATATGTCGGAGGGGAGGTGCCCCCATCTACCGGGTGTTCAAACTTAGGCTTTATGGTTTTCTTAAAATTAGGCGCTGGGAGGCACTTGAAGACCACGTGCGTAAATGAGCTATGCATCTAGGTGGACAAAAAGTGAGATAATTATCGCTACCAGCAGCCCAATTAACCAAAATTTAATAATTCGTTTTTATTGGCTGCAGCAAGGCGGCATATTTGTATTGAAAAGATGGAGGCAGTACTATTTATACACAGTTTAACTTGGAAGATTTCTTCCAGCATTCTGTGCTTTGAGATATCCTGCTCCGAATTTTAATTGTAGCTCACATGATTACGCATGCATGAGAGTGAGGATCGGCGCGAAGCTCCTCCCTAAAGTGACACAGCTGTTGCGTGTGGTATTCGGCCTGATAGGAAGGCGGCAGCGTAGGAAAAAATGATAGCAGTTCCCCTTGCCCTCCCTGCTAACGAAATGAAAAACAAAAGACCCCGGACCGGCTACCGTAACAGGCAAGCGCATAGCCTGTTACGATGGCGGCAGCTGCCATGTCAGGATAGTGGCGTGAGCGAAGACGCCGGAAGCCAGTGCGCTTGCGTAATGGTTTGAGCGTGCGTGGCCCTTGCCTGGTCCAAGCAAATAGTGACTGCTGATGTCCGAGTATTGTAACTTATTGAAATCAAGAGCAATAACTGTGCCATGAACAACCGAAACCGTCTTACCCATGCTTACGAATATGTCGTGATGCCACATAAGCTTATGTGGTCATGCACAGATCTCATGGAAAAGCTTCAACCATCAAGAGGTCAATGCCCTAAAAAGTGCTCAAAATGCTTGCCTTCCGCAGCTCTCGCGTCAACTTGATAACTCGGCGCAGTACTTCTGGACTAATACCCGCACAGGCAAATGTTATATCCTGTCCATATCATTAACATCAATGGGCTCTGTTGCGTAAACTAACGTAGCCCCAGGCCCCAGAGGAAAAAGTCGAGCGGAGAGAGGTCAGGGGATCCTGGTGGCCAAAACATCGGTCCTGAGCGCCCGATGCACTGTTGTGGAAAATGTGTGTCCAGCCAGTTATTTGCCGTGGTGGAGAAATGTGGTGGGGCTCCGTCGTGTTGAAACCATACTTGGCGCAGGTCATTGAGGGAAATATCGGAGACAAAATCATCGACAACATCACCTAATATTTTTCCCGTGTACATCTTTCCGTTCAAGTTATCCTCAAAAAAGTAAGGCTCAATGATCCTGTTGCCGAGTGTGCCACAACACACATCCACACTCCACTGAACTTGATGCTTGCGCTGCCGTAGCCAGTGTTCGTAGTGTGGGTTATCATGTGCCCAATAATGGGCGTTATGAATATTTGCGGTTCCGTTGCGGCAAAACCGAGCTTCATCAGTCCAAATGATTCTGTGCAAAAAAATGCTTTTTCTGATCAATTTTGATCAGGCCCCTATCGCAGAAGTCAACCCGCCTTTTAAACTCCGACTCACTGAGGTCTTGATGAAGGTAAACGTGATAAGGGTGGAACTTATGCTTTCTGAGCACATTTGCGACTGTTCCGACGCTGCGACCGCACTGATTGGCAACGTGTCGGATGATGAGTTCTGGCATCGACGTTACGCACGCGACAACATCAATATCAGAGTCTTCATCGACGATTATTTTTCTCATCTGTCTCGAATGATAGATGGAGCCTGTTGTGCGAAAGCGTCGAAACACGCTTACGAAGGTAGGCCATCGTTGGAAGGGGACGGTTTGGGTGGCGAGCCGCGTACGGCCGCATCGCCAACGATGGGTTGCCATTCATTTCAGCCATTGCAAGAACCACGTATATTTTATCTTCGGTAGAATACCTCGTCCCGCATGAAGCAGTCATATTACAGCACTAAGGGCCTCCACGTGGATTTCCTTGGTTGTCCCGCCAAACAGTGGCACCGCATCACCTAGCTGAAGGCCTGCAGTAGATGCCAGTGAAGCTAACATGTTCAAAAGATGTTGTCCCAGTTCAATCTCAAGTCATGTAAAAACGTCGCGCAAATTGTCTCCCGTTATCTCGTCTATCAGGATTATGCGTACTGCTCAATGCACACCACGATGTCACATTTTGATTTCGCTCAAGGGGAATTGCTATCATCTTTTCCTACACTGCTGCCTTCCTATCAGACTATAAACACCACACGCAACAGCTGCGTCACTTTAGGGAGGAGCTTCGCGCTGATCCTCACTCTCATGCATGCGTGATCATGCAATCTACAATTAAAATTCGGAGCTGGATATCTCGAAGCACAGACATGCTGGAAGAAATCTTCCAAGTGAAACTGTGTATAACTACGACTGCCTTCATTTTTTTAATACAAACATATACCGCCTTACTGCAGCCAATAAAAAGCTAATTATTAAATTTTGGTTAACTGGCCGCTGGCAGTGATAATTATCATCTCACTTTTTGTCCCCGCAGGCGCATAGCTCATTTGCGCAAGTGGTCTTCAAGTGCCTCCCAGCGCCTAATTTTAAGAAAACCAGCAAGCTTAACTTGAACACCCTGTATATGCCGGTAGATGTGTGAGTACTTTACGTCCCCTGTGCTGGGCTCTACTGGAGTTTGGGAGCTCATGTCTTTATATTGTAAAGTAATGACCTAAGCCTGCCAAGACAGTATGAACTCCACGTTAATCTTGAGTTTCCGGGCATTTTAACATGCAGTTAGCTTTATTCATGGAAGTTTTGCTGTAGCAACCTGTACATAGTAACAAAGATGAGTTTCGTGCTTAGCAACAGTGTGTTATAACAGCGGAACTACTGCCACTTTCTTTGGATGCAGTTCACGTCTTTCCAAGGGATTGAACAAACGTTAAATAAACTGACTATAGTCGGATACAACTCAAGCATGCAGTGAAGCCCCTTCCACAAACTCATGACCACCAGCGACTCTTCCTCCGCAAGGCTGAAATAGTCTTACTTCGAACGTTCCATGTAACAAAAATGAAGCAATAACTGCAGGAATGAAATTATAAGTCAATATTCTTATGTTTTCACTCGTTTGTCGGAGCGGAACATGGAAAGCTGAATTCATGATCGAAATTACGCCGAAATAACCCACAACACCATTTTGAAAAGGTTGGATGACAGCATTTTGTTGTTTCTGTTATTGGCTGCCAGAGTAACATCCACTCGAGCAGTCCATCTGCTTAGTTTTTAACTGCTGTTTTCTTGTGTTGTATCCTGCCATAACGAGCCAAAATATACGAAATGGAAAAGTGCTGTTTACCCATTTGTACCATGAAGACACAAGAAAATATGTTGAATTTCTCTAAAGTAAAAGCTGCCTAGCTGACACACGACACAGTGCTACCACTGATATTGATACAGCAAGTGTTGGTGGAATTGTGGCACCTATGGAGCTGACACAATACTTTGTACTATTGCTTCATGCCAGCAACGGACTCTCCAAGGGGTGGCACTGTACCACTGTACCACTGTGTGGGTTCCACTAGCATGTTTATTTCTACTACTGTGTAATTAAGACCGCACTGGTTTCTGCAATGTCTGATATAAATTTGAGCGCAAGAACCTTGAGAGAAAAGAAAGCATATTGACAGAATGAGTGCTCGTTCTGTTGTCTTGTCTTATTTTTTCTCGTCGTTTTTGCACTCAAACTTATTTCAGAATATGAACCAATTCGGCCAGCAAAGCATTTTTTAAAGCTACCTTTCTGCAGTGGCCTGCTGAACCAGTTAGAGGTGGACACCAAACTGGCATTAGTTCCTGAAGCATGCCAAAGGTATTTTTATTGTGCTCCTCATCTCTGAAGAAATTGTTCAGCATGCATAAACAATGAACAGCAACAGCCTTGTGCCACTTATACATTTGGGTACATTCGTCAGCGAGTTTTGGTCAGTTTGATAAAGATCCTTTGTAATCCGGAGCTTACTCCTATATTTAAAGAAAATTTAAAATAGCCTAAGTTTGCTTCTATGCACTGCTGTGAAAGAGCATTTCACAAGCAACTCTTTGATGTGGAAATAGCTGTGCAGCATTGCTTAAATGTTTTGTTCAAACAAAGGCCAGTCTTGGGCTCCACTATCTGTGTCGAGTAGTGCTGCACGCACGACGTCGTCAGCGCGAACCGGGAAAAGCTGCACGCACGACGCGGCCGCGCCGAGCCTCTAGTGCCGGCAGTTTATCCCTGCCAGCACATTTCCTGTTATAGCTGTTTTAACCGTGTCCGTGGTTCGCCCGTGTCACTGGAGGGCCCGTTGACATACGTTGCCGCTTCGCGGTGCGCCTTCGGCGCTCTCACTATTTTGCTCGTGTCACTACTGCCAGAGCCAGGAGCATCAGCGACGGGCGCTAGCGCGCCCGTCGCTGACACCACCGCGATTCTGTTTAAAAAAAAAAACATTACGGCTCCATCGGAGCAGTAGTGTTAGTGTTAATGAAACAGTTGTTGAAAAAAAAACTCAAAGAAAAAGCGAAAAGTTTCACGACAGCCGCGATTCGAACCCACGTTTACCCAAACTGCAAGCGTACCGCGACGCGCTAAACCACCACGCCTCCGAAAGTTCTTTTTTTCTTTTTTTTTTCTTTATTGAGCACGCCTCGGCGTGGTGCGTTGCGGTGGGGGAAAAATATCGAGGGGACCGGTGTGCCCGTCATCACCGTCAAGTCGCATGGTCGCAGGCACCCAGTGAATGGGAACTGCCTGCAGCGTTTTGATTTGGATCCTCGCCCCGGTAGCCGGAATGCAAACATTACCGAACTAAAACGGCTCCCTACCATCACGTCCTCCATGGCAAAAGCTTCACGTCGTGCGTGCAGCTTTTTCCGGTTCGCGCTCACGACGTCGTGCGTACAGCATTACTCATCTGTGTCAATGAATGGTTTTGGGTTGATGCCCAGTTTGTAATAATGGGATTACCTAATCTCTTACCGACTGTAGCTTTATGCAGTCATACTCTTATACTGTATTGTCAACGTATGCTGTTAAATACAAATGTTTGAAGAACAGGCTATAAGTACTGGAACTTGAGACAATAGTTGCATGATTGGCTTTTCGCTGTTGCAGCTTATCTGTTCCCATGGTGCCTTCTCATCCACACGACATATGCTAATTCTCCAGACCTAATGTATAAGGTCCCTGCCTGCTCCCTCAAGCACACTTGAGTCAGCTTCCTCTGGACCTGAAACTATTATATTCCACCAATCTGACACTGCCTAGGATACTGCTGCAGAAACAAATACATAATGAGCCTATAGAATGAGTGCTGGTGTATTACATGCCAAGGCCACGATATGATTACGAGACCTGCTATAGTGGAGGCTTTCTGCAAATTTCGACCACCTGGGGTGGTGTACAGACGTTGCATAGTACACAGGCCTCTAGCATTTCACCTCCAACAAAATGTGACTTGTACAGGGATTGAATCTGTTTATTTCAGGTCAACATCTAAGCACCATAATCACTCTGATCGTGACAGTAAAATACTTTACATAGGCATGTTTTACCAGGTTGTTCCCTGCAGGGGAACATTGAATCCTATGCATAGGTCTTAGCCAACCACCACTCCTTCGTTCCTCACTGCTACCCTAAAGATGAACTACAATTTATTCTATCTGCTAAAACCAAACCTTGATTGTGACATATGCCACAGTGAGCGAATGGATTAATTTCTGCTATCTTGGGCTTCCTAACGTGCACCCTAATTTGAGTGCTCGGGTGTTTTTTGACTTTTGCCTGCTAAAAACGAAGCAGCCATGGCTGGGAACTGAATTAGCCCACTTGTGTGCAGCAGTGCGATAACATAACCAGTGATCTGCCACAGATGGTCATACCTCTGTTCTCATAACACTCGTGAAGGATTGAGAGGGAGCTGGGATATCACCTCTGATACCATTGTCACTCCTTCCCAAACCACCACGAAACAACCTGTAGTTTGACATGCACACTGGGAACTTTCTGCCAGAAAAAGAAATGCACAGTAGTAGTATACCTGTCCAGGATGTTGCTGCCCGTATCATGCTATTTTTACAATGTTTTGTTAGCCAACTGATGAAGAACATCGGAACACAAACATACTCCATTATCCATGGCACATAGTAGACCCTTTTCAATAATCGCAGGTGCACCTCTGCGCACTGAAAATTTGCCCAAACTTTGACAGTCTAAATGGTGTAAAAAGCAATGCATCACATCTATCGAGCCATACTGCGAGACACTTTGGACTACAGGAACACATTACCAGCGTCACAACCTCTAGGAGTATGAAAGTTATGTTTGGAACACAAAAGGCGGCACCTGTCATAACTGAAATAGACATGCAATTCTAGCTGCATATTCTAGGGCTTGTCTTTTGTGCATGCTTACATGGCAAGGGCCTAGTCTAAAAGTTTTCTAAGTCATAGATGAAACGATATGCACTTGTACACTATGGAATAGGCTATGCCATCACCAAGTGGGGAAACTTCAGCTGCAAGAGAAGTAACTTTACAATTACGAGAAAGGTGCGTTTCTCGAAACATAGCAAGAGGCACATCCAGGAGGTGCTAACAAAGTAGGCTTCAAGGACATATTAATGACGATCGCGAACTTTGACAGCCTAGCTGGTCTAGAAAGCAATGCATCACATCCATCGAGCCATACTGCGAGACACTTTGGACTCCAGCAACACATTAGCAGAGTCATAACCTGTAGGAGTATGAAAGTTATGTCTGGTCACAGAAGTAGGCCGCCACTACTTTAACCCCCCTGCCTCCCCCACAAGATGGATTGTTTTCAACTCTTCTGCATCCTATACTTTGTCGACTGCCCATTTCTTGGATGAAGCTATAGCAAAAACCCTGTAGATTCTTTAAAAAAAATAAAGTGGCATGCCCCTCTTCTGAACATTCCCTTGGTTTTTCAGGTTCCATAGAACCGATTTGCCGCCCCGCCACGGTGGTCGAGTGGCTATGGTACTCGGCTGCTGATCCGAGGGTCGCGGGATCGAATCCCGGCTGTGGCGGCTGCATTTCGATGGAGGCGAAATGTTGAGGCCCGTGTGCTGTGCGATGTCAGTGCACGTTAAAGAACCCCAGGTGGTCAAAATTTCCGGAGGCCTCCGCTATGGCATCTCTCATAATCAGAGCTGGTTTTGGGACGTTAAACCCCACATAACAACAACAACAGAACCGATTTGCCTGTTAAGTGTCTATGCTTCGTGTTGTTAATGTGTCACTGCACTATCATCTGCTAGCTGTGATGGAATAGTGGCCACCCCTAAAAACTGTTGGTTCTAAACTCGATTCTCTGACCAGGACAAATTTTATTCTAAACTTGAAGCTTCCTTTCACTTAAATCAACATGGCTGACCTTTGCATCTTTGTGCTACAAAACAGTGCATCACAATTTCTTTTTTTCCACTTCACAACCACTAAATCACTGCGAGCGCATTCAGTTCTCACTCTTGGAAACATTTAAACTTTACCGTCGTGACAGTTGCTAAACTGAACTGTCTGCCATCCTGCATTTTGTTTTTATTTTTCATGCATTTCCTTGTAAGCGCACTTATGTCTTTGCGCCGATAAGTCTTCTGGCTGATAACTTACCACTAGCACTTGCTGTGGCAAGAGGCTCCTTAAATGTATTGCTAGGTCGTTTCTAGCTTTGTTTTTAGGATGTTCACTGTACAGTGAACTCCTGTTAAGACGAACTTCATTAAGACAAATTCTTGGATATAGTGAACAACGCAGGAACATTTGTCTGATGTTACAGGGACTCAATGTATATTTTTAAAAATGTGCTTGATAAGAACAAAACCTGCTGCTTTTTGGTTAAGAATAACTTCTGTACCGACGGTCAGCAACGGGTCTTTTTCATTTTCAAAGCTCTGGTAGTGATATGAGACATCTAGTTGTGGTCCCAATATGAAATGACACCATCATCACATTTTCTGGAAAAATCACAAGTAAGTTCCTGACGAGACAAATAACACCCTGACCAAACTGTCGCAAAGCTTTACAAATAAAGAGATTTTAAAGTGGCATGCCGATTCCTGCAACAGCAAACCACCATTGCCAATTGGATAAAACTGTGCAAGAATGCTTGTAGCCATTATTTTCTGTAACGGAGAGGCAAGATAGGTACTTTTACAATTATCTTCCCATTGTAAACCTACTTCATTCACTGTAGTGTAGCAGACATTTGGACACACCAGTGGTCTTCTTTTTTGGGTTCTTTTGATAAGATGGAACTCCTGATAAGATGAACAAGTTTTCACAGGCTCTTTGAGTTTGACGTAAAAAGATTCCACTGAATATTATTCTGCAACAACTTTGGGAAAGTAATACCGGTGAATTCCCCTTTGACTTACTAGGTTTTTGTTTGTTTGGATTTGATGCTCAGTGTATAGGCGATGCGCAAAGCGCCGACGACGCCATCTGCCGCCACGGCTCGGAAGCGTTGGTGGGTCCGAGCGAGCAGTGTTCCCGCGAGCGTGTAGGCGAGTGCACGGATGGATGTGTTTTCATCGTGATTTAACGACTCTCTCGGGCTTCAGAGATGCCGAAAAACAACTGCTGCGTTGTCGGCTGCTCAAACACACAGAAGAAATCGCCACGAACGCACTTACACAGATTTCCGGTGCTATTTCATGAGTGAGAGCGAAGGCGCCGGTGGATTGCGGCTGTACGACGCAGAAGGCAAGCAATCGCGCTTTGTTTACAGGAGTGTAAAGTCCGAGGACTTCGATGAAGAATAAGCCAGGCTTCGAAGTGCGGCGGAAGACAGTACGCCTGAAGAGCGCCGAGCAGCGAGACCCTACGATGCCGTTTTTTCTTTTTAAAGAGAAAGACCCAGAACATCACGTGCTACGCGCTCGCGATCCTACTTCATCTTCTTTCGCGCCCGCTATTTCTCTGTTCTTGTTAACAGCAGTGTTAGAACGATTATCGTGTTTTATTTCTCCACTTATGTCGCTAGGTCTTCAGCGAACGCTACTACGTTTACACTTGGTCACCTCGCCTGCATTGTAGACGCTACAATGCACATGAGGTTGTTGGTACTGATAAGACGCGATGCCTAGGCTCTCTTGAAAAACGAATGGCGCGAAGCGCAATGTCAGAGAATGTGGGGCAGGAGACGGCTCCTTTACAAAAGCGCCGTGGAATCACACGTGTGCTGCAAGAAATCGGCTGCATTCTACCTACTGATGGCACTGGAATACGATCACCGGTGCAGAATGTTCGCTGTGCGCTCACCTCAACTTGCGCTCACCTCAACTACGTACCCAAGCTTGGCGGTAAAACGTGGCACCTGTGCACATTTAAGACTTTGACGATCGCGTAGAATGTAACGCCATTTTACAACACTTGGTAATAGCTTGCAAAAAAACCTAGCAAATATGTACCCAAGCTGCTACGACAAGCTAGGTGACCACCAACTCCGCAGTGACTCAGTCTCGCGCCACTAGCGCAAGCTGCCGAGATATATATTCACTAGTTTATCGTGCTGGTTTCAGTTTTACAGACGCTGACCCTTCGCGTGGCCGCACCCGTGAAATCCATGCGCCGGTGCGACAGCGATCCCTCAAAATCTACTATATAAACACATGGCACGTAAACGAAGCTACTGTGTCGAGAAAAAAACGCTGGTTCACGCGTCAACGCATGCGGGCATTAGTGATCGGGACGTTATAAAGAAAGCAGTGCAATGAGCTGCACTTCGTAGGGAAGCTTGTTGACGCTTGTCTGTGGTAAACACTTGGCGCGTATGGTGACATTGTCGTCCCACACAGCTGTGACATCGGACACATGTCCACTATTATAATGTGCAGCTCCTTTGCACACACTATCGCCGCAAAAGTAATTATCTGGGACGCGCACAAGCGGCAAATCGCACGCGCGCACTTCCGCGATGCTTGCAGTGAAATGAGGCGTCTGCTACGCGACCCACCAGTGGTTCCAACGGCCGCCGCTACGCGGCTTTCAGTGGCGCCCCTATAGGCGCTGCGCATGGCGTATAAGAGTTTCGTCACAATGGGAAGGCACGCATACACATGGGCAGTCAGACACTGAACCTTGCTGTTGAGTAGCAACTGCTGAAGAGGCGTTGATAAACCAATCAAGGAGGCAGACTGCCACCAGTACATCATTCATCTATGAGGTATATCTTATCATCCATTAAGTTTATACCTCTTGGAGTCTCTCCGCAAGAGCAACCACATTTTCATTCAATTCACATTGCACACGGATATACTTAAAAACATAGTTTATTCACAGGAGCTTTTACTGTACATACAATAACAGCTATCTCAACGTCTTGGTAAAGTATGGGACACAGAAAGACAAGACTTGATTTCTTTACAGCACTATTTACATTTCCCTGTTGGAAGTGAGTGGATTTCTGTGTCGGTATTGAAAGTGCACAAAGGAAGCACCAGGCATGATGAACCAGGACTACAGCTTCAGTATTGTGAGAAGCACACCTTACGCTTGACTAGACAAATGCACAAGGCAGTAACTGCTTACTACTGATGGCTGAGGACTGCAGCACTTCATGGACATTTATTACTACAAGCGATTAACGCAGCACACTTTTCAGAACTTATCTGCAAGCTTCTAATAGCACTGGAACAGCATTTGCACCTATTCACTTCACGCGAATGCTGCCCAAAAATTCTTTACCTTTAGCCCCCACTATGCACAGCTAATTGTGGGGACTTAGAAGCCAACAAATATTTCTGCCTCTGTAAACAACACAGAGGCAAGAAACGGGAGCCTTAAGACTGCGCCTACATGAATGTGTTGGTAGCCACAATAGCCTGTATTTTCTTGCACACCTTGGATCATTCTCGCAATACCTCGTGCAACAATTCGATCAGTGTGCATTATTTTACGGTCTCACACGTACATGCACACATACAACATAGACACACATACGACATGTGCACCGAGTTACCTTTCATGCATGTAATTGTTTTTTTTTGTTATTTACATTATTGTAGAACACTGCTCTGTGCAACAAACGCACAATGGCTCAATCTCACAGAGTTTTTGTTATCACTTTGGTAATCTTAGGAACGCAAAATCAGAAGCAGAGCATGTCAAGAGTCAACATACAGCAATTTTTACACTACATGACGCCGCGTTTCACACTGGTGGTACGTAGCCCCGAGTTTCGAGAGACTGTGGCACACGATAGCAGTATGAAAATGGCAAACAAGGAAAACAAGGTTGTCTCTACAGTGCACATGGTGACATGCGCTTTTGTAAGAGTATTGCTCTCGAGATGCCAGAACTAAATGACTGTGCTCTCTAGCCCTCAACCAGTGCAGTTACACAGCTCTCGCGCCTTCCGATATCGCTCACAGAGTGTCACGTAATGGAAGGTTCAATAAAGCCCACTACAAGCACACGCTTTGCTAGCATTTTTAAGGATGCATCACTTAATATGAGTAAAAGCACAACTGAATGTGCAATGATTGTGACAAGAAGCAAACTTTTGTATTCTGCAACACAAAGGCTGTTTTTCCTGACAGCCACTCTTTCCATTCAAAGCCTGAAAGATGGCTTTGAAGGTAGAATGGAGCTAGGAAGCAAGTCTCAGTCAGTATGAATAAAAAGAACAAAAAAAGGAATCTAATGGCACATTTTCTCTAACATGGCTTGAAGTGTGCACATATTCTTAGTGCTATGCATGCACATTGTCCTTATGATTGATGCACCATCCTTCGAGGAACAAATGCAGTTCATTTGCCGTAGGCCTGCTTTATTTTATACAGGGGTGCTGCACCTGTTTAGGTCAGAGCTTCAGAACACCTGGGTAGTCTCAGTGGTGCACAGCGCACTACAAAGCCTATACAGATGATTTCCCACACACTCCCCTTTCAACTACAGATGCATTCGCTCAATCAGGGTCAGAAAGAGGAGTTGCGAGAATTTGACCGAGCAGACTGTGGGTGATGCTCCAAGTGTACAGATCTTCACAGGACCCATCTGCACATTTGGATTATTAAGAAAGGCTGCTCGGCAAGCCTTGTTTTACCTGCAAGCTCCTTGGCTGAAGCAGAAACAAGTATGCAGTTTGCATTAATTACAAAATGAAAGGTGTCAGCAAGGAAAGTGCATTCTTCTGCAAAATTTGCAAGAATACTTCAGGACTGCACCTTGGGGTGCGCCTAAATACTGATGAAAGACTTGCGCATAAGAAGCGACAGGAAAAATAAATATCCTGCAAGTTCTTCTCACACAGTTGTCTTTTCTTCTTTCTTTCTTTTTTTTCCCATCATGGCACTGAAAACAGGTGCAGTACTTTCTGAGCAAAGCAGCAGAAGAGTAGGTAAGAGTTTTGGTCTTCAAAGGGCTTCACCGTGCAAAAGCAAGAAGGGCTGTAATGCACCACAAGATAGGTTCACGTAAATGTCACTGGCACAATGGAGTCGCTAACGGAAAGCTGAGTTTTTGAGTGGCCTAGGCCCGTTGTCCAGTAACTGGAAGCTACACTTTGTAGTGTACTCTCACCTGCAATCTGTCCACAAAGACCATGTATGCAGTTTTCTGTCACGTATGCGCTTGCCACTATTCTTTCTTCAAACACTGCTAAGAAGCAGAGTTCTGTTACCATGTGGAACTTTCCTGCAAGTGGTGAGAGATCACAAACCCACAATGAAACAAGATGTTGCTGAAGGCTGTCGTAAACAAGTGCAGGCATGAAATGAACCAAAACTTTTGTCGTAACATGAGGAGGAAGCCCTCAAACCACAGTCATAACACTGAACGCAACACTCGCATGATGGGAAAAATGCACAAACACAGGGGACATAAAAAGAAGAGGATGACACTTCATTAGCTAGGTGATGTTTCCAGCCACATGTTACCGCCTTCTCTTTATTTTTTTTGTGTCTGAGTGTCGGTTTCATAAGGCAATGGTAGCAAATTCAGCTTAATGTGTGCCTATGACCACAGTCAGTTCTGGCATCTCACAAACACAAGCCACAGTGGTTGAAAAATGTCATTCTTTCCTAACACAGTACCGAGTCGCCAACCACTGTTCCTCACGCACACACAAAGAAAGTGTACCGGCCACCCCCTCTCGCGTCTATGATGGTGACGAGGCCCGCCGCCACAGTGCCCTGGTGTCACTCCCGCTTGACAGCAGGCGTTCACAGGTTCGCGCCACCTGTTCGCGAGTGGCATGCCACCGTTGCAGGATCTGTCATCGTAGCTCGAGGCCGTAACGGCTTTGCTCCATTTGTAGTGCACCGATGGCGGCCGCCAGGTGGCGGACATGCCGCACATTGGAGATGCCCAGTGCACGCAAGTCCTGCTCTTGCAGCTGGGCGATGTGCGCCAGGTCACTGAGTCTGGCCTCGAGGAACAGCGGCTCGTACATGGGCAGGCCAAGAGAGACTAGCCAGGGCCGCAGGCCACCCGAGTAGTCTGCGTCGACAGTGCTGCCGTGGCAGGAGTCGGCCAGGAAGTCATTGGGAACCTGAAATAGGGAATGTACAATTGTAAAGGGATACCACAGAAGCTAAATTAAGCCGACAGTACAAAGACATAGTACATCGGCTTATATTGCTGAAGTATAATACTGAAAAGCCATTATTATCAGGGTTACTGTAAAATGTTGATTATCAGAAGGGGAACTGCAAATTGACATTCTCCCTTTCTCTTTTCTCTCAACTCTCAACACCGTCCAGTACGTCGGTAGTGCTTGCAAACACTGACATATTGGATTCCGGGAGCAAGATCGCTGCAGCTTTGTGCTAGCTGCCACTCGCTGGCAGAACGAAATTACCTGAAATGGATTCTGGCTTGTTTTGAGTGACAGGTCACATGTGAGAGTCAAGCACAGTGCAGCATGTCAGTGTCGACACACACATTGTTGTTGCACTCATTGACGCAATTGCCGCTTCATACGCGGTTTGCATTACCATGCTGCCTTCCAGAAAACACTGAGGGCACTCACCCCCTGCTTGCCTATGCGGTCCAATTCTGTGATGCGAATCTGGTCCAGGGCTTCCGCAGTTTCTGCTATGTCCCTTTGAAGTTCCTCAGAGTACCGCTGTACCAAGGCTGGTGGTATACCACAAAAGCCAGTCTGCGCATTACATGGGAACAGAACAACACATTATCAGTGCGTCATTCCTCTGATTCTGCTGAGTCTACCCGCAAAAAATTGCAAAACAACTGTTGGTGATAGCTAACACTTGCACATCTCCATGACTTCATCTGAAATTATATGTGTGCAATTTAATATGAAAGTTTTAAACAGTATATGTTATGCAAAAAAATGTGTGCCAATACATTCACTCTATCTGCATGGTGTGTGCTGCCTGCTTCAACCGGACATGTTCACGAATCCTGGCTGTGTGCTTCTTGTGAAGTCTACAATGAAGCTCCTATAGTCTTTTGAAAAGTACTCGGTATGTGTGCATTAAAGCTGCTGTTGTAACACATTTCCAAAGTTGTGCTTATAGCATTAATGCAAAATATACGATATAACAGAGATCAACATCCTAACACCCTCTTCAGACTTCCTGCGGTGTGTCGCACCAACCTTTTGATGAACACTCACATTATTTCATGATGGTTTCTACTAGGGTTTTACATCTCAAAACCACAATATTATTATGAGAGCCGAAGTAGTGAAAGGCTCCGGAAATTTCGACCACCTGGTGTTCATTAACGTGCTCTGACATTGCACAGTACACGAGCCCAACATTTCGCCTCCATTGAAATGCAGCTGCTGTGGCCATGATTCGATCCCGCGACATTCAGATTAGAGTGCCATGGCCACTAGACCACCATGGAAAGGCCACATTACTTCACCAGTGCCCACACAACAGCAAAACAGAATGGAAGAATAAAGTTTGTGTTTTTCTTTGACAGTCTCTCATGAATTTTAACTGTGCCTGTCATTGTGCAAGCAGCACATTCTGCCATGAGCCACAGGCTACACACTGATTTTATACAAGAACCATTTAAGAATGATTTGGCAAACAGCACACCACTGTCTAACTCAAACACAATTTCCATAGTGTCACCAGACACTCGCATTCGATTGTTTACGTGAAGTTACAGCGGAGGACCATTTCTTTCAATACTGATGTATCTACGGAATTGTCTTCTGTGGTGCTGAAGCACAATAATGAGATCGAGAATGGATAGTTAAGGCCTATGGACAGTATGGACAGTACTAGCACTGGCTCATTAGGATGCCATCAAATTATATTCTAGGAAAAGTTGTGCTCTTACAATGTGGCAGTTACGCAGTCACTAGTGTTCTAATAATAATAATAATAATAATAATAATAATAATAATAATAATAATAATAATAATAATAATAATAATCAAAACCATGATTATTATTAGGCACGTTGTAGTGGTAGGTTCTGGATTGATTTAGACTGCCCTGAGATCTTCAATGCACCACTAAAGAGGGCTGTGGGTGACCTTGCATTTCGCCCTCATCGATATGCCAGCTGTTAGAGGAATGGGACCAGAATATTCAGGATTAGCAGTGCAACACTTTGTTTTCTAAGCTACCAGGGGGGTGCTATTGCACCAAGTCTAGAAAGCAAACATAACTCGGTAAAAGGACCTCACCTTATCCGTGTAGGGCTCCTGGCAAAGGTCAATGCCTTCAGCAGCGAGCTTGTGTTCAATGCACATGTGCAGAGAGAGTGCAGCCGCTGCCGCCGTCTCTTCAGCATTGTGTAGGCTTCCCTTCCTATCGCTGGCTTTGCGAGGGTCATGAGAATCCCTCCGAAGGAAGGCTGACGCTTTCACTTTTCTGGCAAAGCTCGAGCCATACGATGTTTTCGCTGGTGACTCAGCCAGTGCTTCTTCGTCGAATGATGCGGAACGGCCGTCTTCATCGCCTCCATTGCCACTCAGCTTGCGGAATACATTCTGCAAGCTCTTTGGAATGTGGTTTCGGATGCAGTCTGCCGAAGCTCGGCGCAGCTCAAACCGCTCAACGGCTGCACTCACGATTGACGGAGGAGGTGGTGGTGTGTTGGTTCCGTTGAATGCCCTCTCTTTGATGTCATCACTCCTCGTTGAAAAAGCAGGTGGGCTATCTGGTTCGGGCACAGGAATGTTCATTGGGAAACGCAGGAGATTGCTTCCATTGTTCAAGGAAGAGTCACCATCTCCAGTCACTGTGAATGCCTTTCGGTCGTTCTGGAATGCGCTGGGTGCACTGTCGAGATCGTTGATTACGCTGTCCAAGGTAAGATCGCTGTCTCCTTCCTTGACAGGTGGAAGTTCAGGACTAGTAGGTGCCTCCAGGTAGTCACCAAGGATTTCACCTGAAAGTTGTAATATAACCATATTTCATGCAGGTGTTCTACGTCCTGTCTTAATAGGCATCATGCAGGAACTTTTGACTGAAACTTAACCTGGGCAGCATTTGTTGAATCTCAATCTGTGAATCATGATCAAATTTCTTTGTTGCAATCATAGGGTGAAAGATATACTATGACTTTCACTGCCCATGAAGCAAATTTATCAAGCTTGATATTATAGCACTGACTAGCAAAAGCAGCTGACACCCTTGTGTAGGAATGATTCTACACAACAATGTGCTGTGAATGAACAAACATTACTAGCTTGGCAAAGCAGGCTCTATGAAATGACAAGGGACCAATTTTGATACAAGTCAATGCATTCTTGCTAGCAGCCTGTTCCCACGATGCTGCAGTGGGCGTATTTAAGTATAGGTGTTAAAACATAATGGTTTCCAGACACCATTTTTATAGTAGCATGCAGAAGGTAGTTTACGCTATTCTAAATGCTGCCTGAAAATATTACAAATAGTATGGAAGCATCACCCAGAATGAGAAAATGGAGCTTACAATAAAGGGATGGAGCAAGCGCATAGGTGTCCTGTCACCACGTCCCAGATTTTCAGACCGGAATAGTTGAGTTTATGATATAAATTCCACTTCTGCCGACTCAAACTGAACCTTTGTATACCTACCATCGTGCTCAAGGAGTGCTTCAGCGGCCCTGAGGATTTGCATCTGGTGGTCCTCATTATTGATTCCCAGGCTCTCCAGGTCTTCCTTTGTTATTTCCTTGAAGGTGTCGAGATCTTGGTAGCCATGGAGCATGAACACGTTGACGTAATTCTGTAAAATAGCAGCAGCCTTCATGTGAGGGTAGTGTTAGTCATCGATTCAAGGGCGTGGCTAACAGAAATGCTTGGATTGAAAGACAGCCATGAAGAGCTACATCTTTAGTGTTATGGCAGATCTTAAACTGTCCAGGGGTTTTATATTTACCTCGACTATTGGTCCAGGAAGAGTCATGATCTCGGCAAGGTGCCACTTGCATGAGAACATGCACTCACACATATGTGGGAACACGAGTGTGGAAAAACAGGCACAATCGAGTAAAGATGTAGTAAAGAGAAAAGTGATTCCGCTTGTGTACCACCTTTCTGCAATACCCAAAATGGCACTCTAGCCACAAGAAGGTGCTTCATAAGACAAAGGTATTAAAGCCAAACGCAGGAAGCAAAGCTGTATCGAGGTTCTTACACCAGCGTCTTGTGACACACTCGATTTTGGTGTCATATACTGGGGCCTACGTAATCTTTTGTAGACAAAAACTATCTACATTGTGCCGTAATGAAGTCACAGACTTAGCATGAAAAGTTAGAGGAAACTTGATAGGGCCTATAAGGTAAAAAAGAAAAATGAAAGACGACTAAAATAAGGGCACTGTATCGATATTCAGGTGCTGGGTTTCGGTGCAGAGTTAGAAAATGACATGCTCAGTTTAATTTCTGCCCTTAACAATGAACCTATGATGGCCAAATTAACAATAAAGTTCTCAGAGAATAAGTTATCAGTCTAAACAGGTTCACTGTTTCAATTTAGTGTCCATTTAAAAGTTACAGTGCTCAAGCTTAAGGGCAGTAAGTTCCAGAATCTGCATGGAAAGAGTAGCTCAACTTTTGGAATCACTGCAGCTGAAATTTCAAAAAAACTGCAAAGCTTTGCCTTCCTTGAAAATGCATGTAATAGCCTCTCCACATATCTTACCTGCAAAGAAAACATTCCGAGCAGCTCTTCCAAGGATTCAGGCCTCTGCTCTAGCTTCGGCACACTTGGGAACCTTCGCTTACGAGGCTTTGTTTCTGTCGGAATTTCTTCTACGTTGATGAACTTGAAGTGGCCCACCTTCTTGTTGGCAACCCCTACCCATGTGCCGGTTGTGTTCTTAGACAGGATGTCTATGATATCTCCTTTCTGCAGCAAAGAGCAAGTGGATCCAGCTAGCTATGAAAACCAGCAGTGGACTGACTTCAGTTCACTACAAGTAAACCATGAAAACAGATGAACAATACACAGGGTCACCTTCAGGGCTGCAGAAAACGGCATGATTCTCTTAGCAGGGCCACAATCAAGTCACCTGAATTGTTGGCGTACATACTAGATAAAAAGAACACAGCACCCCTGTGCCAAACCTAGAGCTAGTAATAGTGACAGATGGGGCCCTGATGCATGCAGATGTGTTATTGTGAACTCTGCTATGCAATTTCAGGGACTATTTAATGAGCAAACCTTATATTACCACTGCATCTCTGCACTGCTTTGAGCTGCAAGTACAATAAAGATCAGTGCCAGCCATGCTATTCTAAGACAAACATACTAGCATCAGCATCCATTTAGGAGGGACTAATTTCAAAACAACTACACGTTGTTGCACCTTGAAGTCCACCTAGAGACCAGATACAGGGCAGGCATCTAACAATGGAGACACTTAAGCTGTCAGCACAGTTCAGTACAGTTCAGTACCCAGCAAAATAGACTAGAAAACTATCACAAAAAATTTACTGTCTCTTCCACTCAGACAAAACCATATGCACCACAGCTCAGATGGGATCCTAATGCACTTACAGAGTGCATCTACACAATGTTCACGCCACCAGATAAAAGGCATAGCGGTGTACTGGCTCTGCCATCATAGAAACAACTGAAAAAGCTGTTACTGCAGATTCTTGCTGCTTTGCAGCTCCCCCCACAGCAAGACAAGCTCTACACCAGCGAAAGCACTCTAACCTCCCACCTACACAATGTGAATCTGCCATTGATAGCAGGAATAACCAGTTCATCTCCTAAATACTGCAACTGCAGAGGTTCCAGTTGCTGTCACATCAGGACATTTCCCACACGCAGTGTGCCCGCTTGCAATAAGTACCTCTGCAAAGCACCCTAGTTCCGGTGTTCATGGCATGCTGTCAAAGAGTCAGGCTCCTCAAGGCAAGAGCCAAGGTTCATTTACTGTTGCACTGGTGAAACTTTCTTCTTTTGAATGCATTAACAGCAGTAAGGCATGCTTTCTGTCTTCACCAGCTGTAGAAGCTGCAATTACTTTCTTGAAAAAGAAAGCGGGCCCACTAGCCTACCGCTGACCGCAGAGATAGCACCTGTTGCTGACAGCCCTCGCTTAGGCAACAGCATTTCTGCTAAAGTAGAGTGCCAAAAGTGCATCGCATAGCATCTACCGATTGCACCCCAGTGACATAGGCCAGCCACAGACTCAAGAACAGTAAAGCAAACCATTGCACATAAGCCCTGATTAGGTTCTAGAGCTTCCGCCATGCACTATTTAAGAAACAGGGAAGTTTCAAGAGGGGACGGTGTGCCTTGAGCTTCAATATAACTGACTATCCCAATAAAGACGTGGATGTTACTAACCTTGAAAGCAAGGCCATCCTTGTCATAGGGGGAAGGCACACAGTCTACAAGAGCACGTGCACGGCCAACGAAAGGACCAAAACACTGCGGGTTGCACTCTTCTTCCCCGATGGAGGAGGAGCTCCTGTTGCTGCTGGTGGGAGTGTGTGCCTGTATGCCTGTGAAGAAACAAGTAATACACTGGTGTATTACAGTACTGTAAACATCGCCAATGTCATTAGTCTAACTCATGTCCACTGCAGGATGAAAGGTTCTCTAAGAAACCTGTAAGTATCTGCCTTGCATTGTGCCATGCACTCAAGCATGTGCATACTATTTTGCCAAATACACCAGGAAAGTTCTTCAAATAGGTTTCACACTGTGAGCTTGCTTGTTTACTTGACGATATGCCTTGCAAACTCACTGGCTACAGTTTCTGAATTACAGCATATAGTGTGAAGTCATAAGAGCAAAAAAATATTGTAATCTATGCAATTCTATATCTCCCTGCTAGTAATGCCTACATTTTCAAGTAAATGAGCCCCTGAAGAAGGATTGTGCCATGCAATTTTAAATATTCTGAATGGGCTGAAAGGGAAAGTAAAGGACGTTATATAGAATATAATCTATGGTAGAGAGCAGTGGCTCAGAGAAGCACAAAGAAAAGTCAAATGACGAAGGACATACTTGATCGGGAGCCAACAGAACCGCTGGGAATGCTTTCCACAGAGCTCCCTGGTTGAAGGACTTCATCAGGAAGGTCCTTGTCTTCCATCTGAAGAACAAGGACACAGTCACTACATCAATGGCAACCTGTGCAACATATTTCATACACAGCAGTGTTTACAGGCTGCACTGAACGATGTGCTAAGCATGAAAATAACACTTAAAGAACAAGGACGCACTGACTGTGCCCGTGCCCCTTCGATATAACAATAGAAAGTCATCACATTCTCTTAACATTAATAAAACAACAAAGCAAATTTCTTGCGTCATTTACAGAAAGTCAAATATCAAATGTGCTTCCCTAAGGAGCTTAAATATTGTGTATGTCACTACAACAATATTCCACAATGACTGTATGTAGTGCCATGTGTAAGTTACATGGCAAAGTGGTACAGTACCTCAAAATTTAAGCCAACAAGCATCCTATTCCAACTGACTAACCTGCATTTGAAATAGATTTTCATGAAAAGAAAAAGCTGCCCTTGTTAGCTGCTTCTGCAGTCGTGCATATATTTTCTAGTGCCAAATTTTACATTAAATGTTTAAGCACTCGAAGTCACTGGGACATAAACTTATCAAAAGGCTTATTGCTGTGCTGCCCAAGGCAATGACAAATTATAGTCTCTGCACAAAACCCACGAATTTGGTGAAGCAACAAACCGTTCCATCCACAGAGCTCCTGCTGTTCCTGAAACGAGATATCTTTTTCTTGACGTCCTTGTGGAGATGCCTGACCCGTCCCACAAGTGAATTCCTGAGCTGCTGGTCCGTAGCTTTCTGGGCTTCTCCCATCTGCTGCAATAAAAATAATAGCAACAATATATAAAAACAAGCAGATAATAGCAAGCATACAAATCTCACATTAATGCCATGCATCGTCTTCAGGGAAAACAGTAAAAAGCTATCTTAGTTGCAAACAATATTTTTGCAGCACTTTGCTTCGATGGGGCTGTTTACTATTGTTGAATTCCAACAGCAGATCCAGATGAAGTTTTCCTGCTCTGTGTGGAGTCACACTCCAACGTAGTCTAGAGGAACTTGTTGTCGGGCGAGTTGGTGCATCTTAACAGAGAGACTGTGTCTGTATGTGCGCTCATGTCTGTGTCTGGTTTATGTGGTCATTTTTTTTCCCCATGCAGTTCCTTTCAATTTGTTAACACACTCCAATGGCAGATTGGGAGCAGCCACGGATTCTGGATTGCTCCATGGAGCAACAATTAACTGGAAGTACTTCGGACGCAATGTGTGTACTCGCGTTTCTTCCCATCAGAGTCAGCTCTTCTCGGTCGCGGGCTGCCGTGGATGACTAAAGTAAACGCTTTGCTTGGTGCACTTGTGTTAGTGTTGTAGTTGCAAGTCCAGTGAGGATTCTTCCGATTCAGACAGTGAGTGCGAGGGTGCTGGGTGCCAAAGGGCATTTTATATGATTTTACACCTGCCTCTGGCTTCGAGGACCTTGTTCAGTGAGACACAGACAATGAGGTACTGTGCAGCTCAAGGTGCAGATGAAATACTGCTTTCCTCTAGTCTCACTGACACTTTCGTCTGTTGCAACCAGTAGTGAAACAAGAAATCACTGAGCTAGAAAGTCCATTTTGACTTCAAAACATGCCAGAACGTGTGACGCTCATGATAATACCAGAAGAAAACAAAATGCATAGATTGCTGGGATCATCCGGATTGCTCCTGTTGAAGCATGTGCATTCCAATCGTAGATTTTGAGGAAGCGATCTCTCTTGTAGCGAGGCACATTTAAGATACGGTCGAGTGCTCGCTATTTACCATTGGGATTCACATCTTTCACTGCTGTGGGTGTGTTGTCTCCCTGCTGCACTGCTTGCACTTTTCACAGGTAAAAAAAAAAGGAGTCTTTTTCTTTTTGCCTTTCTTTCTTTTGCATACATGACGGGCACAGCCAGAGAGGGGATGAAAGAAATTCAACCACTCCCATCGAATTTTTTTAGTTTCTATAAGCATGCCTACACAACGCACACATATGCTGAATATGAATTCCTGGACTCAGTGTAATGCTAAGGCACCCCAAACATGATGCCACAATGCTATCTGAAGAAGATGCAATGTACATATTGATCCACTGTACAGATTGTGTATAATGAATACATTGCTTAGGACAATCATAATGCCCGCTATAAGGCTCTTACCGCGACATCAACAGTGAATGACAGATGGATTTAAGTGGTGTAAATCTTTTGGCTCCACCAAACTAAAGGCATCAATAAAATGTCACAGCAGTTAATTACAGACGTCAAGTACCTTTTCAGCCTCCTCCTGGTCCTCGTAGTCTGAAGACTGGGACTGGCCTTCCTCACTGGCACAGTAGCTGTTGCGGGTTTGCTGCAAAACATAATGGGAAAAAAGTTGCTCAGTGATAGGTGCAGCTGTGCATCAGGCTGCAACACATTTATAGTTATCCATGCAGTCAGCTGTCAATGTGCTCAGTCAATAAAAGACCATGAAAAATTAATGACACTGCCTAAGGAAGGTTTCCACGCATCTACAATTAGGTGGTTCGCCAAAGCAATCAAAGCGTTCCGGTTGCCTTTGAACAGTTGCCTCTGAAGAAAGCCAAGCAAACGTTCAATGGCAGCGATGCTCCAGCTTACGTGGCGTACCAAGGTATGACAACCCACCGAAACTCTGCCCATCGTCCTTCGGATGTGAATTGCTGCATCCACCTAACGACCCTTTTCTAGGCAGAACATGAAGCGTCCGCGACCACATGTATCCGCGTTTACGCAATGCATAGGCGAAAAGCCTTTCCATTGCTCGGGCCATTTGATTACGGTTATGCCGCGGAAAGTCTAAAAAAGAAAGCAGTGGCGTGGCGCCTCTCCGCATTCCTCGGCGCCCAGACATTCCTTTCAGGCTCGCCAGACGTCGGACGCCGAGGCGCGCATTCCTGCATGCCAATATGAAAAGGGCGGCCCGAGCTAATTTACCAGTCCCGTACGCTCCCAATTAGCGACAACGCTGCACGCTCGGGTCGTCCACGAATCGAGAGCGAGGCGGCAGCACGTGCGCGCGGCCGAGTGCGTCGGTCGCTAACGTAGGGGCAAGGGTGTGACGCGAGCAGAGTGTGCTAGAATCTAACGTGTGCGCGCAAAAAGCAGACGCTTCTTCCAGCAGACCCCTTTCACTTTGGTCTCATCACCATTGCACCACCAAGGCCGGGCCATCAACAATGGCTCACCGCACTCTCTACAGCCCTCCTCCTCCACCACTTCCACGGTGCCAAGGACGCGCGCGCCTCTTTTTATTTATTTTTTTTTTCATCGCGAAGCGACGAGACCGCCACTCGTACGCGCACTCGCGCGTAACATTTTCTGCAGACAGGGACAAACGCCTCCCTCCACCACCCATTTCAACGATCTCCGTGACTGCACGCGGTGCGCAAGAGGCGACACGCGATCGTTGTACGATCCTCAAAGCCGACGCCGCGCGATCACTTTCTTTTTCTATTTTTTTTTAAAGGCGTGGATTTCAAGGGTGCAGCACGTACGAAGCTCCCGCGTGTGTTTCCATAGCGGCCAGAAGTACTGGGCGTGCTGTGTAAACAGCGCGACTCGTATCTTCAAGACCGACACGACCCTGGCGTATAGTTTCGGTTTCCGAAAGTGGCGCCCTTGCAGCAGTCGACGACAGTACCGACGCCGCAGAAGCGGTACGAACAGTGTTATTCGAAGAAATACGTGAAAGCGCTCCACGATGTGGAGCTGCTGCTTCGATGCGGCCGAGCATTTTTAGTGAGGCGTAGCCACGTGAGTTCGACAGACGCAGTGACCCGCCTATTTACAACTCCCTCGCCATTTCACTTCTCCTTTCGTTTGCATTCCTGTGAACCCTGCTGAAATATTCGGCTCAGTATTCCGGTAATTACACATGTTTCCGTGACAAGTCCATATCCAGTCCATGCATTTACCGTATACCTATCATATCATGAATCTTACGGTAGTGCATGGAATTACTAGGACGACCATGCGAAACGTCACAGCAGTGTGGCCTCCCATGTCAGCAGCTGATTCGTACTAAACTCCGCGTGCGTAACCGCGCAGAAAAAAAAAAAAAAAAAAACTACGATAGCCGATATACCGCTAATGCCTGTGAAAGGGTGTGAGCGTTAGCTTCGTGGATTTGCTTGCGATCATCTTGGCAGCAAACAGTGCAGGCATATTTGTGAACAGACACACTATAGCCAACAATGCTGATATTGCGCGAGTGAGACACTAGGCCAGCCACCCATAAACATTAGCTGTGCTTCACGCAAGCTTGGACACCTTTTCCCACTTTACGCCTCCTAAAGCGAAAGCATTAAAAAAAAAAAAAAAGGACGAGACATTGAACACTAACGCCAACGCACGGGTAAGCGTGCCTCGGCGTCAGCAGGGCGCGAAATATGCAGCAACGGCCAACTGCTCTAGCACGCGGAAACCTTATTTATAAAGGAGCGTACAAAAAATGAATACATGAAAGAAAAACCTCGGCCTCGCACGACCTTGGGGTAGAGCATCGGCGAAAGACGAGGCACAGTGGAATGCCAGTGCATCGTTTGATAGACGTTCGAAAACATTGAGGAAATCCGAGGAGAGAGGGAAGGGGGCACACGATTGAAGTATCCACGCGCCGCTCGGCAGGAAACATGAGCGATAAAGAAACGACGGGTTTCAGCGTCTCCTTGGAGAATGATGAGCCACGCAAAGCTGTGAGCGAGCCATGCGCAACGAGCATTTGCCACATAACTCGTGGCTAGCGGCGCATGTAGATTCGCCTCCTTATAAAAAAATTACACAGGTAGTTGGCTACCAGGCTAAGAACAAAGAACTCTGTCCCCCCCCCCCCCCCCCATAAGAAAACAAAACAAGAGAGAGAGAGAAAAGAAGAAGAAGAATGCACCACCAAACCACGCTGGCTCACTTTCGTGACATCAAGCACTTCCGCGTGTGTGTATAAGGTAGTCATATTTTACCATATGGTAACACATTCGCGTCGCTGGTTTAGGAAAAGGACTTAGCGTCCAGACGAATTGTGCCAAACACCGGCAGTAAGCCAAACGTACCGTTTTGTTCAGGACCTTTATCTTGAATTGTACCTAGTGTTTACACTAGCACGTATAAAATATTCCCCTTCGAACTAACACGTGCGGAAACGGATTCTCTTACGGGAGGTGAAGGTCGCGCATACGGTAATTCCGCGGACGGTGTTCATATCATTTCTTAGCTGCTGAGATGCTATGTCAAGCAGGAATTGCCCCATTCGAATGTTGCAACCGGAGGTGCGGCCAAGGAAAGCGAGAGGGGGGAATGTTTCCGTAGGGGAGGGGGTTTGCGTGAAACTCGGCCAAGTACACAGTGGAATGGAACTTTTCCTATGATGAAGACGGCCTTTGGTAACAAATGTTTGTCGGAACGTCAACTCTCATATGAAGGAGGAATTACATCGGGTAGTTCAAAACCTCAATTCCAAAACTGTATGATTTCTAGACTCGAAACTTTAATATCAAAGACGTTTGCCTTTAGACGTTAACATACAATTCAGAGGACGTCTTCCCGCGATGCCTTCAATTCGTGCAAATCTCGCTAGAAGCGATGTGTCAACGCTGGAGCTAGACATGCCACGTGTGCCTAGTTTAAAACAGTCCAATGCGATGTATCGATATTATCAGAAACTTATGTTCTATCGACTGAGTGACGTTACTTCTCGGACATGTATACCCTACATGCTGTTGTGACGCCTCAAAACGATTTGTGACGAAGTTAGCAGCCGTGTGTATATCTTTTCATGTAGCGCAGCGACGTCTCCATACGCAACGCAATTAAGTAAATAAACACGACAGTAATTACACAGATGAAGTAACATTTGACTGCCCTTCTTTTACAAGTGTTCCTTCTTTTAACAATCCACCGATGTTCCATGTTTTCTCGATGCGTAACAGTGTGTGGGCGTTACAGCTTAAAATGTAACCGATAACAACGCACAACAATGCGCGATTTCGAAACTTTACGACCTGCGACAAAGCAAAAACACAGAAACGCTGAAGAGGGAGAGCGGGAATAGAAGGAAGGGAGAAGGCGCGTCCTGATGAGTGCATGTACGTACTCAAAGCTGTCAAAGTGTCACATCAGGCGTCGTTGCCCGAATGCCAGTGAACAAAAGCCAGAACACACACACACACACACGCACACACGCACACACACACACACACACACACACACACACACACACACACACACACACACACACACACACACACACACACACACACAAAGAAAGAAAGAAAGAAAAAAACCGCGTACCTCCTTCCTCGACCACCCAAAAAGCACAGATCAAACACAGCCGCATGCGCGCGCGCATTCAGGTCTATCGAATACAGGCCACGCAAGAGGCGCGCTTCGTGGGGGCACCACACAAAAGAGCGCGGACAACGCATGCTACGCGACGCAATGCAGAAGAGCAGCCAGTAGAAAAACAAGCGCTCTGGGAAGAGCCCGCCGCCGAGGTGCACGCGTGCGGGGCCCGTTGTCGTCGTGTTGCGCGGCTTCGTTTTCTCAGGAAGTCAAAGGGGGAAAAGTTGCTGCCAGTGAACCGCTGCATTTCTACGCGAAGGATCGAGGATTTCCGGTCGACGCTCCATACTGACGCAAGGAAACGAGGTCTCCCCCGCGCCATGCCGGTGGCGGTGCGACCGACGGTGGATGTTAAAACGCTCGCTTGCACAACGGCGATGAACGTGCCAGGCGGTTTCGAACGCCACTTTTATGCACAAACTACAAGGGACGACGCCCGATGTTGTGCTAACAGCGATGCGCCTGAAGTGCAGCGGTTGTGAAGTCTATGCCGTCTATGAAACGCAACTTGCCCAGGCGGGGAGTTCCCCCCCAAGCTCCACGAAGTTCCTTCCGGTTGCTCACGAGTCTCGAGAGATTGCGCGCGAGAGGTACAACAGCTGCAGGAAAGCTGCTCTTGCGTGGTTCGTTGGAGCGCTGCCGAGGATTCGCCGTAAACACCGGCCCGTGCGTACGGTACGGGTGTAAACGGTAACGCATGAAGTAAGAAGCAGCGCTGCTGGAGAGCGGTGCAGTGCACACATACGTGTATGTATGTATGTATGTATGTATGTATGTATGTATGTATGTATGTATGTATGTATGTATGTATGTCACGCAGGTGTATACGCCACGGTCCAAAGGCGCACAAACGCACGCACTGTGGACACTGCAAACGAAAAGGTCAAACGTCGTGTAGTACAAGATGGTATTACAATTAAGCCGTATTACACTACAAGACGCACTTCGAGAATACCTCTTTGATTCCTGTCGCGCTCCGTTGCCATGAGTAACATCAACTGAATTAGACTCCTATCTTCCCGCTTAATATGAGAACTCGATACGTATACAATCTAAAGAGGCAACGAAAGCGACTGATACGAAATACACACATGATACCAAACAACGCAGAAACTAAAACGGGACGAGCAGTCAGGTTCAGCTAACAGACACCTTTAGAAACCTCGAGCGGGAGTAGATGACACGCCTGATTGCCGAACACAAAGACCTTTGCGAAACAGACACCCTTTATATTGAGACGGCGTCCTCGCGAACAAACACGGCGGCACAAATTGAAACGGCTGAGAGCGAAGGTCGCGAACGGCATCCGTCAGCGCAAGGAGGACACAAGTTGTCACCACGCCGTGAACAAGCGACGTCTCACAGCAGTCAGCTCAACGCCATGGATGAGGAAGAGGATTACATTGTCTCCTATATGCCATTTAGAGTGTTTATGTTATAAGTGTATAACCCAATGAGGATAGACAATAGACCTTATAAGAAAGGGAGGGACATTGCACCTTAAGATTAATGTCTAACGAAGTACCACACAATATACTAACACGCTATACTAAATATAGACTAGACCAACAATGAATACAAGTATGTTGGGCCGCCTTTCAACAAAACAGCAAGTGGCGCGAGTTGCGTATGGCACTGTTCTGTTTTTTTACTGCATTGTACTTTTTAAACACTCACGAGATGAAACGGGACAAATACGTACGGGAACACAGTGTTACGTTGTACATAGATCTCTACACTTTAACTCCAGCGCGCCGATTGTTATAGAAGTATGAAAAGCGCGAAACCGGCAATGCATAAAGCACACGATCGTCAACTGCTTTCGAGCTTGGAAGACGCCTTCCCTGGACACCTTTCATGGTATGCAACGAAACGGAAATAACATATTCGTGGGGTTTTCCACAGAAAAGACCAGAGAGAGAGAGAGAGAGAGAACAGCACGCGCAAGTGCACGGCGCGATAGGCGCAATTCGCAAGGTCGGCACTTGTTTGTGTAACGATCCCATGCAGCTGCAAAACAGCTCACTACACGGCGAGCAAAATAACGCGAGACACACGTGCCGAGGACTACCAAATGAGCAAGCATAAATATAAAAAATTACAGCATATCCACGGAGTGAATGATGATGAGTGGGCGAAGCTCGGGAGGTTCATCGTAGATCGTGCCGAGTTCCGGATTAATTTAGTTAACGCTCACGCTACGAATCCTCGTGGTTCAACTATGCACATGTGAGCCAACGCGCGCCTTTCGCTCTCGAGCGCGTGCCTCCCGGCACGCGGGTTACGCCTGACGCCTGACGCGTGACAAGGTTTGACTAAGAGGAGCTTCGCCCCTAAAACGTCTCGTCATAGGTAAGAGGCTCAAGCCCGTGTTTGCAGGGAATCAAAGTGCACGCGCACAAAGCGGCAAAAGCTTATACGGGACACAAAATTTCCACCTGGAGGTGTTAAACCGACAGCAACACTTAGCGTCTGTACACTAAGGCCCGCATTCATAAACCTACCTTACCCTTATCACTCGTTTTCTTTATCTTCCCTGTGCCCTTATCAGGCTTCAAGAACAAATTAGCCCAGTATCTACAAACAAGCGTTATGATAGTCTTTCGCACTGATTAACATTTCAGTCCCCTTAATGCGCCCTAATGTCACATGGGCGATAAGTATAAGGTAAGTTTATGAATACGGGCCTCACGCATTACAGTAAAAGCGTACGTCATGCCTGAATAGAGTAGAAATTAACATTTGTCATGAAACCCATGCCTCGCATACGTTCTTCGCCGGCTGTACCCACTCTTATCAATTTCCTAAATAAATATTTACACACAACCCGCACGTAGCGTTGTTGAATAATGAAGCATTGCATATGGAAGCCGGCGTCGAAACAGGCGGATACGGACATTTTACAAAGCAGAAAGCGAGATAGCATGAGCACACTACGCACATATATATACCTGTAGGCCGGAAAAATTTTACATTATACGCACAACCCCGCATAAATACTTAACGACTGCGCGCTCCCCGCGTAGCCATCTTCCAAAGTACCGTAAAAACAAAGACAGCAGAGACAAAATTGTTCGAATTTCCTGGACATATTCGAACGGGAGGACAACGGAACGGAAAAAGGAAATGGGAGATCATCAAGGCTCCTCTATCGTGGATTGTCCATTAGTCTTCATTCGGATGGCAGGCGAAGACTTCAGATCTAGAGTATGAGCAGCCCACTCCCGCACCCTATACATTCCGTATGCACAATAGCGTAGCACAGCCATGGAGTCGATTTTCGTCGGATCCGTGCCGAGACTCGACGTATCCACCGATCTCGGCAGGTTTTGTCGAGCATATTACGAACACGTAGGGAAGTACTACAATCCTTCTCCATCATTCCCTGCCAGCCGGCTTCAAAAGAAGAAAGAACACTGCGTGTTAACATTACCTTAATTACCTCGAAATGCCCTCACTTAATTTGATAGCCAACGGCGAGCCAACATTATATCCAGTGTTAGCCAAGTTCCCGTAGTATGCGAGTGCGGCAGACCACACACACACACACACACACACACACACACACACACACACACACACACACACACACACACACACACACACACACACACACACACACACACACACACACGTTTCGATATGTACACCACCTATAACGCTAATTCATCGTAATCATCATCATCATCATCATCATCATCATCGTCGTCGTCATCATCCCACCTAATGTCCACTGCACGACGCGTCAATACGATTAAAGGGCTGCGGCGAATATTTATTCCAAGACGGCTCCGTCTTGGACCCCTACCCCGCCCCCTGTCTCAATCAGCGTAATACAGTAATAAAACGCATAAGAAAAAAGCCTCAGTGGAAAAACAGTTTAAGCGTGATGCGCTCCGTTAGCTTTCCGCGGGGGCAGCCAGGGATCCGCTGAACAGACGGTGAGAATGAGTGTCGTTTTTATCTGGCGTACTACATGGCTCGCTCGTTTTTCT
Source organism: Hyalomma asiaticum (assembly GCA_013339685.2). Lineage (NCBI taxonomy): Eukaryota > Metazoa > Arthropoda > Arachnida > Ixodida > Ixodidae > Hyalomma > Hyalomma asiaticum. The sequence continues at coordinate 89,472,607 of CM023486.1, read as the reverse complement.
CCCGCCCCTCGTACGCCAAGTGGTGCGTGCAAGCAGGTGGGGGGGGGGGGGTGATTGCTCGTGACGCGTTTCGCGTCATTGACTGCATAAGATAAGAATGTGAAGACAAGCGAGTAAGATCATTGTTCCCTCAGCTCTGTATAATGAGGTGGTTCTTCAAAGATGGGAATGATCCAATTATACCGACTTATAGAGGACTACGCTCTCTCCTTTCTGAAGAAAGACTATCGAACACCACCTAGATGAATAGGTAATGCTGGGTTATCGTCTGTAGTAGAGGGAGAGAGGGAACAGTGAATGGTGGTGAAGAGACGACCCCGCTATGTGTATAAGCCGTCCAGCAATTACGCAGGTCCTGAGAACAAAGAAGCTCTCCCCGTACGTATAGAACTGCAGTATGGCGCAACGTCGCAGTATCGCGTTTCGGCGGCAAATGAAAATGAGACGCCACGTGTGAGACGCGCATTCCGCTGCTTCAATACTGACGATGGATGGATGAGCCGAGGCGTATTTTGCGAAGGGTTAAAGTGACACTATTGTAGCGAAACGTCGGGGCCGTGAATGTTAGACGCATCGGAAGGTCAGGAAGACGAAGAGGCGTGGGAGCCACTCCGCGCAGGCAAGGGATGAGGAGTCGACACGGTGAATTGGGAAAGCACTCATTGGGGGGTTTATTTAGCTAAGACATCTTGAAGTTGTAAAACACACAGGGCAAAAATTATAAAACACAGAAAATGGTATCATACCCCGTCGGCCTGCCGGACTGCTCCCTGGTGATGCCGAGCGTCATGGTCCCCGAGTTCGCTCTCCCAAAAAAGGCCAGTGTCGCCGCTTAAATAGCACTTTTTCAGCATCCACGGCGACGCGGACGGCTCGAACCACCACCGCCTCCCACCAATAGGAAACCGGCTTACACGGACAAGTCAGGCAAGTCGACGGTAACGATCGATGCTCTACAAGCTTTTATGATCACGTGCATCCGGCTTTGCTACAAAACTAGTACAAACAACACATTCCAGAAACTGGCCGCGACGCACACGCGTGGTCGTCATTTTCAGTGCCCCGTCCCTGGAAGACTCCCTGCGGCGAGCGGGCTCGTTTACTCGAGCACCCGCCTACAAAAGCAGTCGGAAAAGAAAAAAGAACAAGAAAACATTCTACGCGACGCGTTCTTCGCGACACCTCCCCCCTACGAAAAAGAGTGACCCACTCGTTTTATTTGCAACCCAGGAAAAAAGAAGTACGAAAAAAAAAAACAATTTTACGTACTATTATGTGAGGTACTGGTTTCAGAAAAGTTATACATCTAAAAGGTGGAAAACTTAGAACACTAAATGGAAAATCGCGAGACTGAAAATCACCAAAGTTCACTCGCTGGCACTGTAATACAAGTCAGTATCAGTGTCGTAAGCGGCGGCATTTCGTTGTCCGTTGTTGCCGCTTGAAAAGGTCTTCCAGTCGCTGTAAAGTTCAGTTTCAGAGTCTGAGCTTTCGCGCTGTCTCACTTTATCACTGGTCCCTGATTCGCACACACCATGACGCAAACGAAGTTCTCGGTCCGCTCGCGAACCACACTCGCGCACATCACCATTGACGTCGCACTCGCGCACAACACTGGGGTGTAATTCGTGGACATCACTCCCGGCACTGCGCTCGCGCACTTCACCCTGATGGAATTCGCGGTCATCACTGCACTCGCGCACATCACCACCTGGATCTCGCACCTCGTGATCGGCACCGGACTCATCGTCTGCGTCGTCGGCATCGTAGCTGCGCTTGTTCCTTTCTTGCTGGCGCTTTTCCCGTTCCTTCACTAATTTTCGAGCCTGCCGCAGCCGGCGAGCCACTTTCATCGCATCCAGGGTGTAGTCGAATCCAGGCTGTGCGCCTGACCCGACATTAACCGGTAGCGTTTGCTGAAACGGTCGACCTACAGGCGGGATTGGTTGGAGGAAACCGGCCGGTTTCCCCGGCGGTTGCTTTCTCGTCTGGCAGTCAGGGCAGGAAAGAACGTACTTGCTGACGTATGAGAACATATTTGGCCAGAAATATCGGTAACGCAACTTCTCCCATGTACGCTTGACACCCAAGTGGCCTGCCGTACAGTCGTCATGGCAGTGCCTTAATATCTCAGACCTCAAGCACTTGGGGACAACGAGAGCCGCGCGATCTTTCTCAAAGCCTTTCGCCCTCCGATACAGTACACCGTCGATTAACCGAAAACTCCGTGCCGTTCTTTTGGTATTCCTGACAACGGGCGCACTCGGTTCTTCGAGGTGCTGTACAACAGCTCTAATCCATGGGTCTGCCCTCTGCTTCTTTCCAACATCCGCCTGACCCAAAACCAGCAACGGTAAAAGGGTTTCTTCGCTTACTGGTACGCGGTCGTGAGGAAGGCGGAAAAGCGTGTCGGCATTTCCATTCTTAAGGTCAGGGCGGTGTCGCAACGTTATTGTACCATTGGCTCGTGTGGGGACTGCGTGAAGCTGGCTTTCCGACAATGTGCCGATGGGACGGCCGGGCTGGCCCCTTAGGCCCGGCCGTTCTCGTTTCCCGAAGGGTTACGCTGGCTATCGTGATTGCCAAGAGACTCCGCGTGATCATTTCTGTCGTCCCGGAAGCGCTGCCAGCACTGTCGTGCTTCGTGGCCGATGCGGCTGCAAATCTGGCATCGGGGACGCCCGTCGTTGGCACGGGATGTTCTCGGTGGCCAAGGCACTAGGGGGCGACGCATCTCGTCTTCAATGTTTCTTAGCCGGTCCGATAACAAGGCGATGGAGTCTGCAATCGCCTTTAAGTCTCCCTCGCGGTCGGCAGCCTGCCGCGGGCAACGCAGTTCTGCTGCGGCGCAGGTGGCGACACACGTAGGAGTAGGCTGTACTGCCGCGGCGGCGGATGCCATCCCTACCGGAGGCGCGGTGTTTTGCATCCACGACTGCAATCCAGTAGGATAGTGGTAGTCAATCGGCCGCGACCCCGACATACGGCTCATCAAGACTGCGTAATTTATGCGCTGTAAAATTCGGAGGAATTCGGCGCAAGTTTCCGGGTTTGCGATTATCACTTTTTCTTGCACATCCGGACGCAGACCGCGCATAAGGTGCCGCAACCGGTCATCTTCTGACATAGACGGGTTGGCTCTTGCACAAAGCTGTACGACGTCATAGTAATACTGCTCCGGGCTTTCGGACGGCAGTTGGGTTCTGTTTTGTAGTCGTAAATTGGCGATCTCGACTGAGTGACGGCTAGTAAATGACGTTTTCAATGACGTCGCCCATTGTTCCCATGAATTAGGTGCACCCGTGAGAATTTGAGTGGTGTGCCATTTTTTTGCATCACCGTCTAGAGCCAGATATAAAAATTTAACTTTCGTGGCTTGGTCCCAGTTGTTCAGCGACGCGACATGTTCGTAGCAAAGTAGCCACTCGGAAACAGATTCCTCTGGCGCGCCTCTGAAGACTGGCGGTCCGACGAAAGGTTTTGCTTGGGGGGTAGCCATAGCAGAGAGAAAGGAAGGGGGTGCCGTCATAGTGGAGCAGTCCGAAGTAGTTTCCTGATGCTTATTGACTCGGGCATAATTTCAGAGCGGGAATATCGCTACCGAGCATCCTCCACCACTTTGTAGCGAAACGTCGGGGCCGTGAATGTTAGACGCATCGGAAGGTCAGGAAGACGAAGAGGCGTGGGAGCCACTCCGCGCAGGCAAGGGATGAGGAGTCGACACGGTGAATTGGGAAAGCACTCATTGGGGGGTTTATTTAGCTAAGACATCTTGAAGTTGTAAAACACACAGGGCAAAAATTATAAAACACAGAAAATGGTATCATACCCCGTCGGCCTGCCGGACTGCTCCCTGGTGATGCCGAGCGTCATGGTCCCCGAGTTCGCTCTCCCAAAAAAGGCCAGTGTCGCCGCTTAAATAGCACTTTTTCAGCATCCACGGCGACGCGGACGGCTCGAACCACCACCGCCTCCCACCAATAGGAAACCGGCTTACACGGACAAGTCAGGCAAGTCGACGGTAACGATCGATGCTCTACAAGCTTTTATGATCACGTGCATCCGGCTTTGCTACAAAACTAGTACAAACAACACATTCCAGAAACTGGCCGCGACGCACACGCGTGGTCGTCATTTTCAGTGCCCCGTCCCTGGAAGACTCCCTGCGGCGAGCGGGCTCGTTTACTCGAGCACCCGCCTACAAAAGCAGTCGGAAAAGAAAAAAGAACAAGAAAACATTCTACGCGACGCGTTCTTCGCGACACCTCCCCCCTACGAAAAAGAGTGACCCACTCGTTTTATTTGCAACCCAGGAAAAAAGAAGTACGAAAAAAAAAACAATTTTACGTACTATTATGTGAGGTACTGGTTTCAGAAAAGTTATACATCTAAAAGGTGGAAAACTTAGAACACTAAATGGAAAATCGCGAGACTGAAAATCACTAAAGTTCACTCGCTGGCACTGTAATACAAGTCAGTATCAGTGTCGTAAGCGGCGGCATTTCGTTGTCCGTTGTTGCCGCTTGAAAAGGTCTTCCAGTCGCTGTAAAGTTCAGTTTCAGAGTCTGAGCTTTCGCGCTGTCTCACTTTATCACTGGTCCCTGATTCGCACACACCATGACGCAAACGAAGTTCTCGGTCCGCTCGCGAACCACACTCGCGCACATCACCATTGACGTCGCACTCGCGCACAACACTGGGGTGTAATTCGTGGACATCACTCCCGGCACTGCGCTCGCGCACTTCACCCTGATGGAATTCGCGGTCATCACTGCACTCGCGCACATCACCACCTGGATCTCGCACCTCGTGATCGGCACCGGACTCATCGTCTGCGTCGTCGGCATCGTAGCTGCGCTTGTTCCTTTCTTGCTGGCGCTTTTCCCGTTCCTTCACTAATTTTCGAGCCTGCCGCAGCCGGCGAGCCACTTTCATCGCATCCAGGGTGTAGTCGAATCCAGGCTGTGCGCCTGACCCGACATTAACCGGTAGCGTTTGCTGAAACGGTCGACCTACAGGCGGGATTGGTTGGAGGAAACCGGCCGGTTTCCCCGGCGGTTGCTTTCTCGTCTGGCAGTCAGGGCAGGAAAGAACGTACTTGCTGACGTATGAGAACATATTTGGCCAGAAATATCGGTAACGCAACTTCTCCCATGTACGCTTGACACCCAAGTGGCCTGCCGTACAGTCGTCATGGCAGTGCCTTAATATCTCAGACCTCAAGCACTTGGGGACAACGAGAGCCGCGCGATCTTTCTCAAAGCCTTTCGCCCTCCGATACAGTACACCGTCGATTAACCGAAAACTCCGTGCCGTTCTTTTGGTATTCCTGACAACGGGCGCACTCGGTTCTTCGAGGTGCTGTACAACAGCTCTAATCCATGGGTCTGCCCTCTGCTTCTTTCCAACATCCGCCTGACCCAAAACCAGCAACGGTAAAAGGGTTTCTTCGCTTACTGGTACGCGGTCGTGAGGAAGGCGGAAAAGCGTGTCGGCATTTCCATTCTTAAGGTCAGGGCGGTGTCGCAACGTTATTGTACCATTGGCTCGTGTGGGGACTGCGTGAAGCTGGCTTTCCGACAATGTGCCGATGGGACGGCCGGGCTGGCCCCTTAGGCCCGGCCGTTCTCGTTTCCCGAAGGGTTACGCTGGCTATCGTGATTGCCAAGAGACTCCGCGTGATCATTTCTGTCGTCCCGGAAGCGCTGCCAGCACTGTCGTGCTTCGTGGCCGATGCGGCTGCAAATCTGGCATCGGGGACGCCCGTCGTTGGCACGGGATGTTCTCGGTGGCCAAGGCACTAGGGGGCGACGCATCTCGTCTTCAATGTTTCTTAGCCGGTCCGATAACAAGGCGATGGAGTCTGCAATCGCCTTTAAGTCTCCCTCGCGGTCGGCAGCCTGCCGCGGGCAACGCAGTTCTGCTGCGGCGCAGGTGGCGACACACGTAGGAGTAGGCTGTACTGCCGCGGCGGCGGATGCCATCCCTACCGGAGGCGCGGTGTTTTGCATCCACGACTGCAATCCAGTAGGATAGTGGTAGTCAATCGGCCGCGACCCCGACATACGGCTCATCAAGACTGCGTAATTTATGCGCTGTAAAATTCGGAGGAATTCGGCGCAAGTTTCCGGGTTTGCGATTATCACTTTTTCTTGCACATCCGGACGCAGACCGCGCATAAGGTGCCGCAACCGGTCATCTTCTGACATAGACGGGTTGGCTCTTGCACAAAGCTGTACGACGTCATAGTAATACTGCTCCGGGCTTTCGGACGGCAGTTGGGTTCTGTTTTGTAGTCGTAAATTGGCGATCTCGACTGAGTGACGGCTAGTAAATGACGTTTTCAATGACGTCGCCCATTGTTCCCATGAATTAGGTGCACCCGTGAGAATTTGAGTGGTGTGCCATTTTTTTGCATCACCGTCTAGAGCCAGATATAAAAATTTAACTTTCGTGGCTTGGTCCCAGTTGTTCAGCGACGCGACATGTTCGTAGCAAAGTAGCCACTCGGAAACAGATTCCTCTGGCGCGCCTCTGAAGACTGGCGGTCCGACGAAAGGTTTTGCTTGGGGGGTAGCCATAGCAGAGAGAAAGGAAGGGGGTGCCGTCATAGTGGAGCAGTCCGAAGTAGTTTCCTGATGCTTATTGACTCGGGGCATAATTTCAGAGCGGGAATATCGCTACCGAGCATCCTCCACCACTTTGTAGCGAAACGTCGGGGCCGTGAATGTTAGACGCATCGGAAGGTCAGGAAGACGAAGAGGCGTGGGAGCCACTCCGCGCAGGCAAGGGATGAGGAGTCGACACGGTGAATTGGGAAAGCACTCATTGGGGGGTTTATTTAGCTAAGACATCTTGAAGTTGTAAAACACACAGGGCAAAAATTATAAAACACAGAAAATGGTATCATACCCCGTCGGCCTGCCGGACTGCTCCCTGGTGATGCCGAGCGTCATGGTCCCCGAGTTCGCTCTCCCAAAAAAGGCCAGTGTCGCCGCTTAAATAGCACTTTTTCAGCATCCACGGCGACGCGGACGGCTCGAACCACCACCGCCTCCCACCAATAGGAAACCGGCTTACACGGACAAGTCAGGCAAGTCGACGGTAACGATCGATGCTCTACAAGCTTTTATGATCACGTGCATCCGGCTTTGCTACAAAACTAGTACAAACAACACATTCCAGAAACTGGCCGCGACGCACACGCGTGGTCGTCATTTTCAGTGCCCCGTCCCTGGAAGACTCCCTGCGGCGAGCGGGCTCGTTTACTCGAGCACCCGCCTACAAAAGCAGTCGGAAAAGAAAAAAGAACAAGAAAACATTCTACGCGACGCGTTCTTCGCGACACTATACTGAAACATTGTGTCACTCTAGAATGATAATTAAAAGGGACCATGGAAGCTTTTAAAAAAGAAGAAGAAAGAGAACTTCTGGAGTGGAAGCTCTCGCAATGTCTGACTAGCAAAGGTGAAGCCAACGTACCCCCCCCCCCCCCTCCTCTATCTCAAAAACAGTCTTGGCAGCTGGTACTCCGCTAGACGTCAAGTGTTTTTTCTAGCTTAATGAAAGCGCTAGGTTTATAGTAAAATAACAGATCGTTGTTCCCGATGAAATTAATGCATCCAGGAGAGAAAAGATGATGTCACCATCAATAACGTATGCCAAGACTTAGAGGCTTGCAACGAAAACCAGTAAGAACGCATGTGAATCGGTATCTGTCGGCAGAAACGTTCGCCATAAATCTATAGAGTAAGGCGTTAGAGGAAAACGCTTCCTTCTTTTTTGCTGCGCTATAACGTCTTTTGCTGCGCTATAACGTCTTATCGTGCCCATCCTAAGATGGCGGAGGTCTGGCTTCACTTCTGGGTCTTAATTTCCACTCCAGAACTTTTTTTTATCAAACCTCCTTGAAAGGGGCATGTGAAAATTAAGTGGACCTGTCTTCGTTGTGGCACCAACTATACATTGCCCTCACAAAGACAGGTCCTCTTGCCCACACGTTCGCGCAGTGTGCGTTGCCTGTTCCAACACTTTTATCAAACACTGAGAAGTTTGCATAAGCATTTACTGAATGAAGTTGCTCTCGTTCTGTAGTGTGAAGTTTTCTTTAGAGTGCGAGCTTTTAATAGAGATGCACCGAGTGACCGCTACAGTCAAGTCAAAACGAAAGGAAGCAGCCAGTTAAGATCCAGTTTTCGGGAGCTAGATCGCAGTTATACGCGCAACAAATGAACTCGTCCGACCCGGTTAGCGCTCTCCATGCATTTGTCCTCGGCACAAAGAAGACTCGCAAATTAGGTCAACCCGCAGAATGAACTGCGAGACAGTGTTGTTAAGTTTGTAGGCGCCGCAACCGAAGACGAATATCCTACTAAAGCTACCCTAAAGTATCCTACTATCCTAAACTATCCTACTATCCTAAACACAGATCGAACAAGCTGTTCGATCTGTGTTTCAAAAGTTTTGGATTTAAGCGAGCGCAACACACACACACACACACACACACACACACACACACACACACACACACACACACACACACACACACACACACACACACACACACACACACACACAACGGAGGTGGCAAACGTTTCACTCGTCATCAAAATGAAACCCATCAATGCCCCATCCCAGTAAAATGCTCACAGAAATGACGTGCGCCCAACTGAGCCATGCACCGAAGGGTTCGAGCGTAATTCATTCGCGCCATCGCGCGGGCGCCCGAAGTCACGCGCAACCTAGCGTTGACGATGTCGTCGTATATACCGCAATATACTATGTTTGCGAAATCCCACTCGGCAAGCACCAGAGACGCGCACGAAGGACCCGACGAGAAGTCCTGGCGCTTGCAGTATATACCGAAAGCGCCAGCCACGTTTTACGAATTTTTCTTTTCTTTTTTTCCTGCCCACACGTATACCGCTTCGCTTCGAAAAGTGCCGTTGCATCACACGGGCTGTTACGAGCGCATTTAACGCCTCTGGCCGGTGAAGAACGCGTTTGCCTCTCTGCTTGCACAACAATGCGCACGGTGCGAAAGAAAACCGCAGCACACACGTTCGGCGACCTTCTCGTAACGGAGGGATGAGCACCCGCGCACTCGTCAAGATGATCGCTTCTTCTCCCTTACCAACAACGGTGGGTGCCACGCGGTACGCGTTGAGAGCACCGTTCCGTTTGTGACCGTAATTACGAAAGATTTATGCGCAACGAGTAATGATGCAAAGACCCCCCCCCTTCCCTCTCCCCTCGACGAGAAACACGCGAAGAAAAAATAAGTTTTTAATGTCAAAGGGCCACCAGAGTAAAACAGTAAATTAGTTCATGGCGGAAGATCGTTCTTTAAGACCGTGGCTTCAAAATTCGAGAAGGAAATCAACGTCAACGTCTCATTTCTTGAATGCACTCCACTGCACTTCAACGCAAGTACGACGTCACGGATCTCAAAGTTCTTTGTTTTTCCTCGTATTGTGACTGCATTGACTCCAGGGAATTAAATGAAGTTCGCTACGTTCAGTCTCTGCGCTACCTAAGAACAGAATGCAATTGATCGTCACTGGTTAATAATTATGTGGGGCCACGCCTTCAAAATGTATGACGCCACAGAGTCGGTGCGGGAACTTCAATGTGGCGTCGCCACCTGCATTTTCTTCTTGCCCGTTTTCTGGCTTACCGAGCACGTACTCGCGCCATGAGTGATGCTTTCTGTATTGTGAAACAGTGATTTGCTGATGCGAGAGAAATCGTTTTGTTCCGTGTCCCTTAAGGACCTGCATATGCGACAAGATTATAATATACGTGCCGTGAGTGAAGCTATGGATTATCGACGGCCTGTTACAAATTAACTTCGAGGCGCTGGAAAATTGCCACCTCGAGCGGGAAGAAGACGGGTTGAAGTAATGGCGACGTTTTGGAAAGAAGACGCGCACTAATAATGCGAATCTGCGGAGTCGATACGACGCCACATCGGAATAATAGAGGCGCACTCTCGAAAGCTTCACAGCGGGACAGGCGAGAGAGCAGCCACCGAGGAATCAAACGACGCGGTACGGACGCTATCGACATTTCCGCTACAATTGTTGTCGGCACCTCCCACAGCGTCCCGTCAGTGGCATCATGCGAGTACATACTACTATACCATACTCGGCAGCGTGGGTTGCTTCACCTACGCACGCCGTCGTTTGACCGACAGGCTTGCTTCGGCGCGGGGTTTGATCGACTCGTCAAGGGCACTAGACTGTAGCCGTTCAAGCGACACGGGGGCAAGGTGGGAAAACCCGAAGCGATCGAGCGCGTGCGCTCACGTGCCGCGCGAACGGTAAGGTAATGTATAGGGCGATGCGGGAAGACAAAGACTAACAATTTCTGGGGTTTTGACGTCCCAGAACCACGCCATGATTATGAGACGGAGGGCTCTGCAAATTTCAACCGCCTGGAGTGTTCTTTAACGTGCGCTGACAACGCACAGTTATACACGGGCCTCAACATTTCGCCTCCATCGATATGCAGCCGCCGCGGACGGGATGAGAAGACACGGAAGCGTTTGCGTACAGTAGTCATGTACCTGGGAGCTTTTGCCGGAAATGAGAGATTTAGAAATAGCGTGTACAAAGCGGCTCAGTGTATATCCATTAAGTTTCGAAAGCATATAAGTGGTAAATCTAACTACAGCGGTATATTTTACATTTCGCCCGCGTTAAAATGCGATGCGGCGACTTGAACACTCAACATCGTAGTTAGCTAATGAACGCCATAAGAACTGCAACCCTCCTTAGATATATGCTCTGTTAAAGAAGTAATACAATAGTGCCGCACAGCAAGGGGAGGCACGAAAGGTATGGAACATGAACAAGGTGTGAACACTCCACCCCTCTGTCACTACAGATCTCAAATGCGCAGTTTCTTATTGCTATTCGGCCATATTTGGATCGTGCGTCACAAGCCGTTCCAACTTATCACAACAACAATAACAATGAATAACAAATAACGCCGAGGAACAGGCGACGTAGGCGCAAATTATTCGATTGGCTAACGTCTACATGACGTCACAGACACGGCGCTGCAGTTTAGGACAGGCGGTACGAAACTTCAGCGATGCGTCATTCTTTAAGTGCACTGGCAAGGATGTAAAGGCGAAGTATCACGGCGTTGCAGCAACTCCTGAAGCTGATCTGGTTTCAAAGAAAAGAAGCAAGGTCGCAGGGGACGTGAGTCTTTCTCTCTCTCTCTGACGATACGAGTCTTCTGCTCCACAAACTTACGTCTGCGCTTCTTGGCGATGTTTCCGTCTCGCAACATTTAGTGCCTCTTGGGTAACAAAGACACTAAGGCTCGCAGCTGCAGAAGTGAATGAATGTTACATAAGCGCTCTCCAAACGACAGAGGTCTCATATAGTTGTTACCAGAAAAACGGCGCCCCATCATTGCGCCCCTACTACCGTTGCTTGCATGCAGGTCAACGCAGCTTAGTAATACGGAACACTTCCAGTCTTGAAGTGCGAGTTTCACGGGACAAATCCAGTAAATAAGAGAGGCGCTAGGCTCGCTACTGAGGCTCACAACGAAACAGTTCAGATGTGGACGGGAAACAATCATAACATCCTTTGCGTATTGTCCATCAACCCACATCGACCGAAGCAATCGGCATCATTTCTGAGATGACCACAGATGGAACTATCTTCCAGAATGCCACTGCCGAATCGCCATTCCCGTCAGCTAGCTCGACCTACCAATTACACTCCGCCTTTCAGCGTTTAATTATCATCTCAGCTTATGTTGCGGCCTACAGCGCACTGCGGCTCGTGCCTGAGAACTACCGGCACCGGTATAGAACCTATCAGGCGTGGAGTGGCTATCGAGAGAGACGAGGAAAACGTAATGTGTCCTTGTTAAGAACGTCTGAGGTGATCAGCGAAGGCAGCAGTCCTATATAGTATAGAACTGTGAACGAGGCCAATGTTGGGCCAACGAAGACCGGCGTAATGTCAATAGTGGCCCAATGTTTGACCTACATCGGCTGGAGCTGGACCTCCCGGGCTGTTACTACGGCACGCCTATCTCGACTTTTCCCAGGGACGTTTTGAAACACAGTGGCGGCACTCGGGTTACCTTCGATGCACTACAGCGGCGTTCAGACACAAAGCAGTGCATTGTCGGGGGCATCAGGTATGGGAGCACTGCATCTTAGGAGAGCCGACATACATACTGCTCCACTGCCCACATGAATCGTATGTCCTTGCCGCCATCAGTGATCAAGATCATCGGTTCGTATATACAAGGTTGACAGGTATAAGTTCGTCATCGACCTTAGGAAACCCACTCTCGGCTCGGCCAGTAATCGCGTCTACCGAGTGAGACCAGCAAGCGTAAATTATGGTTCACTTTCGTCTTGTTCATCTCCGGTCCCTCGCTCGGCCTGCACGTTGTGCTCATAAGACCCTGAAAAATCTACTTTACAGAAAAGTGACTACACCTTCAAACAATGGGCAGCCGTGGAGTTCTATATTAACACTACAAAACACCCAAGAACATCACTAGGATTGAATACCTGTCCTTTCGGTGAAGTTCCGCAGAACGTCAAATACGGGTGCACAGAATGAAGCGCGAATTGAGGTCGTATAGCCATGAATCCCTTCCACTCACTCTCTGTTTCCGCGAGAACTCGGTGTTTAAGTTATAGACGACACGTCATTGGCGCCACCGGATGAGATGTTTGGCAAAGTTTACTTATCTCCCTTTCTATCCAGCGATCTCTCCCTCTCTACGGGTTCACAATTCAACAATTCATGTACGCCCTACAGCACCGTCCCACTTGTTAAAACCAAACTGGGCAGTGCCGTTTGCGATTACGAGTACAAGCGCGGTACACTGTTAGGCCAATTAAGATAGCGGTCCTCCTCTGAGAGCGTCAACAGGAAGCGGTGGGGCGCGAACGGCCTTCCAATTCGATCATCTTGAAAGTGTGGGCCGCGGCACCGCACATGTGAATCACCCAAAAACATGCAACGTCCGTTTATAAAGAGCTCAGGCACGTACGGCATCCAAAGAAGGAAGACTCAAGAAACAAAACAAAAAAAAAAGCAAACAGTGATAGAGCCACCACCGCAGCAGCCACCGTGAGTTATGACCCATTTAGGGGCGTGTTATCGCAACGCCTCAGTCACGCGATCACCCCGTTGTCGCCACCACGCGCCTCGTTGTCCCGCGACACCCTCACGTCATACCATCCTGAGCTCTTTATTATTTTTTTTTATTAGTGCGAAGAATGAGAGGGGGCGGGCGAGACGCCTAATCTGAGCGTTCTTGCACGTGATCACCAAGGCTGCGTGGAGCACGTATGCACTAAATATCTAGGGACTTTAGTATGCACATCAGGCTGTACTATGCGAAGACCAGTTTCCCGAGCTGAACAAAGCACTGCAGTGCCTGCGGAAACCTACGATACTGAACAGACACAGCGCGCACCCTCCAAAGGTGGACAGCAATAGACAGTGACGACTCTACAAGGCTAACGCGAGAACACTTCAGTGAGTGAACCTCTCAGCGTGTATTCTTTTCGTTCGCCTTTCAATGCAGGCACACGTTACACGAACCCCCAGAAATTATGGCATCAAGCCAGAGACAACAATGGTAGCTTTCACGCTATTACAAAAGATGCTGTAATACGGAAGGCATTGATAAGAGATCGATTAGCGCAATTCGCGGAAAAAATATAAACAAAAGCAAATGACAGAAGGGAAGTCCACCTGCGAACCAATTAGCGCAGTTGGATACCATTATGACCGAGGCTGCGTGCGCAACCTAGCGTCCTCGGAAACACAAAGCAAACGCGAAAGGAAAAAAGAAAAAAAGAACGGGCAAAGAAGTCTCGCATAATTTTCGTTCCGTAACTTCAGCGCAGAACTACAATGCCAAAGGGAGTGCGCATTTTCCTGTCACCAGAGAGAGAGAGAGAGAGAGAAGTGATCTCTTAGAAAGAGAGATGAGAAGGCGGATGGCCTATTGTCGAGATAACTGCCTCTGCAGCGCAATCACCGATGACACAAGGGAGCAGGAAAAAAATTAAATACACAAAAACGCACAAAGCGTGGAACGAGGAAGTTGTGGGAGGTCAGTTCCGCGCACGTCCGTTTTCAATTCGGACATGCTCGTTCGCGAAAAGAATAAAGGTAAAAACATGCCAGAAATAGCAATAGGGAAAGTTACAGCAACACGCGTGCTGCGAAAGCTTGCTCTACACTCACAACGCAGCAGTCGAGTGCGCGCAGGGTACAGTGGAATGCGAGGTGTACGGCAACGGAACAGAATTACGCGCGGGCCGTCTCTTGTGGCATGCCATGTGGTCACGAGGATGACGTTTTGTGAGCACGTTCTCGAATAATTAGCGGGCGGGCGCGATCCGACGTCTCGACAGCACCAGTTCTAAGTTATCAATGAGAATAACTCGCCCCCCCCCCCCCCCCCTCCAAACCTTCCACACCACCTTTTTTGTGTGATGTCATTAAGGCGTCGCAGGAATCTTTAAAACAAACAAACAAACAAACAAACAAACAAACAAATAAATGGGTACGCGTAGCTCTCGTGGTTACAAATGAGAAAGGTAAATGTCTGCACCTGCATTACCTACGTTATATACATGTATACACTCCATAAGGACCATCAGTACGGGTTGCGCACGACCACTTGTTCCGGACAACAGCTAAGATCGAGGACGAGGCACATGATGTGTCCGCAATTAAGTTAACTTACGCAACGGAACAATCTTAACTGAACCAGCTCTATGGAGCACGTTTGAATCGCCATGCACGCTGGCGCTCTTCTGTCACATGGCGAAAATCAGCGCATGTGCTGTGTTGCGTTCTGCAGGATGAGATGAGCTACTGCGAGCCGAGGGCGTTCAGCATAAAGCGTGCCAGGACGCAAGGAGAGTGGTTCAATGAAAGGAAATAGGCGCATATTTCTGCAGCCCATAATGATAGCACGGCTCAGCGCCTGCCAGGACGCAGGAAGCGAGGAAGGAAATGCGTGCTGGCAGCAAGAGAGAGAGAGAGAGAGAGATCTTTAATAATGACCCCGGAGGCGTTAGCTTCTAGTCTGAGTGCCTGGCTTGCCACTCCACGTGTTCTCAAAGCGGTTAGCTGGGTTAGCCGGAATGTATACTTGTAATGCATTTCCAGCGCTAACAAAGGCAAGAAAAGGGAAGGAGACAGAGGAGAGGACGACAGCATATAGGTAGAACGCGTTGAAAGAGCAGCGTTCTGCCTATCTGCTGTCCTCTCCTCTGTCTTCTTCCCTTTTCTTGCCTTTGTTATAGCGCTGGAAATGCATTACTCCAGGAGTTTACAGATGACCGTGATACGAACATTAATCAATACCTGAAGAAGTCTAGCTTTGTACGACCATTCCCGCATACCTCTCGAAAATTGAAAAAAAAAAAGAATGAAAGAATTTCTGTGGTATGAGGAATTGTAGCTGCATACTAGAGAGAGAGGAGACGGAGGGAGGGAGGAGAAGGGTGCGTGTTCACTGTCGAAACGCGATGTTGTCAAATGTTGCCAAAGGAGGGAGGGAATTCAACCCCCTCCTACCCGCCTCAGAATTTTTATGTCTATATACACGCACACACATGCAAACATACATAAACGAATATCGCAACTTCCTCGTTCCTGTTCCCTCTGATAACGTTCTGGCTAGGCCCCTAAAATGCGACCGTTGTGGCAGGACATCGAACCCGCGCCATCTCTCTTACCAACGTTACGTCACAGCGGTCGAACCATCCCCGCAGGTGACGTCGCACGACATCTGTGCATCCTATACACCATGGGAGATCCCTCTCACTCGCGAACACTTCCAATATCCGGATAGCGGAGAGCATCTGAGCTGTACACGCGGTCGACTGTCGTGCGTCACGGTGAAGGTGGCTGACATTTATTGGACGACTTGCCCAATGCACGCGCCTTCACGAGCAGCTGCTGCACCGCTATACCACGCCGCGGCATATCTGTTTGTCGTCCACGAACGCCAACGTAAACGGGGCCGTCAATCATCGCCGGGTGTCGACGACAAACACAGCAGTCGCGGAGTCAGCGTGGCGCTTGCCTCCCTGCTCAAGAAACCCCGGGTTTCAAAGTTGCCTCACACCCGGCGCCGGCCTCCTTGACATACGGGCTTGTGCGAAGATGCGACGAGCTTTGAACCTCAACGACTTCGGAATACCATATGCTGTAACCATATCGGTGTTGAACACACACACACACACACGTGCGCAAGCAGTAAAAAAAACACAAAAAAAAAACAAACGAAATTATGTGCGCAAAGCTCGTTTCATCCTCTTCGTCCCGAAACGCCAACGCGGGCGCGTGAATAATTTCTAAGTATTTTCTCGTGCTCCTCGGCGAAGAAGCGCACTTGAGTCACGAGAAAACCGCGCAGAGGCTTATAAAACATCGTGCAGCGTAGAGGTCGCGTATAGCGTGAACTTTGTCCTCGGGGAAACACCGTGTGCGAGATATGTTGTGAACTGTGCACATTGTGTAACACCGGGAAATACCGCGCACCAAAGGCTAATATTTCGCTGTAAAACCGCTCTTTCTACGTTGTCCTCGGGCGCAGAGCACACGGGATTAAACGCGAAGTGATAACCTTTAGGCATAACGAGTGGTGCGCGCTACTGCTCGTGGTAACGCCGTTGTGTCGCTATACGAAATTCACCACCGCGTGTGAACGTTACTTCTGAAACAAAAAGAAACAAAGAAAGCGCTTCCTGCCAATAAAATAAGAAAGAAAACATAGGCACAAATAATAATAATAATAATAATAATAATAATAATAATAATAATAATAATAATAATAATAATAACCAGACGACATGCCGCATTATGATTCAAAAGAACTGCATGTCTTCCACCCGCGCATCATGGCCCTCCGTCTCATAAACCGAAAAAAAAAACGCAAAAGCCAGTGTCGAAATACCAGACCCGTGCGTGTGGCCGTTTTTTTCTAATTTATTTGATGCCCAGCAAAGGGGGACGCGCCGCTCACAATGGCCCCGCGGTGAAATGCGAGCAGCTGCGACCGCATCTGCAGCGCTTGTGACGACACAGCATCCGAGAAGAGCGCGGCATCGGCGACGACAACGAATCGCTCACGCGACCATGCGACCGCGCACTTGTCACCGAGAGAGCGCGCGCGCGCGAATCTCTGGATGCCTTCGAGGAGTCGTCACGTGAGCTCTGGACGCGAATGTCCGCGGCCGGCTGCTCGGCGGTGACGCGACGCCCAAAGGCATGCGCAGAGAGATTGCGCACACACATCAGACTCACCGACGCGGAGAGATGTGGTGACGGTCAACACATTTCATAGTCTATTTACAATATAAGGCTGCTATAACGGGATATTGCATGAAGGATTAGAGAGAGAGAGAGAGAGAGAGAGAGTCACCAGTAGTGAACAAAGGTCACTGATACAAAGAAAGCTATACCGTTACAATATCAACGACATAACAAATAACACGAACGGACGATACGGAGTTTTCTATACAGGTATAAATAACGAAAGCACTGACGCTAGATTCTGATAGAGGGGCTGCAAGCGTGACGGTTCAGCCAGTATGGAAACCGGCACGTGGAAA
Source organism: Hyalomma asiaticum (assembly GCA_013339685.2). Classification (NCBI taxonomy): domain Eukaryota; kingdom Metazoa; phylum Arthropoda; class Arachnida; order Ixodida; family Ixodidae; genus Hyalomma; species Hyalomma asiaticum. Next base: position 89,454,975 of record CM023486.1, on the reverse strand, counting down.
TTTGCCTGAACTTCACATAGTTCCGGCTTCATATAAGCGGCTTTATGAGTTAATCGACAAACTTGAACGTTTTCAACGCAACAGTGCGTTACAAACGCGGCAAGCCGTAGTTTGTTCTACAAGTACAACGAAAGCTTTTCTTCTTTTTAGATAGGCATCGTAAATGGAAAACCCCGCACTTTCTCTCAATGCTCGCGATTACTCAAAATCGCCGTTACACACGAGTGAAGTGTGCGTACTACATATACAGCCTTTTCTTTGTCTTAGATCTCGACAACAATTTTCGCCGCGCGAGTTGTGTTCAGGGTTTCGCTCGCGACGTGTGTAACCGAATGACTCCGGTACCAGAGCTCCGCGAAGTATAACGCTTGTCAGCAGCCCTATGACCAGAACGTATCTCGAGAGTTCGGGTGGTCCGACGAATATCGCAAGCCACGGCCAGAACAAAGGCCTGCTATAGCTCTCCGTATTTTTTCCACGTTTGTCGAAAGAAACTGACAGGAGAGAGGCGAGCTGTCACTATGCATGGCATACGAGAAGTGTTTTCTATCGAGCTACATCGGATACCTCGGAGTATAACGCCATGATTCAGGCGGGCACGGGCTAGACGAGCCGAGGGCCTCGCATATAAACAATCCTCCATTTGTGAGCACGAGTCCGACGTGCGATACTATATGCAGCAACGTCGCGTCCCCGTCAAATGATTCGTCGGGACGATACGATACGTCCGATTCGAGCAAAGGAAAATGACAAAAGATATGATGACGAATCTTCGGCGGCTACATAGAAGGGTTTTGTGTAACGAGCCGCGATAATGACGAGGCCCGTCGCGCAGCAGCTGCGCATATAGATTCCTCACCTTCTGACTCAGTGCGGACAACGATCTGCTCAACGGAAACGCGTGGGAAAACTGCCGCTGCTCATCGGCGAGCTCTATAAAGGTTGTATACGCAGTGAAATCTCTTGCACGTTCCAGCGTTGTAGGAACATGCGCTTAAAACAAAGTGTGCAAAGAACAGTGACACGGATAGTGTGCTCTATTTTCTATCCTCCCCCTTATCATCATCATCGTTGTCATCTGTGTAACGTATGTGCACTGCATGACGATGGCTTTTAACAACCATTTCCAGGCCACACTTCCTGTAGCATCTGCTTTTATTTCTCATACACTGTTATTGAAATAAAGGCAAATGAATATAGAGGCCCTAGTCGTTTAGCATCGGCGACGGCCACTCCTTGCACGACATAAAAATAACTGAGAGTAAACGCGGCACCAGCGTATGGTTTAAATATATTCGGGAGCAAATATGTGGGCACAAACAACGACGAAACGTGCATTTTTTTTTTAAAGAAACGGAGCGCTTATTCGACCCGTTGGTCAACCACCTCAGCAGCAGAGGTGAGAGAAATGGAGAATTCAACAGAATATAATGATGCCCACCATTCTGTATGCATATGCGGCTTGCAACTTCAGAATTGACTTTTGATCGAGATAACGCGAAAGAAAAACAGAACGCAAGAGGCGGTGAGGTCGTGCTACGGGCGTGCCATTAGGGCAACTCATGTGGTTCAATCAAGACACCACCTTATAGCCGCTAAGCTATAGATACTCAGGGAAATTTACCGGTTGGCTCGCGAGGGATATGCGGTAATTCGACACAAGTGATTCCACATAGAGCGAAAGCCACGCTGCATGTTTGGTTATTATGCGTTGAAAAAGACTTAACCTTTCGCCTATGTCGCTGACAATGTCGGCCTGAATTCCCACACGTGTATTTTCTCATTGACTCTCATTGCGCCTTGCAAAAGTCTCGCCCAAGAATGTACGTTGCAAAAGTATGACTTGGCGTGTAGCCTAACGAATTATACCAAATCTGCACCGGCCTTTCGACTCCAAAGTGTTACAGAGGTGTAACAAAAGCTAAATTTAGTCAACGAAGCCATTGTGCCCCCCAAAAAATGTATAAAACTGCTCAGGCGAGACACACAGGCAGCGCTTGCCACTATGCCGAGAACGCCCCTTAGCTCATGCAAGCGACTGCTGCCTTTGGTGACGACCAAGTGTATAAAAGTATGCTACAGGGATTACGGGCAGGGCGCACAACGACCACGACTTATATACGATCAGTATCCACGGCCTTATCTTTGCATCGGGCGGACGTAACCAACACAAATAAGGTTACATCAAATCCGCGCACTGCCCGTAAAAGGGGTAATTTTCCCTAGTACACTCAGCGCACAAAAATTTCCGTGAGTCTTGCACAGGTTGCGTCGCGGTACCATGTGCCATGCCTCATCAAGCTCTGTCGCCGAAGAACAAAAGAAGCAGAGTACGCGAAAAAGCTTCAGAGCAATGTTCTCTCTAGCTGCAGCTGCAGCTGTGCCGGCGTGATGGTGAACAAAGCGCAACACCGTAGACTAAAAAGAACGAAGTAAAACAAAAAAAGGACGTAAAAAAGAAAGCCTCCGCCTAGGCCGCGGCAGATCCGGCGAAACCGGCGCCAAGGCCGACGTTGGCAGCGTAGCGTGGCAACCACGAGCGCGGCGCTTGACGTTTGGAACGACGCAAATCGAAGGGGACGTTCGCTTGAACGCCTTCGGTCGGTGGTGCGAAGTTCTCGTGAATGATGTGCTGATGCGATTTGGAAACAACACACGAAATGTTGACATTATAGGAAAAAAAAAAAAACCAGGGCTACGTATACTAGACGGACGCCGCAAATGCCGAGGCGATCACGAATTAATTTTCATCGCCCAGTGGGGCAGCTGTTTGGAGCATGTTCATTTTTGTTACTCTTCATCATGTAAATGTGTACGTAAACACCACAGAGCAGGAAATGGAAGTGAGTTAGCAAGTGTTGATTTAAAATGGCATAGTCTGCTTCCTGTTGACATGGAAAGTAACACAGAAAAAGGAATGACACCTTGACAAATTAGCAAACGTTCGGACCACATACTGAAATACACTCCATCTTAGGACGTTGTGTTTAGCAGAGTACGGCGCCATAACAAAAAGCACGCAATGGTTTCCGTGACTCAATAGGCAAGTAGGCATGAAATGAGTGCCCTTCGCAACTTCAAAACACCATCGAACATGATGAAAGGCATCCGTGTACCAAAAGTACAAAAGCACATGAGAAACCGAAGATACGGAATTTGACATCTAGTATCGTCAGGGAACTCATATAAAACGCATCTGAGAATAACCGGATGGTTATCCGAAAACAACGACAACAACAACAACAAAAAAATGCATGAGTTGGCTTTGCTCTATTAAAGGGACCCTGAAACGGTTTTGACGATTTTGTGCAAACATGGTGATCCGGTAGAGCGGGTCACTAGGACCATTACAGGACAGATTTTAGCGCTGTGCGTAAAGTGTGTAATTTACAATAAGGTTTTGAACACGCGTATCGCAAAAGGTCGCAGCGGCTCGCCAAAAAGCGTTTTCAAACGCCCCCGCCATCGAGCGATCGAATGGGAGGTCGCTGATTGGCCCCGACCCAAGTGACGTGCGCGTAATTTTCAAAACCTAGCTGCGAACAACGTGCTTCTACAACGTACTCCTTCGTTTCAGCCAACGGTATCATCGCGGCATCTGGCGGCGTCACACGAGTCGCCGGCGCTCTATTACAGAGGGCTAGCACTGCCGAGGCGGGCGACCTCAGTGAGGATATCGGGGCGCTATGTCACTACGGGAGGCTCGGCAGAGCGGCTGACGCGGGAGGCGCTGTCGTCGCTAGCGCGCACTCCGCAGCAGATCGAGTTGAGGAGGAACAGCAGTGGTAAGGAGGAAGGCGACAGAAATAAGCCCATAACTGCCTTAGCGCATTGTGCTTCGCTTTATTTATGGTGTGAATGATTTCGCAATTGTGTTGCCTAATCAGTGACGCAATGTCAAAAAAACGTTTCAGGGACCCTTTAAGTAATAACATGCCCAGTACGCAGCACAGACAGCCAACAGCCATTTCGAGTTGCGCAGGAATGAGCTTGCGATTCTGCGTCACTGCAACAGATTGTTTGGCAAGAGCAAAAGCGCTGTCTGAAAAGAGCGTGATCATGCAAGTCCAGCCGCAATATGTGAATAAATTTTAAGACTTACAACTCACTGTAACAGGTTTCCTGTGGCGTGTTTCTTCACCCACACGTTATCTACGAATGGACTTCGTTAAATCGGGAGACGCATTGAGCTCAGTTCGTTATTTCGAGATTTCCAGTGCAGTGGATTCTATGAACATGCGTGCACCGGGGAGTTCACAACATTTCGTTATACCGATAACTTCGAAGGTCCGGACTTCGATGAATCGAGGTCAGACCGCACACGTTGCTGAAGACATCCGCCAAAACAGCCTAATGCAAGCACGTGATCACTTTCCCCCTCCTCTACATACAGCGAGGATGCAAATCACTCCAGACGCCGCCTATTCCAGATACGCGCGCCGCTTGGGCAATTTGGCATGTTGTAACCAATCGGATGTCGCGAACGAAACGTACCTGAAGAAAGGCGTATAGAGAACAGGCGTTGGCCGGCACTGCGAAACTGCTCGCACGCAGCGCCCCGGATATCGACGACTAAATACGCATGTCGTTATGCAGAGACGCTGCATAACGACGCGGCAACGTATGCGAGAAGTGCGAGTCAGAAGAGGTTCGCGGCGGTGCCGGTATTGCTTGCGCAAGGCCCGACATTTTCTGCAATGTCGGCGCCTGCCCAAAGTGGAGCTGAAGGAAGTTTCACATATGCATGCGATCACCTTGACAGACAGCATTGGTACCGACTAGCATCCACCGCCACCCTTCCTCCTACCCCCCTTCCACATCCTCCCAGGCCTTCTCGATATCAAAACCAGCTGGTGAAAAGATTTCGATCGAAGGTAAATATCCCGTGGGGATGAGACAGTGACGGATCATATTGTCCCGCTTCATAGCGAGGTATCAGTGGCACTGCATACTCAGGCGAGAGAATCTTGAACACCAAAAATATGAATCTATGAAAGTAGCAGGGACGAAAATAGATGACAAAACGCGATAATAGAGGCTGATGATTGGGAAGTGGCATGAGTGCAACAATATATAACAGGCACATATACAGGGCGGTATCGACTGACACACGACGAGAGCGAGGCAATTAGGAACAGTTTGAAAACTACTAGTTTATTAGACGTGATCCTAGCTGATGAACACTCCGGCCGCGGTATTACGCAGATTTTGCTTATGTCACAACCCCGCCGTCATCCCCGTCCAAGCACCTCTCACTTATCTCCATAACGGACATGCTCATCTATCCCACGATGTTCCTGATGACTCGGGGCTTCACATAGTCTTGTTCCCAAACGTATACCCGCGCCCGTGTGCATATCTTCACATTCAATGAATACGACAATGATAGATGGATTTTAGGAGCATCCGCTTTGAATCGGGGTGGCAGCCAGCGCCACCTGGCCCTTTAAATAGTCCTCTCTACGCGCCAGCAGCATCACTGGCGCAGCGCTGGCCCAAACTGGAAGCAAACGAAAACGTGGAAGGCACGTGCTTCTTTCCGAACCAAGGGGAAAGAAAGAAAAAAATGAAGCGACGAGAAACAGTATAGGAACAGCAAGCGGCATGCTCGCTGGGCACGAACAACGGAAATCGTGGCCCGGCGGCGGCGGCGGTGGCAGCAGCAGCAGCAGCAACGGAGGAGAGAGTTGCTGGCTCCGGGGTGGCCCCGTGCTTCCTTTCCGGATGATCCCTTCCTTCATCTGGCGTCACGTAGTCGTCGGTAACCCTTTCTTGTCGCCACGGCGACTTCCTTTTAGCAGCAGCGCCAACGGCATGCTCGTCCGCTCAAAAGGAACCACTGCTCGGCGCTGTGCGCGCACCTCGCAAGAAGGAACGTATCCACCCAGAAGCAAACAAACAAAAAAAAAGTGAGAAACAAAATAAAAGAAAGAGAGAGAGAGTAATAAAAAAAAAGTTAGAGAGGAGGCGATTCTTCCTTCTTTGTTTCCCGCCCGAGCGGCCGGCCAAGCTCTCTTCGGAGAATCTGCAGACCTCGGAGGCGCCGCCGACGACGACCTGATCTCCGCTTTCCGCGCAGCGGATTCCTCGGAATGCCGCAGGCTTCGCCTTCCACACCCCGCACGCTTTACGAGAGGCAGGCAGGCAGGCACGCAAGGGTGCTCGTGTAACGGTGTTGTCTCCGATGGGCGACGATAACAGTATTCTCACTTTCGCTCTCTCTGGTAGCCGGCCGACATGCAAACGGTGCAGAGTTGGCGCTGGATGAAAAAAAAAAAAAAATAGAAGCGGCGAGACCGGTGGAATGCCGAAAAAAAAAAAGGGGGGCTACATTTGCGAGAGGAAAAAGAAGAACGATAGGGTATGTAGAGGCAGATGATGGCGAGGAGAGGAAAGAAAAATTAGATCGGAGGTGCAATGCCATAAAAGTAAAAAGAAAAAAAAAGACGGAAAAGTGGGCGTTTTTCTCTTTTGCAAGAGGACGAGAGAAAGGAGAAAGACGACACGCTGTTACGCGACTCGAAAATAGCTCCGTCACGCTTAATTTGATACGGAGAGGAAAGACAGTAGTGGACTGTGTTCTTCTTGAAACTTCCTCGGGTCTGCTCTTCTGCGCGTAAGTGGGATTTTGTAAAATCGGTATAATAAACTGGGACATATTTATCGCATAAGTGGTGGCGGCATGGCAGTGTGTTTCGATTAAAAAGAAAGAGAAACAGCTCTGGGTAGAGTACCTGCGACCAAAGGACGAATAAACCTTTCAGGTAGTATAACTTGTTAGATTAAACTCAAATCCGCCTGAGTATTGGCTAATCCCCCAAAGTGGGTAGATGCCAAATGTGAAGGAGCATCATCACCATCATCGAACGGTCCTGAAGTGGGTTAGACTACGAGTGAAAACGCCGTGAACCGATTCAGGTTGAACGAGAAAGAAGCCAAGTAATCAGATGATAGTCGCGGTGGTGGCGCTGTAATGCATGGTACAACACAGCATATCACAGCATAGTAAGTATAGCGTAGCATAGTATAGTAAGTATATACTATGCGTTTAACTATACAGTACGGTGTAATATAGTAAAACGTAAGCATATATGCTACAATAACCGGCCTAACTTTCTAGACGACGCACGTGAACTCTATCGCCGTCTAGCTCTCTTTACGAAGCTTTATATTTATGGAGTTCGGAGTCCATCCGTGTGACAGAGGTACTACGTAACACGGGCTGTGCAGCGCATATGAGCAACAGACGCGCTGGGTGAGATACGTTTATTACGCAAGTCTTGCCTGCGAGCATACCGTTGCGGGCGTCAGGGATTAGTCACGCGAGGACAAAGCTGAGAGAGACGCTGACATGATGGCGTGATTTAGAAATAACGCGGAACCAATTATATTGGGCGTCCCGATCCACTGTGCGTAACCAGCTAATGTCATCCGCTTGTAATAACGCATACACAAACGGGCTTAGTGAAAGGACACGTGTTGGTCAAAGTGGCTTTCTGGCCTTCGACACTACACATTAGATTAGTAGCTAAGAAAACGGAGCGCAATGACGTTTTCCTTCTTCTTTTTTTTTTTTTTCATCAACGCGTGTTACTTCTCACACTATCAACAAGATTTTCCGTTTTCGTTTCACATTTTACACCCTACAGCTTGTTCGGAATACAGTCTCGCCACGAATACACGTTATATTCAATGAAGCATGTAACGACGGAGGACTCCATGCGAGAACACGGTGAAGAAGAAAACAGATGGTTTAGGCTCCCAAAAAAATGTGTATTTGAGGCCTCTGTCTGTGTGTGTGTGTGGGGGGGGGGGGGGGTCACTTCGGTTTCGAGAGACAAGAAGCTAATGTCCATTCTTCGAGAAAGGAAACACCAAGTAAGCCAGACGACGATCACTGCCTTACCGAAATACACCCTTAATACGCCCTTCTGTTAGAGAACGAGGGTGGATGGGGTGTATGCAGCGGAATGATAAAGGAGTATTCTCGTATACGTACTCTCCAAGCCAGAACAACCATGTCCTCGTCTTCGAGCCGAACCAACTTTGGTTTCCTGCGCATGGCACGCACGCTGCGACGTCGCGGGAGCATCGCGAAGACTCCCATGTAGTACATACGTTCGCACCGCACACGTCCAACTTTGCCAACGAGCCTCAACGCCGCGCACATACACACGATAGCACTCGGGAGTTATAACATGCGCCCGGCGCAATGCGAGCACATCCAAGAATGCTGGCAACACACGGCTGTCAGAATACCTGCTGCATTTCCTCCAGCCCGCTCGCGCATACCTCGGACGAAAAAAAAGTAAAAAAAAGTTCGAATAACGACAGATGCAGTAAAAACGGCTGCAGCTGGTACATAAGAGATGGAGCGAAGCGCCCTCTGTTTCAGCAGTTCGGCAAATTTTATATTAAATATGTGCTTGTGGAGAGAGAGCTACAAAGATCTCTCCACAGCACACAAATAGTTAAGCTAAAATAGAAAATGTTGGAAAAAGATTCTCTTTAATTGAGATAGGGAAAATATCAGTATAAGTCGAAGCAACTAAACGAACTCGAATTAAAAAATAATAATGACGAAAAGAGGGTCCACTTGCGGCACATCGTTTGTCTTCGAGTCGTTTTTATTTTACGTAATCGTTATTTACATTTAGGTTAAGTAAAGCACGGAATTTCCGTACGCCTAAATTGATTCTCGCCACCCTACATGACACATTCGAATTCCACGCCATAAACACCTTTATGACATAAGTGAGATAGCACGGAAGGCGTTTTCAGCACTGTCATTTTTTTTACGTCCGTTGGGGGCGCTAGCGTGCAGCCGCAGGAGATTCAAAAGGCAGGGCAGAAAAACCACCACGCGAGAACAAACGAAAACGGTGCGCTGAGCAAACATGTGTGGAGCACTCGCTTCTGCTGCGAGCACTGACGACAACACAGAAGCAGCAACAGCAGCTGCTGCTCCTGCACTGAGGTACATTCGTCATCGTTGCACCGGGATGTTGTAACAGAGCTGACATAGCGGGAAGCAGAGTTTTACTCGAGAGAAAAAGATGCCGCCCACCCAAGAGGCGAGTGTCAAGAAACGCAGGCACATTTTAGGGGCGAAGCTCCTTAAGGTTTGGGTCTGTCCGTCCGTTGTAGAAGCGCGTTACCTTCTAGGAACGCGCTACTATGAGGGCGCGTGTGGGAACGCGCTACTAGGAGGGCGCGTGTGTGCCTCCCGGCGCGCGAGCTCTCTCACTCTTCCATCTGCTGTCTTGTGGTCTTGTGAGAGAGAGAGAGAGAGAGAGAGAGACAGAGAGAGCGAAAGGCGCGCGTTGACTATGGAAACGCTCCTTCTTCGATGAACGCGCTACAAGCTCGCAAAGAAGGAGAACGCGCCCTCACCCGCGAGAGACAACGTTGGCGCAGGCAGCGTCTTCTAGCGAGTTTCTTGATTGAGAAATATCGACTGCTCGCGCTGGAGAACCGTTCACCGGCCATATATATATATATATATATATATATATATATATATATATACGTTCGTAGCGTGCGCGTTAACTAAATTAATCCGGAACTCGGCACGATCTACGATGAACCTCCGGAGCTTCGCCCACTCATCATCATTCACTCTGCGGATATGCGTGGATTTTTTTCAACGTTCTTCTCTTCAGAGGACCGAGAGTGGATCGCACGTTGGAAGCGACATACAGCGACGGCCACAGGTGCGAAGACGACTTTCTCCGCTTCGAGATAAGCCCTACCTCTGTGAGTCATTATTAGAAAAGGGTCAACCGAGCGCTCGAGTATGGTACTTCTACATACATACATACATACATACATACATACATACATACATACATACATACATACATACAAGAGTCTCAAGATTAGAAAATCTATACTGTAATAGTTAATTGTGCAGTACTGACAGGCTACGTCCGCTTGTCGAAACTGATGCGGAGTGTAGTTTTTCTGAGTATATATGTAACACCCAATAAAGTGGACGGGGGGACGACCGCCTTCGTAGCTCAGCGGTAGAGCATCGAACGCGTCATCCTAAGGTCGTGGGTTCGGTTCCCACCGAAGGCTGGTTTGTCTTCTCGCCCAATTGAATTAATTTCTACTTACTCCACAATAACAATACTACAATGAGGAACATCGTTTACTTCCCTTATGCGTTCCTAGGCTTCACTGTTGCTGGTTCATTAAGTTGTTTCTAACAAATAAACGATCCCTTGACCCCTCCTCTTCATATATATATATATATATATATATATATATATATATATATATATATATATATATATATATATATATATATATATATATATATATGAGTAGTAGACCCTCAGAATTGGCAACAAAATTGCGGAAAGCGCTTATTCAACGTTTCAGCCGGAGACCGGCCTTCATCATTCCTGATGAAGGCCGGTCTCCGGCTGAAACGTTGAATAAACGCTTTCCGCATTTTTGTTGCCAATTCCGAGGGTCTACTACTCATCTCAGCCTTCACGCCTCCGGCCTATTCACCACCATGACTGCCATATATATATATATATATATATATATATATATATATATATGCACCACACTTGATCGTTTGGTTGACCTTTATCTAACAATGACTCACAGAAATAGTGCTTGCTGCGAAGCAAAGAAAGTCGTCTTCGCACCTGTGGCGGTTGCTGTATGTCGCTTCCAACGTGCAATCCACTCGCAGTCCTTCCTCTGTACTAATTGTGGTAACGTGGAACGAGAATATTCCTACACCTGCCAAAAAGAAAGAAAGAAAAGGAAGGAGCCAAGCTTTTTTCCTTATTTGTTTTGTTTTCACTATGGATATTTTCCGCCAAAGCCCCGGTGCCTTATCTCGGTGCGACACCCATATTTTCGACGCTTTTTACTCGAACCAAACCCATTCCTGCACGAGCAAAGGTTCAGGAAAGTTGCTGTATAGACTCCTGATCATCTTTAAGATGCGGTGTAGTCCTTAATTATCGCCACTATAAAGAACAAGCCGTGGCCGCGGATATGCTGTCCAAATCGCTAACGTCGCGAGGATCTGGCGTGCAATCTATGGAACATGATCATCAACGGTTTTTTTTTTTTTTTTTCAATCTCATTTCTCTCTGCCTTCCCGTTTTCGTTTGCCGACCAAGACAGGAGGAGTCGGTACTAGCAAGAACACAAGCGTTAACGTATTAATGTACATTAAGGTGATATGTCGCATTTTTTTTTTTTCGGTGTCGCATTTAAGTCCCCGCAATTTAAACCGGTGACGTTTCCCAGCCCGCGGCAGCGACACCCGTCAGACGCCCGTCACCCGCAAGCAGCGGCCGTAGACAGCACGTTATAGAACAAGTATGCGCTGCTTCACTGCTACTCTTATGTAAAAACTGACAGGCACGCAAACAAAAACAATAACAGGTAAGCCCACAACTTAAAAGATCTGCACGGGACCGCGGTAATAGAGAGTTTTAGTTTTTCCGTAAACTTCTTTACGTTTGCGGATACCGGTTTACAGTGCGTGTTTACGGCGGAAGTAGAACTGCTGGCGCCATCTATTCGCGGTTTGCTTAACTACAATGCATTCGCTTTTATTTTTAGTAGCGTGAGCGTTTTCTTCGACAGAGGTAATGAAAGTACTCAGAGTCAATTATTATCTTAGCGTCCACTGCTTTACACTAGCAGTCAAGCAAAACGGGCAAGCCACAATAATATTCGCTTTTCCGTGCCTGGTTAGGCTCCGCATCATCAGGTGTCGCCATCAGCGCTGCTGGTCACGTACACTGTCCCGGTAAACCGGTATCCGTTAAAGTGAAGAAGTTTACGGACAAACTAAATCTCTCTAGTATAGTGGTTATAGCGCTTGGCTGTTGACCGGAAATACGCAGGCTCCATCCTGGCTGGCGGTTGCATCTCGACAGAGGCGAAATCCTAGAGGCGGGAACCGAGACAGATCGTGTCTATGTATGAGGCAGTGTCTATAACAAAGGACAACACTATCGAAGGAAACGAGGGAACGAATAAAGAGAAGGAAGTAGAAGCGGAAGCTCAAAATCGCGATTACGACTTTACCCTGCTCCGAACAGTAGCGCCACAGAATAGCTTCCAAGGCGCGAATGGAGTGAGAGCGGAGATTGAAAGTCTCCGATCCCGATGAGGCATCGCAGGAGGTTTACTGGCAGGCGGCTTGGGACAGGAAGAAAATCTGCAGCGCCGGTGCTCTTATTTCTACAGCATGCCTCACTCTCACTGCATCCGCGTATAGTGCGCTGACGCACGCATTAGTCGGCAACACCGTCGCAATACGAGAAACGTTCGCAACACCGCATTCATGATCGAGAAATGTATAGAAAAGGTCAAACGAAGAAAGTAGAGGGTCTACCTAATGAACACTACACACACACACACACACACACACACACACACAACACACACACACACACACACACACACACACACACGAACAAACACCTTTGATAGGCTGGGAAGCTTGTCAGACTAGTTATCGCTTCTGAAATCGGTTCCGCGCATTATTTTTGAACTTGGCCCTTCTATCTCGCGCGTCCCCTTATTAGCGACAAGAGGTGGCGCGCCGGTTCATATTCAGAAATCGGAATCAGCAGCGTGACTAAAACACTCATACAAAGGTACAAATACTACTAGACAAGCACTTATCATGCGTTATTACGGCGCTAGCACGCGACGTTACGTTTCTTGCTCAGCACGACTGATTCACTCCCGGAAGGGGGTAGTTACGAAAAATTTGTAAAAGGTACAAAAAACTTTTAATGATTGATTTCTGGGGTTTTATGTCCCAAAACCACGATATGATTGTGAGAGACGCCGTAGTGGAGGTCCCCGAAAATTTCGACCACCTCGCACAGAACACGGGTCTCAACATGTCGCCTCCATCGAAGTGCAGCCGCCGCGGCCGAGATTCAATCCCGCAACCTTCGGAACAGCAGCCGAGTGTCATAACCACTAGACCACGGTGGCAGGGCGGTACGAAATTTTTACTGTCAGCATGTAAATATACACGCATATATATAAACAATGACGTACAAAACGGGGAGCTCATTCCCTGTAACATTCTGGGTATTTGCCTAATTACATAAAAAATTCACTAAACCTCTGCCTGAGGATGTAGATGCAGTCACACGGGTTCCTTGTTCACACTCGTTTCGGGACCCGTACGGGTTCCCTGTTCTCACTCTGTGAACAAGGAACCCGTACGGGTCCCGAAACGTCTCTGTGTTTTTCACCTTGACTTGGTCAGTGGCTGCATCTACATCCTCATCATGATACCTGACCAGACGAACTTTCGTCTAACTCTTGACTATATAAACCTCTGCCTTTTTTTCGTTCACGACTCTCTCGCTCTGACTCCGAATTCGAGAGGAATCAGTTACGTCAGATATTTATATAGTACCCCCATTACACGGCCCTAACACTCCCCGAATAGATACCCCCTCCCCCCACCCCCTTCCCCCAAGAAAAGAAAAAAAAAAGTCTTCCAGCTAACCTACAACTGCGTATCCACACCAGCCTGTGTTCTGGTAATAATATGGGTAACAGCCCCCGCCCTCCAATATCGAAATTCTGGGCAAGAACACCAAACTACGCAGTACTGCACCACAGATAGGCCTGCAAAGCACCAGTAACAAGAACAATCATTAATTTCTCCAATTACGCCAGCGTAAACGGACAGACGGCCACTTCAAACAAGGGACAGCGTGTTGCAGCTCGGATTGAGCGTGCCTGTACGTGCGGTTACACGCGAACTGGACACGCGTGCGGATAGGCAGCGCTAGCGCGCGCCAACCTGACGCGCGTAAATGAACAGTGAGAAATAACGGCGCACCGCTGAAAGCGGAAACGGTTCTCTGCGGGAGCAGTGTACGTGTGCCCATCCGGGTTTCAAGCCGACCTCGCGCGGTAGCTCGTCGAATTGATTATGTTTGCCCGATGCGTCGAGTGGGGAAATGAGAGAGAAAGGGAAGGGGAGCGCCATACAACAGCACATAAAAACAATGGCAAATAAGCAGATCTAATTGCCATCGCGTTATGGTGTAAGTGTTCCTAATATAGATCGAAGCGCGTTCGTCGTGCCGTCTCACCTATAACAATTTACGACGAAAAAAAAAAAGACGGGCGAGAGTAAGTGATCCAAGCCCAATGTCAAAGAGTACGCAGTTCGTGTCAGTGAGTGAGCTGTTACTGCTCAATAACCACCCTTTCTTATTAACCACTGCACAGTCGGCCATTGAATGTTACAAAACACTTTATTGAAACACGGTGCCGTTAATCAAATGGATCTCTGTGCACGTTGCACGTAACGAAACGCTGAACTTAAAGCACAAAACTTCGAATTCGAGATGTGCCCGCGAAATCTGGCCATTTGTTCATCTCTCTCTCTCTCTCTCCTCTCTCTCTCTCTCTCTCTCTCTCTCTCTCTCTCTCTCTCTCTCTCTCATTTTTCGAAAATTCTGCTTTTCGTGATCTCCCGTAGGAATCTGTACTCCTCTTTTCTTTTTTTTTAACAATTTCAATCTCTTTTTCTAAATGTTCAGTTTAAGATTAAGTTTTCTGCATATTACGGAAGTTCGTTCGAGATTACATTACTGATTAGGGAGCTTCGCCAGATCGGCGAGAGAATTCAGACAACGACGCCTTAGAAAAATCAGTTTACACTTCAGGTGCACACGAAAAATTCGCGCTGCCTCCTTGTCCGCCAAAGCACTACCGCAATTTAGCGTGAGAATGCGTCAGCAGACAGTACCGTCATATGTATTACCTAATTCATTTTCTTCTTGTCTGTACCTACTGCGGCCTCGCAGGAGAGGCAGGAGTGGGTAGATAAGCTGGCGAGCAGAAAAAAAATTTAAAGATACAAAGAGAAATGCACATGCAATTAAACGGAGCGCAGTGAATAAGAAAAAAAAAAGCGTTGAGAAACTAACAAAGACGGAAAAAGGAAGACGACGTTTCTTCGGTGGAAAAAAATCCGCGACGTTCCGCTGTGATTGCCGACAGAAGCATGGGAGCCGGACAACGCCAGTCAAATCTGATTTGTTGCGCGCGGTAACGTGGGCGTAACAACGACAGCTGCAACGTAAATAAAAAGAAACAGAACGCGAGCCCCTCCATCGAGATACGCAATGCCGAAAAAGTCACCTCGTTTCCTATACCAGAGCACACAGGCATTGGTAGGTGAAGGAAATAATTAAACAGTACGGTTGAGATCGAACCGGCGTTTCGTGCTCAGAAGCGGCGTTCACCGTATTAGCCGCTGAGCACCCACAACACCCACTAACCGCGCCAGAAGACGCCTGGGCCAGCCAGAAAGGCGGCCTGCACGGAATTTAACTGCGTGCAGTCGAGTATGAAGATCTCAATGCAACAGTCAGGGCATAAACACACATGTCTACATCCTAAAAAAAAAAAAAAAACTATGTAACCGTACGCAACCGTGAGCTAGCGCCTTAGTGGTGCATTGAGTTACGAACAAAGTCGGCCAACAACAAGTTATACGCGACTAAACCCGCCACGGTGGTCTAGTGGCTATGGTACTCGACTGCTGATGCGAGGGTCAGCAGGGATCGAATCCCGGCCTAGCGGCGGCCTGCA
This sequence comes from Hyalomma asiaticum, assembly GCA_013339685.2. Taxonomy (NCBI): domain Eukaryota; kingdom Metazoa; phylum Arthropoda; class Arachnida; order Ixodida; family Ixodidae; genus Hyalomma; species Hyalomma asiaticum. Next base: position 89,439,351 of record CM023486.1, on the reverse strand, counting down.
TTTCGATGGAGGCGAGTCTTTCTGTACTTTCTTAGCCGCTTGTCCACTGAACTGCCAAAGAACAAGTTGCCGAAAACAAGTGCACAATTGTGTACGCTGTCGTTAAATGGGTTATTATGGTTCAGTTATTCAGTTCGTGTAGAGCAAGAATGCTGTGGCACCAATAACTGCACCAATAAGCGAAGTGTGCTGTGAAGGCGGTATAATTGACAGCAGATGCATGGACAAAATATGAATACTATAGAAAGACAGAGATGCTAGGATAATGCAGGCTGATTATAGAAGCACAATATGGGCAGAATAGCTTTAGGAATACATTACACATCTAGGTTGGTGTACGCGGCAAGAATCGCTCAGCCATGAGCATGTCGGCGTTGCATGGACATGCCAACAGAAATTATGCACTCTCGTACAAACACACACATGCACACAAATTGAATGGAGGAACATTACGTGAATGGTGCAGTGCCGGAGGAAATAAAGGTCATGCTTATTGTACATGTGTTGTGTTGGATTATTCACTTTTAAACTTGTGCTTCGAAAATAAACCGTATTCTTGCTAATTGTAAAACCTCAACATCAAAGTATCGATAATGTTGCACTGTAGCTGCACATGTGCTGTATGTACACTCAACAGCAAAAGTTTGCGGGATAAAAAACTTGTAAACCCTATATTACCCGGCTTAGCCTCTGATCATAGCCTCGAATTAATGTTTCAATGGGTAGAGGTTGTTGCGATGTACAGACAAACAAATTAGAGGCTATGTTATGAGGCTAAGCCATAATGTACATTTCTTGCGACTTTTGCATCCAGCAAAGTTTTGCTGTTGATTGTGCCCCTTTAATATCTTCAATTTCTAGGCTTTGTTCGCGGCAACATGTGAAGTCTTTCATAGGCAGTGCAGTAGGACAGTGCAAAGCATACCAAAAAGAAAAAAAAGAAAAGGGGTGGCATGTTAATGGGCGTCACAGCCACCTGAAGTAGGCATGTCAGCCACAAATTATGGATTTCTGTGCTATATAAAAAGAAAATGAGCAAATCCCTTGAACACAATTTGGCCTATAACATAAATATCCTTTACACTCATATGCTGCACTAGTGCTTGCAAAACTTAATATCTGTTGTTTTTAGCTGTTTACAACTTAATAAAATGTTGTGTATATATTCAAAGGCTAATTGAACTGACTAGCTTGTCGAAGCTACAGCATTCTTGTTTTTTTGTAGACTGTTACAATTCAATGCATTAAGAAAAAAGAACGTTTCAGACAAACTTTGTAAACCATCTCATAAAGTATGACTAAATGCCAGAACAATGTCCGTTCACTGCCCTGATGTTGGTTGGCTGTAATATGACTAATAATACCTGGAACTTTACGTGCCCAAACATTTTGGATTGATGTTGATGATGTGGGACACAACTAAGTAGCGTAGGAACCACTCATGCATTCCTTGTGTTGCCTTTGTGCTAATAGTTGTGCCTCAAATAGTATGCATCTACTAGCCCAACTATCATCCTTAATGGTGCAATCTGGGGCCTCTTGAGACGTACGTAAACCTAAATACATGGGGTGATGTTGCATTTAGACGCCATAGAAATGCGACCACCATGGCCTTGAATCAAATGCATATTGTCAGACTTACAAGTCTGACGTGATGTAACTATTGTATAGAGCTTGTGTTAAATTTCATCATTACTGTACTGTAGATTATATAACACAATGGACACCTGACACCTATGGACAACAACTATCGGTAACAATTTCCATGGCATGCCTACCAAGTACAAATTACAGCATCACAAAGATGAAGTTTAGGTGACCTGCTGTAGTAGACGTCAGTTGTCCACTGTGCTTGCAGGTTGCGTTTTCGAGGGCAGTTAACCTGACGTTGCATGGCAGCCCTGAAAAAAAAAGAAAAAAAAGAGCAAGCTATGAAATCATCATGCATTCAGAAACATAATGTATGAAGACAAAAGTTGCAGCATATATAAGTGAGCGAGTGAACTGCAGCATGTCACTCGGAGCGCGCCGGTCACGCTGCCAGGCCGCCGCACCACCTGCCCGCCGCCGCCACAACGACCGACCCGCGCCAAGCGTCGTCGCGCGGACGTCGTCGGAAGCTGGCTTGTCGCCAGCGCCGCCAAGCGGCGGCGGCGGCCGCTGCTGCGATCGCGGCACGTTTGAGCTCGCTGTCGTGCGCCACGTCCGGCACGGTGCGTTGCGCGCTGCCGTCGGCCGCCGTGGGCGAAGAACCGTCGTTCTTGCAGCAGCTGGCGTCGCGCTTGACGTCCCCGACGCCGGCGTTAACGTCCCCTTGACAGTCGTCGTCGTTGACGACGTCCGAGGCACCGGGCGGCGACGAAGCCTTGGACGACGACGTCAGCACCGTCGTGTGACCGGGCGGCAGCAAGGTGGACGGTTCGGACGACGGCGGACTGCCGTCCGAGGAGGCGCGAACGCTGCACATGATGTTGCCGCAGTTGCCGTCGCATACCTGAGCGAAGAGAGAACGGACAAAATTCACTCTCTATGATGTCACGAACGCGTCGCACACAGGATACCAGCTACCTGAGGACGAAGGGGCGGTGTCTCAACGACAGGCTGATACAACACAGCAACACTGCACAATATCTGGTTGGCCGCGAGCTCTAAGAGGTGGGGTGCTACCCTTCTTCTAGAGCGCTTTGTCGTATGTGAGCACAAATTTGAATTAACTACGAGACTGATAATCGAATCGGCAACTACTGAAAAACCAGCCCAAAAGTGTGCTCTGCACCTCACACATCCGCTGCTATCTTGCAAGGAAGGAAATGTCATATCTCAAGCTTCTCTGCTTACACAAACTCGGGATGTTCCGCTGCACACACAAACTGTGCAATGGTTTTCAATAAGACACTGTGACAAGTAGCGCCCGTGATCGTCTCTCTGCGAGGCGAATAAAATTTATGGAGGTGCCGAAGCCCCTTCCGACTTGACAAATATCCAGTGTCGTTGCGGATGGGAAACGTCGCTTGAAGTTTGTGTGCCCGGGGAATTTCCGAATGATGGATAAAAAGCAACGGTACTTATCGTGCGCAAAAAAAAAAAAAAAATGTCTATGCAGAAAGTTCAGGACTGAAGGTGCTCCACGGGTAAAGGGGCGCCCACACTACCGGCAAGCTCGCCGTAACGGCGCGCCGGCCTCCGGAGGTTGGAGACGGCAGCCGAGCGAGCGCTGTCCACACTGCACACCGGCTCGTTTCACCGGCGCGGCAGTCACGTGACACGAACAGCCGGCGACGTTGTGCGCGCTTCGAGTCTCGCACAGTCGCTGCATGATCGTGTGGAGGCGACGTTTCACTCGCTTTGCGTTGTCTATGCGTCGACGCCGCGAACTTAGTCGGGGCTGCTTTTCTGTGTGACAAATTGTGAAGCTGTGACGCCTGATGACGGCACGAACACGGAATATCGTAACGACGGTGGATGTAATCGCCTGGCGTGCTGCCTCCTACTGCGACATCGGCGTACTCTTTAGGCACGACACCGAATGTTTGAAAGGGAACCAAGCTGGATATATCGAAACATCGATGACCGTTCAAGTTTAGTTAATCTGCTGCTCGACTTGATTGAAAAACAGCGCTGTGCGTGCAGTAAGTGGTGTTGTCAAGCGATGTGTTCTATACATGCAGGAAAGTGCTGATCGCAAAAACAAAACCACGTGCATCTGTGTGTTCGTGTCGTATTGTAGGTCTGTGTGAGCCACGATTGCGCACTGAAAGGTAAGTGCCACGCGAGCTAGTGCGCTGTCTCCTAGCATGCTGTCTCTTGTGGGCTAGAGCGACCAGTTTGCTTTCTTTTTGCCGGCGCCACACTGGTGGCCGCTTCATGTGGTCCGATCGTCTTCAAATCTAATTTTACGCCGCCGATCACTTGCTCTTCTGAATTTCGTAATAGCATGGTGACATACAGCAAATACTGTTTCCAGCACCCCGAGCACAATATCGCGGCACGGGCAATTCCAATGTTACAATGTGCATGTACTTTTCTTGTAAATAAATTCTTGATCAACATTATTTATGTGTCTATCTATTTATAATCTGGGTTTATTTTATCCTAATAAAACGGGTACAAACGTCTCTGAAACACTCGTCGTGTGGAATTTTCTTTTGCGAAGTCGAGGATCGGGTACAAGAAAAAATGTGAACTGCTGCCAGGCTGACGACGCCGTCTCGGCGGCTCGCGAGTATGGTCACAGCAACCAATCCTCGGTCGCCGATTGGTCACATCGCCGCCGGCGGCCGGCACCGGCCGCCGGCTGCCGGACAATTTGGGTCTCGGCACCAAATTCTCCGGCAAGCTCTCCGGCGAGGAATACTGACCGTTTTTGAGGACTATCGCCGTCGCCCGGCGAGTTCAGAACGGCGAACGGCAAGCTGCTTTGCCGGTAGTGTGGGCGCCCCTTAACTGTGGGCGTAAGGTGGCTTCTCGGCAATGCTTCCTGCCAATGCAAGGAAGGTAGCTTCGCAGTGCAAGAAAGCAGGACGGGGAAGTGACATCGGTGACAGAAATCCGAATGAATGCAATCTTCGAGCGCGTACTTTCGGCTTCCCTCGAAGTGATACTACAGGGAAAACAGACTTCCCATGCAGCAGTAAATCCCACTTCCCAGATACCAACAGTACCGCTATTACAGCGAGAAGACGCTTCATACGCGGTTAAAATGCGCAAAACGAAACTACAGGTGACGAAGACGCCTAGGTCCTACCGCATCAACTCGCCGTGACAGATTTTCGCGGCGACTCTACTGGTCGCGTACAGAATAACTTTTCGTTTTTGTTTTTTTCGGCGAACATAAGCTGCATTGTGCTCTACGGGAGCCACATACTATAAGGGACCCGGCAACATTTCTTGAACATATATCAAGAATATGCTGCCTGTCAATCATGGGGTTCGTGCGAACATCTCTGCCAAATATTATTTCAAGGAACGCACATGGGAATTCTTAATTTGCTTTCAAAATATGGCTGGAAAGCGCCAGCCCTTCTTTCAATAAACGACGTCACTGCCCGGCACGGACGTAGCTACCGCATACGCCGCGGGGCGGCGCCACGAGGCCGCAAAGGCTAGAGTTACTCTATATGCTACCGTAGGCAGCAGAGTTGCGCGTAGGTCCGCCATCTTGGCCAGCAGGCAACCAAAGCTATGCGGCGAAGCCACGCTCAGTTTTTGCAGGCGGCATCCCCAACCGAGCATCGGCAGTTTTCCAACGCTCGTGGACCGCTTTGAAGCCTAATAGCAAACAAAACGCAGCGACAGCTTAGTGACGAGACAGATTAAAGGCGTTGCTGTTTTTAACACGCGGCGCATAAATACATAAACATACAACCGGTCATCATGCGTTCCGACAGAAATGCTGCAGGGCTAATGTGAATGCAGCCATGTGAATGCAGCTAATGCAGCCACTGTGAAAACGTAACTGAAAAATACCACTTTCTAAGCACTTCGAGTTGTCCCGCAACATGCGCGTCTTGAAATCAATGCTCGGAACGCGTCCCAACGCAGACAAAAGTTCCGCTGCGGCGGCGCCGAGAAGCACAAAAGTTGGCCTGAACGTCACCTTCTCTGCAATGCTCGGTTGCTTCGCAGCTGGCGGCGTTTGGAAAACAGACGCGCAACTCTTTATGCTAGCATAAATATACAGTAACTCTAGCAAAGGCTCTGGCGGCGTGCTTGTCATTGCAGAAACGCGAATATGTTCGAATTAAAAAAAAGAGAGAGAGAGAGAAAAGGCTCAACGTCATGACAAGCGTGGGCGTAGCTTCTAGCCCCTTCCCCACAGCCTGCTGTGTAGCTGCCAGCACGCTCGTAGGGAAAGTGTATATACTGACGGACTCACAACAGGCATGCCGGGCGTTTCTCTCAGGACATAGCATTCCGAGAGAGGCACACCAAATTCACAAACAGATCTCAGAAAATTCATTAACCCCATCTTCCCGCATCCACTTACTCTGGACCCCTGGTCACACCTCGATGCCGGGCAATGAACGCGCTCATGCAGTTGCTCGCGAAATTTCCCTCCGGGCAGCTCGGCAAGGTGAGGCGACCAGTTCAGGGTGGGGGGATCCTCTGCTCCGTTACAGGGACATCCTCCGTCATTATATGCGCACTCGCTGCACTTACACCATGCCACCGCCGTCCTTCTCGCGAGAGGAAGCAGTGGCTCTTCGACAGTTACAAATCGGAACGTTTCCAAATCTTGTCTCCCTGAATAAATTCTATCCACACCGTTATGCAGACAACTGTCCAGGCTGTGGCAGGTCGCCCTCAGTCTTCCATGTCACGAGTGAATGCACCGCAAACCTCGTCACTCCCTTGCCTACAATCCTCTACCCGCTACGCAAAAAGGAGCTGTGGGACGATGCCCTCCGCGATGGACCTCCCGAGGTCCTACGAAACACACCGGGCTCGAAGCATCGCCGGAATCATCCTAGGGACTCCGGACTAGGGGTTCCTCCCATACTGCTCGTTCAACTCCTAGATAATAATAAAGATGTTTCACTCTCTCTCTCTCTCTCTCTCTCCGCTCCTACTTAGGCTATAACTCCGTTTATAAACGAATTTAAAGATTTTCTTCCCTTCTTTTCTTTCTTATTTTTTTTGCGGCAGGTGATTGTTGCTCGAAGATTAGCGGCAAAAGTGTTCCATAGCCCCTTTAACATAGCAAGCTTTATAAATTTTCGTGAGCCAATGAGACCAACATATGGCGCAAGCCCTGAATTCCTCGGTGTGTTCAGAAATTACTGAACAAACAACTTCGTTGCGGGCAAAGTCTTGACATAGGACTTGTCTTCCTTAGGGCAATCGGGGTTTCTTAAACTTGCGATGATGAGGATAACAAACAGGTGTGCAAAAACAGGTGCAAGCAACACCGCCATTGGTAGGCACGGAATAGAATCGATCCCGACCAGCGCCTTTTTGCTCTTCCTGTGGAGGAGGAGAGCCCAATCAACCTCTTTTCAAACGGTTTGTTTCTTGTTAAACGATTTCTAACCCCTATGAAGCCTCCATATTCACCTGAACTTCTGTCTTGTTTCTGTGAGTCTATCCTACATCACAGTCATATTCAGGTGCCAGGAACCTTCGGCCCTAAATTCAAGATGAAGCACGTTGAACGTCATTCTACCTTATAAGAATGAATCTATGACGACGGGAATAACTGACAATATACTTGTCAAAGATATATCAATCTCAGCAGGTTTAGCGGTTCGTTTAGGTATACTTTAGGGAAGACACATGCACTGACCTCAGTGGTTGTGCCGTAGACCGGTGCCGTTGAGGCCGGACCAGGATCCGAGATCGGCTTGGGCGCTCTGAAGGGCGACATGATGGCGTTGGGCCGTGGAATGGTGCTGCTCGTCGCAGCTGGTGCCACAGCATCGGTCTGAAACCAAGACGGACGACGAAGAGGAGGAGGAAGACGATCCCGGCGCCGGCATCACAACGGCGGCGCGCAGGGGCGACCCAGTCGCAACTAGCCCCACTGCGTCGGGAGGCTCGTAGTAGATGGGCTGTGCGGGCGCGGGCAAACCCGCAGGACCACGGCATGGTCCCAGGCAGCCACCGGTCGCCGGGGCCAAACCATCTAAGAAAATGAATGAATGAATGAATGAATACCGATCGCCAAGCGTATACAAGAAAATTCAGGCAAAAGCTCCTGAGAATGATGCATGACAATAACATCCCTACGGGGGGCTGTCACGCGGAACCGAAGCTGCCAAAACATACCATATAACATGGGGACCTTAAAAATTGCGAGATTTGCAAAGCAAGGAGAAAGCGGGGGACGAAGAAAGTGACGCAAAAAAGATTAACAAGAGTTTCTAATTATGCTTTTAAGATCTCTAGTAATGCCACAGAGAGCTTTAAATGGCTACCAATTAAGCGTTTAGCGGCCGGCATCTATGCACATACTCGTATTATACCGGACGTGGCGAATTAACGGGTAAAATGTGCAAAATGTCGCGCACTTAGTTCACTTCACGGCAAGACAATAACGTAATGCGGCGAAGTTAACTTAAGCACAGCGCAAGGTATAATAGAGGAACAGCTTAAATGACAAAAGCACGAAGTTAACGCACGTATTTCTGTCAAAATCTGTATATTCGTATTTGTTATATCAAAACCGGCATAATTGCTGAAGTTTAGGAAAACTAAAGCGAGGTAAGCAAAGCACCTCACCTGTGTAAAACACAGAGTTAGCCTGTGCCTTCTTGGGGGCGCCCTGGTTCCATACCAGGCTCCTGGCCAGGTCGTTCAGCAACTAAAATGACAAACAAGCACACAAAGAATGTAACACCAGTCCGCAAACTATTTAAAACGACATACATTACAAAAATAACGTTGTTCAAGACACGTACGCACATTTCTGAGAAGCTGCAGAGACACGCTAACGTCAGTTACGCAACGAAACGCCGCGGCTGTCGCTTGCACACAGCGCCTCAGAAGCAGGTTTCCCCTCACATGCACCCTTACCGTGGGGAAGCCAGATCTCAAGGGGCTCGCCATATACGTGCAGACGAATTCAATGCGTTGGCGCGTGTGCATTTCGAACGACCGCCAGTAAAATGAGTGAAGCGGGACGGTTAACCATAACTGTAAACCTAAACTTCAACAGAAGCGCTAAACTGCATAATCATCATCGCTATCATCATCATAATCGTAGCCGTCGTCATCGCCGCCGCGGTCGTTATCAACTGCACTCTGCCTGCGTCCACAGCAGGTCAAGAGTCTCGCTTCGACAATTAACTTGGTTTTGTGCCAACTGCGGCCACGTTAGCGCTGCAACAAACTTGACTTCATCCACCTACTTAACTCCGCCACGGTGGTCTAGTGGTTACGGCACTGGGCTGCCGATCCGGAGGTCGGGGCATCGAATCCCGCCGCGGAGGCTGCATTTCGATGGAGGCGAAACGTCGAGGCCCGTGTACTGTGCGGTGTCAGTGCACGTTAAAGAACCCCAGGCGGTCGAAATTTCCGGAGCCCTTCACTACGGCGTCTCTCATAATCATAGCGTGGTTTTGGGATGTAAAACCCAATAAATCAATCGATCTACCTACCGAACTTTCTGCCGACCCTTACCACGCCTGCCTGCCTTTTCTCGGAATCATCTTGCCTTCTGATTAGACGCCTTGTCCATTGCCTATCTCTTCTTGATTTCCACTAAGATGCCATTAACACGCGTTTCGTTCGCCATAGTTCTTTTGTAAATTATAGCAATGAGACAACCGTAACAGATGTCGTTATTTATCATCCATAAAGTTTAATAATTTGCCTCCCGACGGTCCTGATTGCGGACACCGGAATCCAGAGTAAGATTACAGTGGGTCATTACAGTATATCGCTTTCTTTACGCCCTGTCGTTACAGCCTGTAAAGCCACTGACTAAGCGTTGGAACAGGAATAGACCTTCACTAGTTATAGGCATCTGAGCAAGGTTTCATAACGCTGGCCTGGAAGCTCAGCGCGTTTTCAATAAGGCCATTCCTGACAAAAAGAAAAAAAAGAAAACTTCATGCGAACCGCACTAGCGCCACATGCTACAGTTAATGATAACCAGCCAAAATACATCTGCGCGAGGTTTTGCTAATCCGCAAAAATTAAGCACGACTTATAACGAATTGAACGGGAAGCTGCGTGACACCGCTCCCCGACATAAATCTATACGATGTCGGTGTAGAAGCGCTAATTCATTCATAAGCCGCCAGACGGCGAAATCTTTCACGAGAATTCACTCCACTTCTCCTACGCGTTCGGACAAATCGTTCATTCCCACATAAAAAAAAATAATAAAATGTACCAAAGGTAACAGCCGCCGCTGCCTTGATCGGTAAATCCACGTCTCGAGATGGATTATTTATATTAAAAAAAAGAAAAGGGTAATGAAAAGAATCGTTCAAATGGGGGTGGTACGATAGGATTAGGAAATTCGCAGGTGATCAACGAGTCTTCATCGAATCGATGCTCTCATCCCCAAGTTGGGGTGCGATAGAAATATTATCAATGCGGTCGGCTTCATTTCCTTCCTTCCTTTTTTTTTTTTTTTTTTTTTAACACTCAAACGACTAGGTGTGCCAACCTGATCTCTCAAGAACGACCTACGCATAAGCGGTACATTCTTAACCGAGTGCAAACCATTATACAAGTAACTTACTTTACAATAACAGCATCTGTAACAACACGGGTGCATGCGGCCGATGGTCGAAGATATCGTTTATACGCGGCTCTCCCGAATCGTTACTGTTTTTGTTCACGAGCACAGCGCCTCGAAGAGAATAGTGACGCCAATACAATTGGTTGGATCATATATCACAACGTCAAGGAAGCCCTACGCCATGAAATGCGCGATAAGGGGCACAGGATCAAGCGGAAACGTGGTGTCGCGAAGCCAATACGAGTCGCCAAGGAAGCCCCAATTCGAAAATGACGGGAGCGATATAACCATGCGGTTCGCCGCGAGCGTGATCGCGTTTTGCACGATCATAAAACTGTCAGCAAGTAATAGTGCAACTTCCCGTTTAACACGTGGGTGCGGCCAGCGGTTACAACGGCCTCCCGCTAGGGAGTCCTTACGTAGCTCCTCAGGATTAATTAAAGTTCATTGTCTGTCTGTCTGTCTGTTCCCGTTTAACAACATTAGCTATAGTGAACAGCAGTTGATTTTTTTCTGACGTTTTGCGACGAGAGCGTTCACCGTGACTTGGCACAAGATCTCCATTATATAGTGTTAATAAATGATCGGGAAACATTAAATTAAGAGTTAAAGTAGGCTACGTTGCTGTGAAGAGGTTGATGAACAATATATAAACAGTGCGTAATAAGAGCTAAAACCACGGCGGTGAACAGAAATTAGACGACAGTACGTACGTACGTTCAAAGAATGCGCCTCTGCGACATTGTATAGCGCTTTGGGAAGGTCTGTAGAGTAACAATGTTTCATCAGTCAACGCCAGCCGAAGTTAGCCCTTTACACTTTGTCTCTTTGCGCGAGCTGTCTTTTATTGCGCCTGACACTGCCTCGCCTTCTCGCGTTCGGACGGCAGGTCATGCAAATAATGTAACGCAATGTAACCTAACGCAACGCGTGCAACATGGAACTAGCGAATTTGATATCAGGCTAGCATAATGGGCGTCAAGGAAATAGATTAAGAGAGGTAGTATAATAGGATTATTAAATTTGCAGACATGAACGTAAAGTCGGCTAACGCGAAATATGGCTAATAGGAGATTTTTACAAGCCGTCGTCATGCAAAGTATGTAAATGGGATTGACGAGCTGAGTTTGCGAAAACATTAAAAAAAAAAATAAAATGGAATCGCGAACCGAGGTAACGTTCAAAGAACCGATCGCCGTAATGGGGCAGGTGCGAACTGCTGCGCACACAATACCTATCGCGCACGCTACCGGTCAAGCGCTGTTGAGGTCAACGACCTGAGTCATGACGTCGGGTCGGTCCATATAATGAAAATAAAAATAAAGAGAGAAAAGACCTTCGCCGCTCTTGAGCTTGTTTTAAAAGTCAAAGTCGAGGAGCTTCAACCACGAAGACAACTGGCTAGAGAGAGAGTTTGAGGGAGAATAAAGCGATCACTGAAAATTTTAAATGAGAGCTTCGGCGAGTGGGGTACTTTAAGTCCGGAAACCCGTTGGCCGCTGTCTTCGCCCGTTTGACGAGGGCTTCCTCAGTCCTCGTGTACGAGCTGGATAGACCTGCACACCACCCTTCTCTCTTGGGTTGTCTCACATGAAGTCTGGCCTGATCGTGTGGGCATTCCCATATCATGTGACACAGAGTGGCTGTTTGGTTGCTGCGGTAGGTGCGTGTGCGTTTACAGCTGGCTCAAAGCGAGAGCGCCCCTCCCCCACCTATCGGTGGTGCAGAGAATTACAGCTACCACGTGACCCCGTATGGCGCGAAAGTAGAACAGAAGAGCCAGCGCGTATGGATGAGTTCCTGGTTCTGAAAGTTTCACTTCGTGAATTTATCCGAAACTAGAGATCAAATCGCAAGATCACTTCGAGAACTTCGCAACACCATGGGTAACTTCGGGTGTTACCCATGGTGTAATCAGTACGCAAAGGAAGGGAGGGGGATGGGTGTCAGGAGTGTGTGTACAAATCCCTGGTGCGACCTTTGGGAAACGAGAAGTCACTGCAAGCGCCGAGTAAGGTCAGATAAGGTCAAACAACAATGCAGCCAGGGTGACCATATATCGGTCTTGTTTTGCAAACATCGCATACGTCACAGACACACGACAGCGCGGACGGCTTAAATATTTATCGGGTTCAATCGAGTCGCTCATGCACGCATGCAGTATAGAGGTAAAAAAAAAAAGGCGGTCGACTCCAAAGGTTCACCCGTCACGCCATCATGTGGAATGCTCGCGTGACCGCGTTCTCTGCAGCCATTGCACACAGGAGCGACATCGCAGGGAGCGGCTGAACAAACGGCGAGAGAGAGATAAAAGCGAAAACGCGGAAAACCGGGAGTATAAATTCCGACCTACAGAACGCACATTCAAAGAGGGGGAAAAAATGAATAAAAAAAGAAACGCCACCGACAATGGGAAGTGTGGCAGCGGCACGCGATGCTTGAAATGTGTTATGGAAATCGCATGGGTAGACACAATAAAAAAAAAGTGGAAAAGGAAAGAAAGAAAGAAAGAAGAAAGAAAGAAAGAAAGAAAGAAAGAAAGAAAGAAAGAAAGAGAAAACGAGAGAGAGCGAGAAAAAGTACACCAAAGACAAAACAAGGCCCACCACAGTGGTTCAAATTACGAAGCTTCAAAGATTAACACAGAGAACTGATATGCTTTTTCACCCTCAATAAACCAAGCAGCAAAGCGCATCTGTAGCCCCCCCCCCTCCCCTCCCCCCCTCAAAAAAAAGGGGGGGGGAAAAGCTTTATTTTACCAACTGAATACATTTTCACCACGGCTTAGGCCACGACTACTCACTCATCGTCACTGCTGTCGCTAGAACTATCACCGCTTGGGCCGCAGTCGTCACTCTCACATCTCATTGCACGCTTACATGACTGATTTGTGGGGTCTTACGTCCCAAAACCAGCTATGATTATGAGAGATGCCGTAGTGGGGGGCTGAGGAAATTTCGACCACCTGGGGTTCTTTAACGTGCACTGACATAGCACAGTACACGGGCCTCAACATTTCGCCTCCATAGAAATGCATCCGCCGCGGCGCCGGGATTGGAACCCGCCACCTTCCGATCACCAGCCGAGTACCACAGCCACTGGACCACCGCGGCGGGGCGAACGCTTACATCGATGACAGATGATTACTTTTTTTTTTTTTACATAAGGCGTTTTAGATTTGCTAGCCACACGATTCTGATTATTCTTATTAATATTGTATTCAATGTTCTTTCTCCTGCACAACTCTACAGTGTTAATTTGGCAGGGTTCTTGCTTGTCCGCAAAATTCTGAGCGTTTGCGTATTGCCCGGTTACTGGAGGCTTACGTGTGTGTGTGTGTGTAAATGGAAATCAATCAATCAATCAATCACTCAATCAATCAAGTCTACAGGCGTGCGGACCACGCGGCACTGACGGGAAATGAGGGGGCGCGTCATTGCATGAACGCAGTACATTCTAGTTTATTATTGGTGTCGATATTTTTCATCGGCGTAATCGTGGACATGTGACCTTTTCAACACTTCTTTTTTTTTTTTTTCCTTTTTCGGTAAGAACACTCCTCGAATGAAAAAGAAATCAGTCGAAAACAATACATCGCAAGAACGCGGAAAAGCAACCGTGAAGAAGCCTGCTTGAACGTGCGAAGTGGACGTTGCGCATTTGGATATCGAGAGGAAGAAAACCATGCTCCACATTTCAAGTTCGAAGTACGGTTGCACCGCGTGCGTGTGCGCGTGACCGTACAGTGATTCGGTAGAGCATCGGACGCGTTATTCGAAGATTGTGGGCTCAGACCGCACCGATGGGTGGTGTGTTTTTCTGTCCATTTTACTTCCTCTCCAATTATGTCATAATTAGTAAACTACAGCTAAAAAAATGCCAACAACTTCCTCTATGACTTCCTTGACCTCACTATCTACTAGATTCATGAGGTTGTGTCTAGCAGAGAAACGAGCCCTTGATCCACTTCCCCTTTCGTTATGGATGTGTGTGACGTACGAGTGCATAGAGTGCAAGTGCGTGTGTATGTGATATATATATATATATATATATATATATATATATATATATATATATATATATATATATATATATATATATTGCGTGAGTGAGAGAGAGGGACGCATAGAAAAAAGCCACGCGATCGGGGATACAGAACGTGAGTGCTCGTATTATATCCCCGAGTTTTCCTCGCCGATCGACAAGCTCCACATGCGCTTGTTGCCAACGAGGAAAAACAAGTGCGCGCAAGGAGCAACAAGCGTCATCCTACAACCACGGAACGAGAAAGATGGCCCAATGTATATGTATACGTCCGCGAGAGAGCCGGATATTATTGCAAACAATCCGTGATCATCCCGCGGCCTCTTGGTACATTGACATGAGAGGCACGCGCGGTGTTTTGAAGGTGGCCTTCCTCGGCCTGCCCTTCTTTGGCTTGGCGCAGTGGCCTGCCGTTTGATGGGTCTGTCGATAACACTGCAGATGCGTGTATTCGAAAGGAAAAACAAGAAACATCCGTTCCAACTAATGATGACACCAAAAGCACCCGACACAACCGAAGCAACCCAGCTCTATATTCATAGTTACTGAGGCGTTTGCAAGAATTCCAAGGAGACTGTGTAGCACACACTGATACAGGCGTGTTGTCGATATGCATAATGTTTACATATGCGATATAGATTATGTCTACATACTGTTCAGGCTTTAGGGACACTGAAGCAAGAGGGCCTCTCCCAAAGATCATTATAAACCCCCGTCGTGTGCCAAGCTACAGCCACGATTTCTTGTGAATTATCGTAACTTGGTCTAATATTAGATCACTCCAACGCATCCGTCCTATACGATGATCGTCAACGTGTCCCCTTGTGTAGCTCCGGAACCATGCAACGCCCCAAAAACGCGCGCAAGCACAGACTTCTATTCGACACTGCTGCCGCGCTTGCCCAAGACCTGGCCACACCACACCGCGGAGAGGGCCCTGCCGTCGACGACGACAACAACGACGTCGAGAGAGACAGCGGGGACGTCCTTGGACGTCGCCTCCGAAGCGCAACCGCGGCATGGAGGAAAGGCAACGGTCTGGCGTTCTTCTATAGCGTGATGGAGTCACGCGCGACGCAGAGCGCCGGGAATGCGGCGTACGCGCGTCCCCTTCCACGCGTCGACGATCAACGCTCACGCGTGCCAGAGAAAAAGAAGGGTCGTCTCGCAGAGTCGTGCGTCCTCACGAAACTCGCGCGCCGGGGAGCCGACGTTGCCTGAGCTCTATGTTTGGCGACGTCGCACACCGCTATAACTTCTCACAATGAAATATTAATCAGCTGTGAATTAAGTGGTCTAAACGACAAATCCTATCATCACGTTGAACTTCGATGAGAGAAGACGCCGTATTTTCGGCCTCTTGAGCCATCGCAGCCCACATTAGCCAACAGTCAGCCAGTGGGAGCCGACGTGAGCCAGTGTTCATTTTGTGGCCGAGTAAAGGCGGTAGGCAATCAAGCGGGTTGTGTAACGTGTGACGTGTCGGTAGCTGCATGGGAGGCGCCTGCCTAATCGAGACAAGATTAATTTGACAAATTAGTTCTGTGGAAGCCCACCACGCGAAATGATGTTGAGAAGATGGCGTGAAACAAAAAGAAACAGAAATTGCCATTTCATCAGCTCTTCCTCATTCTCCCTCATTCTCTCTCCCTCTCCCCCCCCTTTCTTTTTTTTTTTTTAAGGAATTCGTATGATTGTCTTTTGTTACATCGTTGCGGGTGCACGACAATGTTTGACTTTCAAAGTTCAATTCGGTTAGGAGTTATCGCGGATATCATGCGCATAGACCTTTGTTTAGAGAATAAACAAGGCAGTGTCTTCAAAATAAAATTACGGCGTTTAGCGTCCCGAGAATGCCATGTCAGTGGATTATGATGTGCTGTAATTTGTAGGGCTGTGACTTATAATTTCAGACCAACTGCGAGCGTTTCACATTCACACAAAGTTGACGTTTTCGTGTTTATCGTGTATACAAACTTGAAGCGCGGCTGACGAAGTCCCCTCATTGTTCCAAGCGAATACACACAAGCAGCCTCCGCGGACAACGATCGAACCGGCGACCCGATGCTGCCCCGCCACGGTGGTCTAGTGTTTATGGCACTCGGCTGCAAATACGAAGGTCGCTGGATCGAGTCCCGGCAGCGGCGGCTGCATTTCGATGGAAGCGAAATGTTGAGGCCCGTGTGCTGTGCGATGTCAATTCACGTTAAACAATCCCACATGGTCGAAATTTCCGGAGACCTCCACTACGGCGTCTCTCATAATCACAGCTGGTTTTGGGACGTTAAACCCCACAAATCAGTCAACCAAACACGATGCTAAACAGCGGTCCGTCGTAATCGCTGAGCCACAGCGGCGGGATCGGGTGGGATTATAGTGCCGCATGAATAAATTGAAACAAAATATCGTAACGTTGATTATGGCAGAACTACCGTGACGTGTGGATGCACCCATGCAGGGTACAAAGAACGTTAGCGATAGCGCGGAAGCAGGATCGTCAACTGCGCAACGATAAAGAATTCCCTTATCTATATGAAAAGCGATTGCTGACTGCGAATCGCCCGCTGGTTACGCATTATCTTGTTATCTAGCTACAGGACTAAGTAATTCATCGGTGTAAAAAAAGTGCGTGTAAAAAAAGCAGGTCAGGGCGCGTCGAGTCGTGGTAGATTTTTTTCCCCCTATAGTTTCGAAATCATCAAGCCTCATTCAACGATGAACATGAATAGTCAGAAAAACATGACAGTGCCCCTATAAGTTGAGAAGATGGCGAAATTTAAAGAGAAACAGGCACTGCGAGTAAGGCGGAGACGTATATACATTATATTCGCTTTAATGCGTATATGTATTAAAATAAATATGTATTTGTTGCAGCAGCGTAAGCTGCAATATACTCGGAAATACTGCAGCGATACATGCTCTGATGTGCCTCGCTCATCCGTCCAGTATAATCGCACCCATTTCCTGCGGCACCGATGCGCAAACAAAAGCGGAACTGTCCATATATAGCCGCAACAATTGGCCGTCACTGGAGCCGGGCTTCAAGGACAGACAGTGAAGATTTCCGGCACACCAATGTCGCAAACGCAGATAGCAACCAGGAACTATATAGAAAACGACACAAGGCACCCGATAAGTGTTTTATTTGCGAAACGTTAGAAATATCTGGTGCAATCGCACCGCAGTCTCAGTCACAGGCGCCTTGCAAAGGGCTCGGAGTTCCTTGTATAGGCGCTCAACAATAGAGGGGGCATGTCTCAATATACAAGGTCACATCTTAGAAACGGAAGCATTGGCCGTTATAGGCGCGCACGTGTTTCGGTTCTCAGCGCGATGCATCTGAACCCGTTTCTACAGCTCTAATTTGGATAAATATTCCGGTCGTCTCACGTGCCAAAATAAACATGTGGTTACGAAGCACGCAGTATCGCGGCAAGCAGCAGATTCAGGATTAACACTGGACCACTTGTGGTTTCATAAGCCTGCACATCAATCTAAGAACGGAGGTGATTTCTCAAACCTTTTCCTAGCTTTTTGTTTTGTTTTGTTTTTCGTCCAGAAGGTATACTGCGCGCTGCTGAGCTATCAATTGAGCTAAGCTAAAGCTTCAGCGCGCTGGCTGCTTTTTATTTTTCTTTTTTAACCACGAGTGTCTGAGGGCTGTTTAAAACATGACTGAATATGACGACGTAGAAGCGGAGAAAAAGAGAGGAAGTCATGCTTTATTGCAACCTACAGCGGAGGCATTTTCCATCATATGGCTATCGATGCTATCACGAACGCGGAAAGGAGTTTACATCCGTATGGAGTGCTTGATTGAGCGAACACTGCGAAGCGATCTGACATCAGATCAGACCACGAGGAGCGACATTACACAATTCGGGCACGCGTGCTGCGAGTGTGGTGTCACGCACACGCGTCTCAACGCGGAGCTCATGGGACACTTTTTATCGCTGGAAGCCAAATGATATCTCGCGGCCTGTAATCACGGAACTCGACGCCGCATAATGGACGAGCAAATGACCATAGTCAACTGCAGCACCGCTCGTTTAGTATATCCCTATGCTGTGCCCCGTGCGAGCTCGTTCGTCCTTAATTACGTTTTATTGCGTGTAAGCTCACCCAACAATTTCTCCTCGAAACGAGTCTTCACAAGACTACACGCCTTAGTCACGCCTATGACATGCTTCCCCAATCTGACCCGGAGACTGGGTGCGTGTATAGGACGGGGAAAGGTTGCGATTCGAAGCGGATCTGACTTTCGCTGAGCGACGCGGCCACCGCGACTTGGATCGCGTTTTTATTCCACGCGGATACCGTGCAGCTAGGCAAAGCAGCTTATCCCGGAGCAGGACGAATTTTTCGGCAACTAAGAAGCTTTCATTTCTGAGATATCCGTACGGATTTCCTTGTAGCCTTGTGGCTACAAATAAGTAGATGCTAATTTTCCCTTTCATAACCGTGCGGCTTGCAACTCGGACACGGAAGCTTAAGAGGAACGTAAACATCGCGTCCAACGAACTTATAGGTTCCTCCGATTAAGAAGCACTGACAGCTGTCTTCCCGGTGACATGTTCGCTGTGCTGAGCGGACGCAGCCGATATGGAGATTTAGACCGCGCGATCGCCATGCCGAAAGCCAGCCATCTACACCAGATCTGTCTTTGCGTGAGTGAGTGAGATGGGGCGACCGGCTGACCAATTGAATCAATTTATGAGTGATCGATAGACAGAGTGATTCAGCGAGCGAAAAATTATTTAGTGAGTGAACTTGCGTGTGCACGCAAGCACGTGTCGAACGAAACTGCCGATATGTAAAAAGTGTGCACGAAGGCGGGAACTTCCGTCAGATGGCGCGCGAGCGCTTGACGGATGCTTGCATTTACCAGACCTTGTCGATATTGTCAGTAATATCAACGACGTCTATTTAGTTTCGGATGCTTCTCGTAGAACATGCCTCTATGACACACGTTTAACTACAAGTTTACTCACAGGCAGCTTCGAATGAGTGAATGGAGCACATTGACGGCATCAAACATCAATCGATTCACTTATCACCCATTCGCAGAACTCGTTCCAGCACCAATAAATCATTCAAATGATCTTTAACTAACGTCATCAAATGCACAAGCCACGAAAGCGCACTACCGTCTGGAGGCTCTCTCTCTCTCTCTTCCTTGTTTATTTTTTACAAATTGTCTCGTTCGACGAAGTTTCCAGCTCGATAATTCCTCGTTAATTTGTTTTCAGTTCTCTTACGCAAGATTTCGCTTGCGGAGAAACGCGCTTTCCACAGGTCACTATCATATCTTTTCGCGTTCAGCAGAGAGAACAAGAGTTTCAAAACGAGGGTGTCTCGATTAAAGACCACGAGTGAGGAGAAGAGGTGGGCGGTCCGTTTCCGGTTCTAGGGTGTTTTAGACTGCATGCCACCAAAGCCGGCGTACGCAGACCACAGGTTCAAGTAACGCAAACGGCTTGCACTGCAGTGTTCGTGTGCATATAGGCAAAGCCACTCCGATACGCTATTTCTACAAAGCTCCCCCACTTGTCTTCTTTCTCCCATCGGCCGTTTGCAGCGAAGCAAAGGGGGTGTGACCACCCGTTCGCTCACCGCCCTCGCTCGTTTCTTTTCTCACAGGCAACGACGCGGCCAGCGGGTCAACCTCGACGGACGTCGGAAACCAGTCGGGCGGCGACCGTGGGACCGGTTGTGCTACGCCGGTGCCCGTTAGTTGCAACAGCCTCTCGCAACCCCTCTCAGCGTGGAACCCTTTAGGGCGAGAGAGAGAGCGCTCAGTCAGAGCGCCCGCAAACAAAACACGGGCCCAGGAACTGCGCACAACAACGCGCTCGAGGGGTGTGTTGTGTGGCTTGGCACTGGCGAGCCCGCGGACTGAACGATTTCATCGCGCTGCGCCGTCGCCACATTGAAAATGCTCTGGACGAAGTTGATGGTGCTATCCTAAACGGGTATTTATTTATTTATTTATTTATTTATTTATTTATTTATTTATTTATTTATTTATAAGGTTTTTACAGACCTCACGAGAGGCATTGGAAAAGGGATAAATCACAAATTAGGAAAAAAAAAAAAAAGAGCATACGTAATGGTACATAATAAGTACAGAACTGGAATAATAATGAAGTAGCCACATAATTTCCTGCCCATATTACATTATTATACATAAATAATTTCAGAGGTTACACGCACATAAGGATAGAAAACAAGAATTACAGTTGTCACAATAGGGGTATGCATTGACGTCACTGAGGCCGCCATTTTGCTGTCAGGCCAGCACAGTGAAAGGCTGCGCTTTTTCTCGAACCGGTCATCTCCGTAAGCACAGTGCAAGCTGCCAAGCGTACTACAATATGGCGCGCGCTGACGTCACGTGAGTACAATTAAGTTCTGTGTACCATGTGAATGGTAATAATGTATATCTTTTACGCTTCGAAAACGTGGTATATTTATTCTGAGGTAACGCCATAGTGGAGAGTTCTGGAAATGCAAGCCCGCTGTAAAAGCACCACGTTTTCTCGGTTTACGAGTTTCGAACACGCGGCGATAACGCGCTTGATAAGGGTGTCATGTACGCCCCCCCTCCCCCAACAGTGAAGTGTTAGCATTGCTTTTTTCCGTAGTACTGTGAAGCCTAAGAACTACTTTTGGTCGGCAGCATATTAAGTCACTTACAGAGTCTTCTAAATAAAACGTATCATATTTTAGACCTAAATGAGAAAAACTTATAAATATGAGTTTAAACAAATTGTTCTAAAAAACAGCATTTTATAGGTTTTACAGTTCATTTTTAGTTTAGTGCTTCCAGAAATTCTTTTTCCCCTTTTCTTGTATTTCTAGTATTCATTGTTCTATAGAAACTTATATATGTACCTGTAGATTCACTTTTTCGAGTACAAGAAAGTGGCTCAAACGATGTTTTGTTATTACATTACTGTCTAATGTGCTGTGATATTTTTATACCTGTGTCAATAACGCCGCCTGTTTAATAACCGCCACGAGTCTGTATAATTTGTTGCTGGGCAATTGTGTATAAAATGTGTTCACAGTGTCTGCGTCTCAAACTATTTTGGGAGCGAAGGCCTCCGTCACACACTCTAGCCCTTTGCTTACGTTTCTGGCAAATGTACAGAAAGAAAATCTACTAAACCAAAGCACAACAAACAAAACAACCTCGTGCTGTGAACCCATCTGGGCAACAGTCCGTTTAGCGCGGTCCAAAATAGTGTGCTCAAGTTATAACGCGCAAAGGCTGTTCTTTTTTAATTGCTTATCTCATATCCTTCCCTTTTACGACTGCAGAGTAACTTGCATACTTCAATAAAAAAAAAAAAAAGTCAAACAACTGGCTCGGGATAGTAAGACCGCCACAATCTATATACCGACGTTATTTTGCTCAACGAACTCGCCTGCCACCGCCAATGCATCACTGCAGTGCTAAGCACGCTTGCGGTGTGGTCGTTACAGTCTGTGCAGTCAGTACACAAACGGCGGTAGGCGCCGGCATCTAGGTCGCACTTTCACTTGGCGACCCACAAGTTGAAAAAAATAAAAAATAAACAAAAAAGAACACAGCACACGACGGCGCTCTGGCCGCAATCAATTTCCAAACACAGCTGGCGCGTAGAACGTAGTTCCGGTTATTGTTTATGTTATAGATATCGAAACGCGAAGCAAGGACGCAGGCTACGGGAGACCGGGCTACGCCTGGTTTGATCTGTTGCACGCATAGCTTGTATAAGCTTCAACAGCCGTGTCCCACTTGCTTGTTTTCCAATTACCTATACGCCAAAATGAAAAGACTGGATACTGAAGGGCCTGTAATCCCAAAAACCATTGTCAAGCGCACTCGCACACGCACTATAAAAAGAAAAAAAAAAAAGAAAACGGAAACAATCTAAATACGCATGTGATACAGCCTAAGAGCGAACTGAGAAGCGCATTTGCCCTGCCACGGTGGTGTAGTGGCTATGGTATCGGCTGCCGATCAGAAGGCGGCGGTGATCCAATCCCAGCGGAGGCGACTGCATTTAGATGCAGGCGTAACGTTGAGACCCGTGAACTGTCCGATGTCAAAGTACGTTAAAGAACCCCGGGTGGTCTAGATTATCGGAGTCCTCCTCTATGGTGTCCCTCGTATTATCGTGGTTTAGGGAGGGGAAACCCCCGAAATTATTATTGTAAATAAAAAAAAAACGCATCACGTGCATTCCGAAAGCATGCACGCAAGGAACTTGACATAAGTTGAAAATGTATACAAATTACGCGTACTGCAGAATTGGTATGTACATGACTTGTACAGTGACCGCGAATTTGAAGTACTAACAAGTGAGGGTTAAAAAGAAAAGCCGCTATTCTTTCTTCGCTTTTTTCTTACGCCAACACGCCTAACGTGAGCATGATCTTGGCTTATACGTGCAAGTTGTGCGCCCTAAACAAATCTTTAGCAAATTAGCACCCACAAAGACATTCGCTAGCAGACAGCACATGCGAAGGTTATCTTAACAAACGGAAGCATATATTATACTACGCGTGTCTGTTTGCCTTGCTTTACATATTAATTAGTATAGGCCTAGTATTTTATTAAAGATCACATCGTATTCTGAAACCGGTGAATCGTAGTGCCAAATCAATAAAAAAAGTAAAAACAAACAAACGAACACGAAGAGTGTTCCAGTTACTAACCAAACAAACGCTCCCGAACGTTTCTGTATCTTCATCTTGAATCATTTTCACGTGATCATACATAGCGCGGTTTCTTTCAGACAACGCGAAAATGTTTGAAAGTTCCAGCTTCGATGGACAGCGTAAGTGTAAGCCCGTTGTCAGTGCGCACGGTTGACATCACAAACATGGACTAATCAAAATATATGCGATGACTCATTACTTTACGACACCTAGTTCAAGTGGAGTGTAGCCAAAGGATTCTCAATGCACGCACACCTGGAATGAGTGCAGGGCGGGGCTCGAACATGAAGTTTGGGCTAAAACAAAATGCAGCGTTGTTCCACGAACGTGACGAAAACTCGTTTTGCTGCATTGAAGTTGAAAACTAAATATGACATTCATGTGCCTCGTAGAACCCTACAGGAATATCTCGAAACTCGCGTCACCCTGATAAATGTTAATTAGTCAGTTGTCTAACTTAACCAGTTAGGTATGTGTCTCGTGCAAGTGATGGGTCCTCTGTGTGGACTAATAGACATCAACGACTAGTAAATGAATGAATGAATGAATGAAGCCTGCATGAATATTGGGCGAAGTTTTTGATAAATTATGCAAATAGAGAAATTTACGTTCACATACGCGAATGCTTCCTTGCTTCTTGCACATTCTCGATCTTCGTTTAGGTTTATCGCAACGTAAAGAAAAACAGTTCAAATTTTGCAACAAACATTATACAATAGCCGACATACTCATCACACTAGTTGTCACCTAAACTAATTTACCCTAATTCAAGCACTATGTCCCGAGGAAGCTCCCCATATTTACCCAACACCATCCATTGCACCTTTAATTTCTGTTCCACGTATACGTTGTAGACCCCCGCTCCGCAGTCTCAACCGAAGCGCGCAACCATACACCCGCACCCAGCTACAGCTCCGGAGCAGCGCAGGCATTTCCGGAGAAACCAGAACAGCGTCCCTAACGGTTTCCAGCAATAACTGCAACGCAACAGCCATAGGTGCTTCCGTTCTTCGAAGCCCAACGGAGATGAGAAACGGAAGACGATCCGTGAGCCCCCAACCTTGAACGAGCGAGTCTGGCAGCGCGAGCGCAGCTCATTAGCGGGTCCTTGAGCCCGGCCGACTGAGTAAGCTTCCCGCCGTTACACACTGCACGCACCGGTGCAAGACATGCAGGTTCAGGGTCACACTGCTGCTCTTAGGCGTTCTTTACATCGGACCAGAATCTTACTGCGGGCCTCTTTACGTCAGAGCTGATGGTGAGCGCGGAGAGCATGCGATAAGGTCAGAGAAGACGCTACCGTGATCGTTCGTTCCATAAGACCGCCAGTGTCCTACCCAAGATGAAAACCACGGAATACAAAGCACATGCGCTGCCAAACATGTACACAGTAGCAAGCATTCTATTTCGCGAGAGAGACTTCTAAGCCCCTTTATGATGTCAGTGCAGTGTATGTGCGTACGCACATACACGCAATTTAGAACCTGTAGCGCGGGTTCTGCATCTGTCGCGAAGCTCTCTGTATCACTTCGTTATGAAACATCCCCCCCCCCCCCCCACCACACACACACACACGCACAGCACCACGCTAAAGGCGTACACCTCCAAGCAAACTGAAGAGACTCTCCCATCCCACCTCCTCCCATGCTCAGGGCACTATCGACAACCATGTGAGGTTACACAAGCGGGTGGCAACTGTACTGAAACGCCAGATGAAACCTTGGCAACATAACCCGCGATGGAGGGCACCCATCTGAGCGCTGCTGGTTGCCCTACTGTCTAAACCAGACGCCGGGGAGCCGTTCTTTCAAGGAATTCCCGCCCGCCTGGGGCGTCGTCGTGTTTTCTCGAGAGCTTTTTTTTTTTTTACTTCCTTATATCTCCGCGCGTAGATATGAGAGTCTGGGATGCACGTATTGCCTCAACCGAAACCTGTTGCGCGCTCGGCGCTTTCATCTAAAAGCCGGTGCTTTGGGGCCACTAGACCTTCGATTGCTCAAGTGTCAGAGGTCACGCTTACGTGTTTGACGTAACCACTTCCAGGGTGTGTATAGGAAAGGCTTGGCTCTGTAGAGCTCCGCTAAAGCCCAATCACAAGGCTACCTTAGCAAGACACGTTTGTCCTGTAGTAGGCCCGCGGCGGTATGCGCTCGGAAACTAAAATGTGGTGGGCCTGTTGGTCTCTTGTAAAGGAGAGCTCAGATTACAGGCTTCGCACAGGTTTCGATGGCAAAAATTCGAGGGTTTTCAAGGACTTTTAAGTCCCTCTTAGATGATTTTTCAAGGCCCCGTTAAAGCGTTTTTCTTCTTTTTTTTTTTTCGTTCCGCGTTGATGATTTTCAGACAATGCTCTAAAAAAAGGGCTGATACCTTTATTGCACAAAAAACATCAGTGCGAAATCACCTGTATAGTGGGAAACAAATTAATAAAGATAGCTTTACCACAATGCAATGTTGTTCGTGTCACCAGAGGTATCGCACTGACAGAATAGAAAATCGTTCTATTCAGAACTCAAACACAAACAAAAAGGTTACCAACAAAAGCAGTCGTCATGACGACAAATGCCAGTAAAGGTTTAATATTGCGCAAATTCAAAGTTTTTCAAAGACTGCTGAGAAATTCAAGGTTTTTGAGGACGTTGACAACACACTCCGGAAATTCGATGGTATTTAACGGTTTCAAGGACTTGTGCGTCCCGCGACAGAAGCACTGCCTCGAGAAAGAGGTGGCGACCGTAAACCCTTCCTGCGTATGAGTGCACTCTATGCGTGATGTGCATGCGCCTGGACACACTTGTATGCGAGACACGCTTACACAAGAGGGCCTTAACTCGTCATCTGTATGCTTGTCTTTGTGTAACGCACGCCGTTACCGAACCATGCCACACACACTGCTCGCATGCGAGACGCCGGAACGTGTGCCAAGTCAGGCAGGAACAACTAATGGAAACGGGCTCGCATAGGCGACGACATCGCGCAGCGAAGTAACGTGGGCAAAACGAACGTTACCATAGCTGGATACGCGCTCATAAATTAGGCGTTGGTAAATAATTGAAATAAAAAAAATAATCTGAATTTAGCTGTCCTACAATGCGGGGAGCAGACTGCAAAGGATCAGACAGATAAGAAATAGTACATGCACAGGACCAGCGCTGTTCACAGACCAAGATGGCAGTTGCCAATACTGAACAATCGTTCATGCAGGTTTGTTGAGCCACAGCACCGCAATTCGTAGCACTTCTCAGTGATGTCTTTTGGCTTGGGCATTCCGACAGTGCTCGGAAAAAATACGCTCTAGCGCAAAAGCTCTTGCCTCCGATCGCCCAGATTTAGCCAGCATAGTTTCGTGTGCTAGCACGAGATATAACGTCCTCGGTGTGACACACATGAAGTTTTCAAAGAGAAAAAAAAAGAAAGAAAACTGGCCACACTGTGTTGATACCCCTCTCCGCGTTTCCATCCCACAAGGCATCACTGAAACTGTGATACCGTGTTTTATCGTCTCTGGCAAGGAGTATCCCTAGACATCATCATCATCATCATCATATTTTAACTTCCCTGCAGGACCATGACACTGCCTATGGTTTCCAATTCGCCCTGTTCTGAGCGGGCTGATTCTAGTTTATGCCTGCGAATCTCTCTCATTCCATCGTCCCACTTCACTTTTTGCCTGCCTCCGTTGCGTTTTCCCTCTCTGTATTTTGTTTGTTTCTGTGGGGTTTGACGTCCCAAAACCAGCTCTGATTACGAGAGACGCTGTAGTGGAGGTCTCCAGATATTTCGACCACCTGGGGTTCTTTAAAGTGCACTGACATCGCACAGCACACGGGCCTCAACATTTCGCCTCCATCGAAATGCAGCCGCCGCGGCCGGGATTCGATCCCGCGACCTTCGGATCAGCAGCCGAGTACCATAACCACTAGACCACCGTGGCGGGGCTTTCCCTCTCTGTAGATATCCGTCCTAGCGCATCCAACGTCCATCGGCTGTCTGTCTCCGCGTTACGTGTCCGACCCAGGTCCACTTTATTTCGCTTAATTGACAAAGCAATGTCATATACCCCTGTCTGTTCCCCGATCCATTCCGCTCGTTTTCTCTCTCTCAACGTTACCCTTCGCATTATATATTGCATTGCGCATTGGAACGGCTGACAGGACGCTTCCTGGAAATGTGCCCTCGAGGGGACACCTGAAGATTACATATATCAAAAAAGGCATACACACATAAGGCAGTACATGTGTAAGCATTTAGGACCTCTATAGTTACGTTCATCGCCCATGGAACACAAACAATGTCCCATAACGCTGTTTGGCCCAGAAGCCCAGCTTTCAGACATAATTATGCCCGAGTTCGGTCTTAAAAAAGCGCGCGTACCTCCTACGTCACGCTATTACTGGTACTGCGCCGACGCACAAGCAATCAAGGTTTCCCCCGGAGAACGACCGGCGACGTGCAAGCGAACGGCGATTCTATGCAAAGTAATGGCGGCCATTACGGGACGGTTAGTCCAACGACGCTCTCGAGGTATATACATAACCGGGCAGCAGTGCGCGATAGCCATCATTACTGCTCTCGACGGCGTTCGGTCACGTGACCCCCGGGGGCCGACCACGTCAAATTTAGCGATCGTGGAGGCACCACAGGACGCCCGGCCCGCGTACGAGACGAGCGAGGGAGAAGAAATCTCTAACGAGGTCAACGCTCGCCATTTCTTCGTCCACAACCAACTTTGCAGCACCGGAGGCAATATCGTGGAAGAGAGCAACCGCCGCTCCCGCATCATACGCTAAAGTACTTTAGGCAAGGGGACATCTACCGGAAAGGCATTAGTTCATGCCCAGTGACACACGAGCAAGGAGTATCTCCTTCCCGGCAAAGTTCCTTTGCAGAAAGGTAGATCGGCGGTCTACTTTTCGAGCGTAAAGGGAGCGCCGACAGCGTACACGACTCGAAAACGGGAGAGAACCTTTCACAAGTTAACAACGCCCCGAAAGTATTTTCATGCCTCGAGTATAAGCTTTAACTTTTAGCCGTAACGAGATTTGTCGGGACGCAAATATTTACTTTTACTCTCGAACGCTCACATCACCGCCATGCGGGATTCTGGCGGTGTCATTTGCTTCTTCGTCGTGGCAGAGATTGTGCGTGAAACGAATGATCAACATTATAAGCCATCAGCAATAAGAACGACATTTTTACGTTCCGCAATCGCTAAAGGTAATTAAATACGCAACTGTTTAAAAGTGTTCACTATCTTGCTGCTTTAACAAGCAGCGCCATTCTCTTGCGGCGTTCGTCTTAGGAACCACCTAAAGAAGTTCACGTGCTGTGCCGTGTGTCATCGGTGCAACTACTTTCTGCAGAGGATCCTTAAGTGTAGAAAAAGGGGTTCACTACAAAGGACTTTACTTTTGCCGGTGTGGTTACTGCAAGTGTTACTAAGGGCCCTGATATGGACGAACCGGCAGGGATATGAAACGACAGACTAGGCGTAGGCTTACACGACAGAACGGGTGCCTGTGCTTCATCGAAAGTGACAGCCGCTCGTCAGTCCAACAGTTGTGGCGATGTGAAAGATCAGGCCCAGATACTGTCACGAATGGAAACAGGGTGAGTGCTTGACCACGTCAAGTTGTACAGGTGGTTGGTACAGGGCAAAAAAGCTATGAACAGCTGACACATGCCCACATCCCATGTTCACTGTGACAACAAAACGACAAAGCAAGTAACACCACAAGGACAATGTTTAAACCAGCAATGCACTAGACATGCGGAGCACCGACAGTGATACAAAGTGAAAGCAACGCCGACTCGCTATGCATCGGAAGAAAGAAGTTATACAAATAGAAATAATACTACGCACATAAACTAATAAAGCATATATAAAATAGAAGTATTAGAGAGCGTACGAACATTTTCACAAGTAATTTTAAATTTATTTGTATTCAGTGTATTTTTAACTTATTCAGTGTAGTCTGTGGGGAATGCGACGCCCCACGAAGGTTTCTACGTTATGGAGTGTTCTGCGTTGTATATACGACCATTGTATTGAAAGAGAGAGAGAAGAAGAAGAAAGAAACGCTACCAGGAGGAAAAAAAAAAAAGACGGCAGAAATTTCGGTTCATGAATTGCCTGCGGTGTCGAATAGTGCCTATTTATGGCATCGTAAACTCTCTCTCTCTCTCTCTCTCTCTCTCTCTCTCTCTCTCTCTCTCTCTTTTCATTAGTAACATCGAACTGTTGACGCGAATAATAATAATAATAATAATAATAATAATAATAATAATTCCATAGCAGATGGCTGACGCTCTCTCCCAACTGATGCTTGGCATGTGTACAGCATGTGGCCGCAACTTTAAACTTCTAAAGAAACAATATCCAACTGTGTCGTACAGACGCAAACTTTTGTGCAGTACAGGTTCCATTATTCGCTAAACCAACAGCAGCGACCACCCTCTCGTACTTCGAACGACGCGCTGCACTGCTTTCCGAGACGAGCCACACAGCTGGCCATCAGCCCGCTCCGCTTACACTGTCGTCTATACCCCTTTCCTCTCCGCGCTGCTGCTGCTCTGCGGAGGGGACAGATGGGTTTGATCAGTGGTTGTTTGCAAACTGGAACCTGCTGGCCCGCAGAGACCCCAAGGACGCCAGCGCCGCGGGTAGCAACGCGTCGTTCGAGCTTGACCGAGACGGGAGAGCGGAGTGGGCACGACAGCCAAGCGAGGGATTCCGAGAATCGATGCGCGATGCGAGGCAACGACAACACTGCAATAGTCACGCGCTTGGAGATAGTTCTCGAGAAACAAGGAACGCTTCCAAGATTCTGGGTATTTTCTTGTTTGTTCCTTTTGACTTGGGTGATAAACGGCCGTCGCACGTATTGCCAGCATCGTGGTTCCCAGCATTATTGTAAATCTCACGCAGAGTTCTTACTAGAACCATAGCCTATGCTAGAACATATCTATGCAGCTAGTTATAGACAAGGCGGGACTATCATACACCTATTTTCTTTTTTTCTAGGAAGTGTATTTAACAACAAAGGAGCTAAGAAAGGTATGTGTTCGGCACGCGGTTAAAATCACAAATATGATCAAGTATCAAGAGTACACTAGTACAAGATACTAGAACAACAACAATGGTATATAAGGTATCAATTGAGAGTAAACAACTAAGAGTATCAAAAGTACACTAAAACAGCGACGTTAAACCCTGTTCATCATCCTCTGTTATACGGCTGCTCCTTCCTGCGAGGAGTGGGAAGCTGTGCGGCGGTGTTCTTCGGACCCAACATACAGATGAGGCGCTTGGTAAGCTTGAAAACGCGAAGAAAGGAAATAAACGTGGCGACGCTAAAGTGGGCTAGAATTAGCAACGCCTGCTCGGAGGCTTCCGCACTAACGCGAGTGACGTCATTACCTCTGACGGCGTCATCGAACGCCTACATAATTACCTTTAGGTAAAACAGATGTACGGTGCGTTACCCCCAGAGACTTCACGCGGCGTGTTTCAAACAACTGGAATAAGCCAACTCGACAGAATATGGAGAAAAAGTGATCGTGGTTTGTGACGTCATCACCTCAATACTTCGTCGCGGAAATCAAAGATGGAACTTTGAGTTTCTATTCCAGTGCTGAACATACGATGACGAAATTAGCGACGATAGGGTTCACGAATAATACTTTATCGGTCTAAACCACTTCGGTGCTTCACTTTTGTTTCCCTTTACGAAACTTCCAGAGGTCGAACCGGTGTCCCCCAATACGGCTTGTCTCTCAATCATATCTTGGTTTTCATACGTTAATCTCCACTATCTCAATTCCTTTTAATAAAGCCACAGTTCCGATTTCGTGAAGCCACAATGCCGCGCCAACGTCATGAGTGCGCCCAGGCAATTTATGCTTGATCAACCCACTTGCGTCCGCTCTTTCTAAAAACAACGTCACCTGGTTATACGACTCCCCAACACGTCCTGCACAGAGAACAGGAGAAGGCATACATAGGACATTTCATCTGCTTCACGCGTTTCAAGAAAACAAAATAAAAAGCACGAATCTTGCAGGAGATCCTAATTGTGCAGCACGCCTTCCTCATTGCCACCCCCCTCCGTTTTGCTGCTCCTCGAAGAAACAAAGTCTGCTCAAAAAGCGAGATGACCGGAGTAGGAGGAGACGTGTGTGCATATATATATAAATCAGAAAGGAGGTGGCACAAGCAAGAGATGAGGAGGTTGGTGGGGGGGGGGGGGGGGGGCTTTTTTGTTTCTCGTACAAGCTGCCGACGAAAAGTGCCGGCACCAGTCGATCAGGGCGAAAAAGCCAGTGCAGGCTCCGGGGGATGGGGGAGGGGGGAGGGAGGGTGAGAGAGAGAAAGAGGAACAAAACACAAGAGCCGGACAGACAGGTAGTCAGCCGAGTCGACGCGCGTACAACAACAAAGATGAACGCCTTCGAAACGGGGAAAGCCCCGGCCTGGCCAAGCCGTGTCGAGACGCGACACAGATTCCTCCTACTACTACCGTCCGTCGAACCAGCACGTGCCTTGTATGTGCACTGCTACCGCTGCCTACTACGCACGCTCTCGCTGCTCTGCGCCTGCGTGGCGAGCCGCTCCGACTCGAATGTGTATCATATACATAGCTCGCGACCGAAGCCAAAGTAGCGGGGGCACGGTCATTTCTCGCTTTCGGCTGCACGCACGACGAGCGTGTATAAACCGAGAAGCGATCGTATAGCTTTTTCCTACAAAAAGTGAATAGCGGGAAGAACAATGGCGTCGCGATCGCTCAGCGATACGCTGACTGCGATTGGTACAGTGCGAAGTGTTTGTCGACGTTTCGCACACTTGTTGCTTGAAAATGCACTTGTAGCGTCATCTGTACATGCTTTTATATTTCTGTAGTTCTCAGGTAAGTCAGCCTTCATTAAACCTAAGAAGGCAGTAGGCGTATGCGCTCATGCATAATGATTAAAAAAGCATTTCGCTTCGTAGTGACAAACTCTCGGTATAGCTTAACGAAATGAAAGGCACAGTACCGTATTCCAGACAACTACATACTTATTCGGCCCGCCAGCAATACGTAAACGTCCATCTAGTCCTAAGTAGATGGCCTCCTTTCGAATTTCGCCTCCACCGAGATGAAGCGCCGCCGCCGTGGGTGTGCACCAATCTCGCGTAGTCAAGCTGAGCAACATGACACCTCAGCCGCTAAGCAACCACCGTGGCTGCAGCTACCGTCTCAACACAACCGTCAGAGAGGGAGAAAAAGAGACATGAAACACTATACGTATAGAATTGGAGCACGCCAGTTGAGACAATTACGTACTGTATATAGTGAGGACGAACGAGAGAGCAGCAGGCGAGGCACTTTGTGTGTACATACACTGTAAAGCACGGCGGAGGCATCCTAGAAAAGCGAGATGGCAAAACAATATGTACAACCAGGCCGAGCGCGGGTCCATGTAGGTGAAAAATGGCGATTATCGTACGCGGATGCGCACGCACGACAAGGGGAAGAGAAGGCGGGGCGGTGTAACAGCAACGGGAGCGCACGGCGACCGAAAGCGCTGCAATCTGGAACAATTACAAACGAGCAAGCCTGAAGGAAAAAGAAAGAAAGAAAAAGCAAATTGAAGAAAAAAAATACGTGGCGCACGAGGCAGTACTCGCCGCTGGTCTGCTGCGGACATACCGCACCATGTAGCGAGAGAAATTCGACAGAGAAAGAACAAACAAGCAGGACGAACGCGTAGAAGAAAGCGTCTCTTTAATGGAAAGAGAAGCTCGCAAAACATAAGCTCCTTTCTTTTCTTTTTTTTTTTCATTCCTAATAGCAGCGCTACAGAAACGCCCTTGCAGCGAGCATGCAGGTTATTCACCTGACACCGACGCGTGCATTACGCATGTGCTCGCAAACCTCTACCCGGGAAACAAGTGCACGTTGCGCAGTTGTATCCACAATGGAGCCAGCTGCGTCGTTGGCCCAAATCAGACGACAACGGTCGGCGATCGCTGAACTATCTCAGGAACACGCTAATTAGTAAAATAAGGTTTAGTGTCTCAATAACTATACTCAGGCTACGTATACGCTGCGCCAGCCACAAGGTGCTGGTTAACGAAAATAGTTTGTAGGTTCAAACACCAGTGGCTTCAACGGTGGCTCGCTTAATAGAGCATGAGGAGCGCCTATCTTGGGTGAAATAAAGGGGGCGATATGGCTCAAGGGCGAAGCAAATACCGGAGCTTAGTAGCTGCCCCAGGCTTTGCGGTGAAGCGTATAATAATTAACGTGGTCTCTGCGACGCCAATGGTAAAGAGTCAATGTATAATAGGGCGAAGCCAAGGCTAATCGCAACGTCACGACCGAATGCACGTGAGTGCCGAACGGTTGCGCAGTCGATAACCGGTACTTATCTGCTACTCGGTCGATGGGCAAGCAACTTATTTCGCAATAGCGAAAGAAGCGTTATACCGAGGAAGCGCCCAACGACAGCATTTTGCGTGATGTCCTGAACCTTTCCTTTCTTTTCGCCAGTAAAGTTACGCACTGCAGCTCGCAAAAGAGCTCCGCAAAACGCACAATAAGCTCCATTTGGAAGACTGGGAGAGTTACGCGTCACATTCTATAGCACACCAGGCTAACACCCACGCGACAGCCGTTTGAACGTGGTGCATTCTCTTTCTTCGAAGAAAATCGGAAGATGTTTCTGGTGGTCTGCACGCCTTGGCGAAGGGCAGCACACTGCAGCGGCTGCATTTTTCCCTCAGTGCGATACAGTACGTCGGCAATTTCCGCCGTTGGCATAAATTCGATGTGCCACCTACATGTTCCAATTGCAGGACAGTTATACTCGTGGCTCGCAGCGCGGTTCGATGACAATGGGAAATCGTCACATGCGTAATGGGGCTGTACGAACCCGGCGTCATCTACGGCTGATGCCCCACCCCCCATGAAGTCATGTCGTAAAGCGATGAAGTGCCATAAAACCATTCGGGGTGGCGTCATTTCTAATGTGACGCGGTATGAATGTCGAAGTAGTTTGAAGTCCATACAGCCATGCACACCCAGACAGGCTGCGCTTTCACTTTCGATGCGCACGAATGGATCTGTAGCTTTCAACATGAACAGATAGCAAGCTCGTCCGACTTACAGTTGTACCGCTTGTTTAATAGTGTTCTGTTCTGCCTGCTAAGGAGAAGGTCTTATGGACACACCGAGTTCCGACCGACCCTTTTCTCAGCGCCTGAATGGTGTGTCTATTGCATCTGTAACTCGACCAGAGTTAAAAAAATATAAAACGTTGAGCATACTGAGATTACAGCATCAGGTTTCGGTGTTCGGTGTTCTATGGCCAGGGTTTGAATTCCGCCGTCGGGTTCGTAATTAGGCCTATCTGGCGCAAACATGTGCTGCGTCGAAGTTACTCGTATGTGTGGTATGGCGTCACTCGCTTCAGTTCTTCCACCGAAGAGATTGCTCGGAGGTACGCTTGAAACAAACAAAAAAAAAATACTGTTACACGCATTTAATTAACCGCGGCACACGCTTTGTGAGGCTACATCCATTCTGTCTCGTAACACATTTTCAGAACGCACTGGAAAACATGTAGACAAAAGAGCTAGTACTCGCTAAAGTGACGGCAACCTGTCAGGCTGGGTTTGAAAATGTAAAGCAATAAAAAAGGAAAAAAATGAAAGGGGGGGGGGGGGGGGTGTACTGTCGGCGCAATAAAGCCTTCAACGCGACAGCCCAAGGTCGCGCCGGCTCGCATTAGCCTCGTGAACGCCCAAGAACGCTTTGCTGGAAACGACGGTACAGGAGGAAACTTTCACGTTTCATCACACCCCTTTTAAGGGATTCACGAAAAGAGAAACACCGAATAAGTTTGGCGTTATTACAGGGTTTTACGGGCTCAAACCACGACGCAGTACAGATAGCAGCGCAATACCGCGAACAAGGACGCACAGGTTCTTGTACACACAACGCAGACATGACATCACGAGGCGAAAACTAAACATCAGCACATGACAACGATATGCACGTCGTATTCAAGGACACTGTAATATTCCCGGCCGTCTGTCGTTGTCGAACGTTGCACCTAAGCCAAAATTCATAATGAAAACGCAAATCATAACAAAACTGCTAATCGCAGTGAAGCGCAAGTGACGTTTTGCTCCCACGAGGACACCGAATATTTCAGAGATACGTGCCTGGGCCATTAGCCGCGCCAATCAGAGTAGCAAATTTTACACCGTAGGTTATTTAATAGACGGGGCTCGTGCAGACCGAACGCGGAAACAGCGCGCCGGGTAGAAGCAATGGAAAAGCAAACGGGCAGTGGGGTTACATCGGACAGAAAGGAGTAATAAAAAGGGAAAACACCTTTCCCTTCTAAGGCGTAAGTGTGCTCCTCTTTGGAAGCCTGATCGAAGTGCCTGAGAACGTGAGGAAAGAAGTTTTCAATCGAAGACGAATCGACTTATGTGACAACGGCGCATAAAACCGGCCAAATCATTCAGTGGAACAGCTTACCGCCTGGTGTCGTTTCATCAGATGACCCCGAGAAAGCGTTGCTCGGAGCATCCCAACCGTAACATAAGTGTGCCTTCTCTGTACTTCTAATGCTTATGATAATGTTTATACTCTGTCCTTAAGCAGTATCACTTCTTCGGATTGTTAATGCTGAGTATTTGTATCTCTTGAAGCGTTTCAATGTGCATAAATATGTGTGTATGTATGAGTAGAGACATCAATTCATTTCTGCCGCTGTTTATTCTTATATATGGTTTGTTATATTTTTGCTATGCATTTTGTATCATCCATTTTGTATTCTTGTAAATTTGATTATTCCTCTGACTTTTTTCTCGATGTCTGCATATTTTTTTATTGTTATATTCCCCACCTGCATGGTGTTTAGTGACCGCAGTATTTTCTAATAAAAGAAAATAAATAAAAAAGTCACAAAGCATATTCGAGTCGAATGCTAATAATATATTTGATGGGGTTTTACGCGAAAAAAAAAAAAAACCACGATCTGATTATGCGGAACGAACCGTAGCGGAGAGCTCCGGAGTAACTCTGAGCACCTGGGGTTCTTTAATACGCACCGAAATCTAAGTATACACTGGCGTTTTCTGCATTTCACCCTCATCGAAATGCGGTCGCCGTAGCTCGGATTCGATCCCGCTACCTCCAGCTAAGCCGCTAATATAGGCTAACACGGTGGATAGTCGATCGTCAAGGTATTCACCTTATAAACAAGAAAAGAGTAAATATTCTGCACGAGACATTAAGTTTGAAAGATCGTATTGAGAACATAAATGTATCTATGCTAGAGATAAGAAGGCAAAGGCTCGAAAATTGGTGCCGACAAACTACGAAACAGAAGGTCGGAATCGACAGCTTGTTAGCGCGAAATGCGGAGCACAGAGGACTAATAAAGAGCGTGGTGGTGCTAAGCTTCGCCCCAATTCAAAGATGATGGTCCTATGGCAACCATCCGCCCATGCCGGCAAATCTTTTGCACGGCCAGATCTGCATGCCTGCCTCAAGGAGTATAGTGTCCACCGTCATCCCTCAGTTCCTCCAGACACACCTGAAAGGTTCGTTTGGGATTCCCTGATCAGTGTTAGCGGGACGTCACGTCACATCACGTGGAGCAGCAAATCTTGCACTCCAACCTTCGGAAAAAGAAAGACTTACGCACATGTGTACGTTATCGGCGGAGTCTTTCTCAGCTATGGGTTGTTGTAGTAGCGGTTCAAAGAAGAATAAGACGCTTGCTTTCAAGGGAGAACGGGAAGGCGAAGGTGTCGCTGATTCTCTCTTTTCGGTACCTTTGCAAACGCGGGCAGTCCATTCGGAGGAAGGCGGGAGGATGGAGACAAGGCGTTGACAGAGTGACCGCTCTGGACGGGGCGTCGAGCACCTGCAGACGTTACCACTGGGCTTTGCTCGTTGGCCATCAAAGGTGCCGGGTTCGAACACAAAGAGCCGCGGACAGAGGGGCCGGTCTCCCGAGGACATGGGAGTGCTTTTCGCAATTGAGGTAGCCCGCAGAGTTGGATGAATAAATGTGGAAAGGGAGGCGACCTGGGGCACAATGCGGTGGAGGTCGGAAGATAGCCAACTTCGTTTTTCAAGGGCGCGGATTTTCCCAGAAAGAAAGAAAGAGAAAGTTCGCCGGACAAACTATATCGTAAAAGCAGGGCGGCTTTTTAAAATGCTGGCAAAAGGAAAACGCCCAGATGAAGCGATCAGATCACCTGCGAAGAAAGCAGCGTCACCGAACCCTGCCCCCCTACAGACAAAATAAGTGAGACAAAAAAAGAAAGAAAGAAAGAAAGTGCAGCCCTTGGTAACAGCCACAAGTGCTAGACTGTCGAAACGCGGGAAACACCGCTCGAAAACAGACAAAGCACGAACGCCGTGTTCTAAACGAGCGCCGTGTCTTTAATGCAGGAGTTATCACTTGATCGGTTGAGACAATGGCGCGATCAAAGAAGGAAACGTTAGTGCTGCTTGGATCTTTACTGATACAGACCAGATGTACCACTAACGAAACAGGCGGAAGGATTTCGAATTCACGCCCATTTAGCTGCAGAATTGTGAACAGGGTACACCATTAAGGTGCCGAAACCTTTCTTTTTTCTTTTTTAACTTAGCGACCGTAATTTTCGTTTCCGAACATGCTCTCTGATCGGACGGGCTTTCGTCGAAATCTTGACTACGAGCAGCAAGTGTGCGTGCGAGCGCGGCGGCGGTCTAGCATCGGAAGCATCCCGATGCGAAGGATGAAAAGAAGTACTGAAACGAAACGTTTCGATGTTACGTCACAAGCCTCTCCAACATGGCGAACATTCAGTGTAGCTGGCCCCTTTCACATTTATCTGTAACGTGCTAATTTGGAATACGGTGCACGCACATGACTGCACAAATGGAGCTGTAAAACAGGAGAGAGCAGACGACATACAATTGGTTCATGCGTATACCTCCTGTTTCAAAGTGCCAAATCATACTCTAATATAAAGTGATGAACTACAGAAAAGTTTGGAGAAGCTGCTGGCATGCTCTCGCAACACGTACTACACATAATCCGACGTGATCAAGTGTGCCTGTGCTACCTGCCTGCGTTTTTCTTTGCCAAAGATGCCCCCCCTCCCCCAAATTAAAGGAACAGACCAGATGTCGGCTTTTGTTCTCTTACAACGGGCAGAGACACCACGATCATTCGAAGCAGGCGCGTAGAGTTTAGATTATCCAACTACGCTTTCTTTCTTTACGCACGTCTTTCCTTCTTGATATTTTTGCTATCACGGGCATGCAGCTTAACCTTGAGGCACCGCTTAGTTGCCCGAAGCGAATTAGAGCCTTCTGGCAGGAAGGTAAGCACTAATTGGCTAACGTAACCTGATAAGGCAATTCTGTGAAGTACGCAAAACCAAGGTTGCGAGAACAGCGGCGGCGTTTCGTTTTTCACGCATACGTCCTTGATCACTGACATCTACGTCAAGCACTGCCGTCATCAGCGCACCTGCTGGTCGTACTGACCGAATGCAGCCGCTCGGCATTTACCTCGAATTGCTCGGTATCGCAATAGTATGGTCTCTAGCATACACTGGACCACTGTGTATTCTAACACCGTGTGCTGGACCCTAGCGATGGTCACTTTCACCAAGAAAAGGCAGGGCGGCGACATTAACACCCCAGCTTTCCAACTTGCGTGCAAATGCGAAATTTCTCACTCCTCGTGAACAAAAAATGGAGGCAATTTCAATTACGGTAAAAAAAATTTAAGGTGAAGGCGTAAGCGTCACGTGTGCATTCGGGAGTGGACAATGAGCGCTCACAACTTCCGAGCGACGACGCCGCAAAGACAACGAAGCTCGCTCACCTTCTTTACCGGCACGTCCATCGCGGGCAGCCGCAGATCGTAATCAAGATCCCACGCGTTGAACTAGATGCAAACGACGGCACCACCACGCAGCGCGACGGAGCCGAAACCGTACACGCATTCCAGACGTAGTGCCTTCTGCTTTCGCTTCCCGCACACGGATGGCACGACGAAGGATCGTCTACACCCGCGAGAACACCGCACGCAGCGCGAGGTCCACGCAGTCTACGCCGTGTGACTGAGCAGAAAAAGTTTTCACTCCAGACCCCCAAGCCAGCGAGCTGGCTAGCGCGCCTCCACTCAAGCGCGCGGTGCTCACGGGGCGGCCAGCAACTCGCTTCCGCGTGCAGTCAGTCCGACCCGACGGCGGACACCACACAAAGCGAGCTATGGGTGAGAAGGTGCGGACGAAGGAGAGACAAAAAGTGAGGGAGGGAGAGCGAGCGAGAGAGAAAGAAAACATTAGGAAAAGTTGACTGCCAAGTGAGAGAGGAGGACGCGAACAGGTAGCGCCATCTGGGTACGAGCGGTGGAAACTGAAACTGACCTCTCGCTTTCGTTTTTGCTGCTCACGAGCGATGTGTGAGCAAACTCCGTGATCTTTTATCAGGGTTATCTCCAATGAGAAACGAGAGGAGAGTGGAGGGATGCGAGATGGAGATCCCAAGCTTGTTAAAAACGGAGGCTAGTTTCACTACCTTCCAGTTTTAGCTTTGTTGATGGAATGCAATGCTGTGATTGCGCGTACGGATACGGTTTGTATTCGCGAATTTTTAAATATCAAGTTGTCTGTTACTGGAGAACCCACCCATATAAAAGAAATCCACCGTAGAATAAACATGGGATGGCGCGCATATGGCAGACATTCACAACTCATGAACGGAAACCTACCACTATCACTCAAACGGAAACTATATAACTACTGCATCCTGCCAGTACTGACTTACGGATCAGAAACCTGGAGAATTACAAAGAAGCTAGAGAGGAAGTTAAGAACCGCGCAGCGGGCGATGGAACAGAAAATGATAGGCGTTACACTAAGGGATAGGAAGACAGCCGAGTGGGTCAGATAACAAACGGGGGTCGCCGACATAATGAACGATATTAAGAAGAAAAAATGGACATGGGCAGGCCACGTGATGAGAAGGCTAGATAACCGATGGACAGTTAGAACGACGGAATGGATACCAAGAGAGGGTAAGCGCAGCCGTGGGCGGCAGAGAGTAAGATGGGGGGACGAAATCAAGAAATTCGCAGGCATCAAATGGAATCAGCTCGCGCAGGACAGGCAAGGATGGCGAGGATTGGGAGAGGCCTTCGTCCTGCAGTGGACATAAAATTGGCTGATGATGATGATGATGAAATATCAAGTTAAACGGGGAATTTCGCTGGATCAGGAAATGTCGTTTCGACAAGCGGACTCGTCAAGGCAGGAAAATAGACAAGTCAACTTGTCCAATTGTTGTATCCAGCGACATTTCCATGCTCAAGATTTTTTTATAGTTTATTACTTCAAGCTTCTACAGGGTCGTCCACTCTTGGTGCGAACGCGGCTCACCGTGGCCGCGCTCTGCCTCTAAACTTCTGTTCTTGTTTGGATTGCATTCGCGAAGGCACGCACGTTCCCTATCAATGTGCGACTGCTCCAGAAGAAACCATAGGACGGGTGCTGGCCGTCTACGCTCTTTGTAACATACAGTATAGGTCGTACAGGCACAGCTCACGCCCTGGGCTGGGCTAAGTAGATTCGACTGCATGGACAATGAACATGTGTGTCAATGGCGCATAAGGCAGTGAAGTCGCTGCTAGTGTGCCTCATTTAAAGTTAGACCGAAAAAAACCAATTTTAATAAGTCTCCGCACTCGCCTGCAGACTTGATACGCACCTCGAAGTGTTGGTGTAATTAGTGCGCCCCCGCACCCCCCTTCCCTCTCTTTCTCTGTCATCTCTTTACAAAATTTTTTTGTCCCTTCAAAACACTGAATTTCACAACAACGCAGCCAGGAACGACTGCTATAACTTGCTCTGCTATTTGTTCTGCTATAGTTTGTTCTGCTATACCATGTTCGCCTGACTCGACCTTTTACCTTGTTCAACTGAATCATTTCGTTACCTTGTCCAGAAGCATTTGTTTCTTTGCTTTGTTCTTTAACATTGTTCTTTAACTTTGTTCTTTAACTATGTTCTTTAACTTCCATGAGCACTTTGCTCATGGAACCCGAATGTCCAGCAGGGTCACGAGTTTTCCCAATGAACACAAACGGACAATGAAAGCAAAAACACCCTCATCGATTAACTTAAAGACGAAATCACGCGTATCTGTTCAGTACGTCTCCCGTAAGTTCATCGCAATGTGCCGTTATTCGACGCTCATGTCTATACATTTGCAACCATAGATGGCAAAAAGGGACTTGATTAGACGACGGCATTCCACTTATTTAAGATATCGTCGGGCAGTTGTACAGGTCCACCTGTAATGTCACCGCTTCTTCGACACCTGCAGTAGTGCTTTGTTTGTTTGTTTGTTTGTTTGTTTGTTTGTTTGCACGGAGAACGAGGGACCCTCTTGAGGCCGCAATGAAATGTCCATGAGGGGAACCAATCCGCCGCCTGTTTTCTCAGTGCCAACACCAAACATGCAGCTTAGTTTCCCCGACCGCGCGGTGGAAGCGGTAACGGCTATCTCTGTAGTTTTCATTAAATTTTTTGGCTTTGGTTAAGCCGTAAATATTCGAACGAAGGGTAGCCGCTGAAGTCAATCTCGAAGGGGTCCACCCGCTGCTGGGTATGCGAGTTTGAGTTTGTTTGACCTGATTGACTGTGACCAACGAGCAGCTTTAATTGGTCTTTTCTCGCCGCCTTTGTTGCAGGCCGCTGGGAAGTTTCGAGGGAGCCTATAATCGGCGCCACAGACACCAAGAGAGCAGGTCGCAGCAAGTGCTGCTCACGTTATACTAATGTAAAGTGCAAGCGTCTGAGATGTGTAACTTGTAGTAAAAATAGTCCAATAAAGGCAATCAGGAAAAGGCATCTGGAGCTTCTCTGTGCGGCCTCATCTATTCGGCGCCGAACAAGAATAGCGCGACAAGAACTGCATATGCTACAATATTAAAACGTCGAGATATACTTGTACCCATGCGCTCATTCCCTTACAAAATGACGATGTCTTTATGTATTCAATAATTTACTACGTGGCTGTCACGTGGCGAGTCCACTATCGCAAACTCCTACCAGCGGCCGCGCTCCTACACTGCACTCGTTCTATTTGAATACGTTCGGGGTCAGGCAGCAAGTGAGCATATTGCACTGGCGGCTTCCACACTGGCCTTAAC
This sequence comes from Hyalomma asiaticum, assembly GCA_013339685.2. NCBI lineage: Eukaryota > Metazoa > Arthropoda > Arachnida > Ixodida > Ixodidae > Hyalomma > Hyalomma asiaticum. The sequence continues at coordinate 89,397,182 of CM023486.1, read as the reverse complement.
ATTAGGAACGGTTGCTGAAGCAGTGCACAAGACATCCTTAAAAAAAAAAAAGAAAAGAAAAGAAAAGAAAAAAGGCCACTGAGACCTGGGAGTCTTTTTTATGCGTATTTCGAGGGAAGCCGTCTGGTAAAAATTTTGACAGCCAACACTGAAGTTTTATACTTCAGTTTCCCTCAATGCTTCTTCAGCGTACGCACCTACATATGCTCCCATATAGGCGAATAAAGAAGAGAGAGGGGGGCGGGGCGTCAAGCCCATAGTCATTAAAAATTTAAAAGAAAGAATCGTGGCAAATCGGCACAGGGTCACGTACGTAATAGGCAAGCGATAGATTAACGTATATACAAGCGCCACTGAATGTTACCACGATCTCTAGCAACCACCCCATCCGCTGATACAGTGCTAGTGGAAGGGGCACATCCGAAATGAGGCCTTTTCCTTTTCCAGCTGGCGCTGTAGCGCGACCGTGTCAGTAGGCGCATAAATCTCCACATGCCAAGCGAACGCTTACCAATCGTTATATCACACACACATGTCGCTTCTGAGATGACGTATGACCTCTGTGAGTGTACAGGACTCGTCTTTAAAAGCGGAAAAGAGTAATGGTCCCCGAGTGCCGCGAGTTGAGAACGCAGTCACTCGCGACGTCAGTAAACTCTCGCTCTGTATATATTTAAACAAGCCGGGCATATACACGCTTCGCGCAAAACAAAAGCAAAACCACCGCACACACACGCACCCACCAGTACGTGCCTTACGTAACATCCGCAATCCGAGAAGAACAGGCCGCGAAAGCGAGCGTGCCCGGATCGCATATCTCGCCACCACACCCCGCGAGACCTCTAATCTCTCTCTGTCTAGTGCTCCCTTATCTCTCCGCTATCGCTTTTCCAAACGCCCGGCCACCGCTGACAACAAGCATTACCCGTGAAGGGGTCTGTGTGAGATAAGAGCGAATAAAAAAAATATGCAAGAAAAACCATATATACCAAAGGCATTAACGAGCCCTTCTCCAGCTTGACGTGTAAACAAACATACAACGCTCCCGCAGGGGAACATTGAGATGCGATCCAGCACACGCAACAACCACCACGCCATGCTCACATGGTGACTCCCCTCCCCCCTCCCGCTCCCATTTATGCCCTTGTGAGGTCAAAAGCCCAAAACAAAAGGAAGATTGAGAGAGCAAAACAAATAAATGAACGTGCAAGTGGAAAGTGCGCTCGGTTGATAAACTACAGTCCGTTTTAAAGTTGACTGTAGGTGTGGGCGCCAGCGCGTGGGTGGTGCGTGCGTGGTGCATGAGCCGCCGCAGCAGAGCATCCAATCGAGCGGTGCTGCTCCGAACGCGTGCATCGTAAACGAATGCTGTTGACCGCGCTGTGCGAGGGGGGCCACTCACCTCTTCCCGGTTTCGGTTGTTGCGAAATCGCAGTGTGCCCCGTTGTCGAATCTGCGAATACAGGAAAAAAAAAAATATAAGTAAGGTGTGGGACGAGAAGAGAGGGCGAGCTTCATTTTTTATTGAAAACCAAGGCAAATGAAAAAAAAAAAAAAACCCATTCCCACGCTTCCCTTAAACATGCACCCAAAAAAAAGGAAAGAAAGAAAGAAAAGGAAGTAGAACGAGGATTGCAGGAAGACCGTTATGACAGTGTCATGGGAATGTCTGCGTTGTTCCTATGTCGTTAAATACGGACGACTTTCGTGATAATTTCGTTGACGACCATGTCAACGTTTCCGTAGCAAGGTCACACCTTACTAGACATCACACATCAACCAGTCTCTTGGCCAAACACACGCACTTTTATTGGGACACGGATATGGCACCGAGCGTTGATACGTACAACTCGATATACCTCAAGGCAAAACGTATCACAGCAATCACATCATATCACAGCAAGGCTAAAGTAAATTTTTAAAAAATTATAAATGCGCCAGTAAAGGCCTATTCGTCTGTTTTCAAGAAACAGTTCGCCATGCGATTAAATCGCACTTTAGCAAGGATTGAATATGGCAATGCTTGCGCTGCCCACGAGTTCGCCATAGCACCTTCGAAGCTGAGTAGCCGATATAAGCAAACGCCTTGGCTCATCATGATTGTTTTAATGGTAATGGGCCAATTGTCGTTTCATCTACTTCCGTTTCCCTTCAACATTTCTACGTTTCAGTATGCTATTGTACGCAGTAGATTATCTCCCTCTCATTCTATGTGTGTTTGAGTGGGTGTTGCATGTTATACGTGAATTGTACACGTGCGTGCATGTGCTACGTTGCCCTGTGCCGCGCCGCTGTGCCCCCGTATTTCAATAAGGTCAAGCGTGAGGCCTCCATAGTATAGCGAGACCAACCCTGTTGAGCGCCTGGTCTCCGGTCATGTGACCCTCTCGGACGGCGAGCATCAGCTGCAGGCAGCGGTCGTCGGTCAGCAGCTCTTCGTCCAGTCCCGGCTGCTGTAGCCCCGACGATGGCGGAGACACTGCAGCAGAGAACAAAGCGCCAACCTTCAGCGAAAGGTCGCCTTCACGGAGGCAAATTGGGGTGTGGAAAACGAAGTGCGGTGACAGAGTGACAACAGAACGAAAGGGCGGGATTGATGGACAGACTACAGGAGACACCTGCATGTCAAAAGCGTCACTCGCCCTTCTTAGGAAGCAGTAATCGCGTAAAGATGGCAATAATCTGCGCGCAGCGCGCACGTCATGTGTCACTGGCTTTGTGGCCACATATGCAGTTCCTCGTTTCGAAATTACACGTATTGTTGTAACACGTCAGTCCGCGTACGTGCGTCTCAAGCCCCTTCTCCGTCTTCGTCTTGTGCGCACTTAGTTTCTGTCATCAAAAGCACATGCTAAAAGCAAGCAAAATGTATGTTAAATGTAATAAAAAACTATAAGAAAAGCTTTACAGGCATTTCCTGCTTTTCCAGCACGATATTTATTCGATTATGAGAAATGTACACGTAGTTATTCATATGACGCAGTTATGCCGTTCAACTCAGTGAACAGACAATTTTTTTAAAAGTCACAGCCTCTTTTTAATATTACAGAACTTTAAGATTTCACCTGTTCTTGAAAAAGAAATATCTTGAGGGCAATCAAGATGATTTACACCAAATTAATTGGCGTAAGATCTTGTTGCCGTGGTCGATCCGCAAACCAAGTGCAGCCAAACCTGAGTACATCGAAGTCGCATATATAGAATTATCCTTTATATCGAACCACCTTCGAGAACGACACTGTTTTGGCGTCGATGTACGAGAAAATCTATCGCTGCCTCGAACACAAAAATGGCCAGAACACTTCGTATGCCGAACATCAGGCAGCGTGAAACGCCACCAAGAAGTTGGCTTTTGCTCGCAGATAGGGCTTTCCCACATGAATTTGGGGGAGCGAGAGGTGTGATTAGGTGGGCGCCGAACGAGGACAGTACCAAATTACCGCTTGCAATCGCGTGGTTTATCCCGATGATTCTTCCTTGTCGTGCCCCTGTTGCGCTGTCTTTGTCGCTCATTTGCTCGGTCTGTCTGCGTGTGCAGTGTTTGCCGTTCTCCGCTCATGTTGGTGCCGTGAAATAGAAGCTCCAGCCGCACGCCTACCATATATGGCGGTCGTTTTAGACCTCTAAGTGCGAGCCTTAACATTGTCGTCACGTGAACGAAATGTTGCAAGTAGCACTGAAATGCCAAAAGGCTAGCCCTTTTATTGTTTTCTTTTAAAGTAAACTTTGCCACTATACAAGAGTGCGGTGTGGCAAAGCATCCACTATAGCCTTCACGAGACCGTGCTTGTGTGAATAATTACACACGCACGGCGTAATTACAAGTTTATTACGCCACCGCTTATTACAACTAAACAACGAATAAAAATACGGTGCCTACTCAACAAATACACATCAATTAGAAAGAAAGAAAGAAAGAAAGAAAGAAAGAAAGAAAGAAAGAAAGAAAGAAAGAAAGAAAGAAAGAAAGAAAGAAAGAAAGAAAGAAAGTGGTCCCCCGTTAGTTCCCAGGCCAGGCTAAATTTTTTGTCAGCATTGACGCTTTCATTTCTGACAAATCCGCGTGGATTTACTTGTAGCCTTGTGCTAAAAACAGATGTGTGCCAGTTTTCCCTTTCATAATCGTCACTCCACCATGCCAAATCCGACGAGTTGAAACTGTCACATATAAGGTATTATAATAAGTGGCTTGTTACACATAACAGGCCAAAGACAATGTGCCATGCACACGCGAGCGCATTATTTCGCGTATCGCTCTCCAATCGCCGGAAAAAAACCAGCTGTCGAACCTTCGACAAGCCACAACCGCGGGACCCCAATTTCCACTGAGCTGCCGTAGCAGACCGTACTTGAGGCGTGTGTTAGCTCATCGATAACCTGCAGGCAGCAGGACCGAATTTCAGCTGGCCACAACAGTTTGTTGCGGTCGCCTTGACACTCGTGTATATAGTATTTGAGCAGGAGGATTGCTCCTGCCCCGTACAGGCCTTCTACAATGGCAGTGCAGTGAAACCTACACCCCTTTCCCAGTGCAGTGTAGCAAACTGAATATTCTAGATGCGAAGCAGCTTATGCTCGGGCCTGTTCCGTCCCTGCGCCGTCCACAACCCCCACTGCACATGCGCAACATCTGGCCCAAGCTGGCAAGGAACGAGAACGCGCCCTCGCCCGCGAGAGACAACGCTGACGCAAGCAGCGTCTGCTAGCGAGTTTCTTGATTGAAAAAAAAAAAAAACCGACTTCTCGCGCTACACAACCCCATATATATAGGCACTGGATCTTGACCTGCAATGTAGTGCCGGTGGGAGATGTCTCTTGAACCATAAGTTGAACCATAAGGATTCGCAGCGTGCGCGTTAACTAAAGGTAATCCGGAACTCGGCACGATCTACGACGTGGGAGCGCAGGAACCTCATCAAGACCAGGAGCATAAATGACAACGCGTGTGTAAATATACACACACGTTGTCACTCATTTACATGCATGAGTGGGCAATGCCACGGGTAATTTACGGTGACACCGAACGATCCCCAGTGCTTCGCCCACTCGTCATGGTTCACTTCGTGGAGATGCGTGAATTTTTTTTTCCTTCCGGTTAAGCTCCCTGCCTTCCGCCCACCGTCCCTCGATCTCTAAACAGTCGGTCAACATTAACCTGGAATCTACTGCTATGTGTGGATAAAGCTCGCCTGATATTGGCGTCATATTATCGCCAATCGCTTAGCCAGCGTAGCACCCTGACTCAAACGGTTGTCGAAAAAAATAATACCAACGTGCCATCTGTCCCGGCAAGGACTTTACGTCCCGAGTAATTCTGCACGCATTATATAAGACGAGTGGGGCGACCGTTTCGATTATATAGCACGGTCGTCTGCAATCACACAAAATTTCGTCAACTGCGTGCGGTGTCGGAGAAACGATGTCACGTATCCGACAATCACTTGTTTATTAGGGGGCCGAGATCGGCTTGCGTAGTCCCTGAGGCGCGTGCGTGACACTTATATCATGTTTGTCTGATATGACATCGTACTGACCGCGATAAGGTCACGAATGGACACCGGGAAAGATCACCGACCCTCCGCATCCGTAGGTTGCCCTTCAGCGGCCGTCTAGAGCGGTGTAAGCTCAACGATTGAAGAAGAAAAAAAGACACAAGATAAGAAGGTCGTTTAGAATCATTGCAGGTCGGTCGTCACTTCGAAAAAAAAAAAAATCCATGATCGCCACTATTGACGCAAGTGAACGCCAATAAGTGCGCATATGAGGAAGAAGGGCATGAGTTCCTATATGTCCACAATGCGGCCAGTCTTTTTGCACAATTTCATCCAAACGTATTTGTTCCGCTAATATATTGAGTTACGTTATATTTCGCTTAACTTCTGATATTGAAGATAAAATGGCAATATGAACGATGATAGAGCTCCCGAAGAACATTTGTTTATCATTATAAACCACTTCAGCATTTCACTTTACTTTCCCTTTACACCGAACCTATAGGGCCTGTCTTGAAGGACGACTGTTTTGAAAGGCCAGCCTGACTGAAACGCGTTCTGTCCTCCCGCCGTGACAAACGAACAGTAGCACGATGTGACCTTACATATCTAACATATTACACCAAACGGAGTTGCAGTATAAACAATTATATAGACACACGCCACGGCAATGTGTCGGGACCGTGACGTCGATAAAGAGGCAACGCTTGACGAAACCTGCTACTTATGCGCAGAATCGAGCCCTGCATTGCACGAATAAACTGATCGCGATAAAGACTATATATATCCTAAGCAGAAGTACATCCCTTGAAACTTGGAAATATGCATCCTTTGTTTGGTATACTGTGAGCTGTCCGACGTCTGGCTCTAGGTTGTAAGGAGGCAAACACATTGATATTACAGTACAAAAATACGAAGAATAGATGAAGTCAGCAGATAAGATAAGTGTAAATCTGGAATTCTGAACAAAGTTCTCGAACTACAGCCTCGTTTACAAGGGCAGGCCACAGACAACCGTGCTGGCGGGCTCACTGTTAGAGAAAATGTAGCCGATACTTTTGCGAGTTTGGATGCCGAACTGAACGTTGACAAGTCCTCGGGGGCAAGAGAAGCACAAGAAAAAAAAAAGTTGAAAGAGAATGTCGAGAGAGATCTAGGTGAAAGAGAAATCTCATAAATTCTGCCAACTCCTTCGAATTGTATCAAAACCATCACAGTCGGAGTTGCGATAATATGCGTATAATACACCGATGAACAAGGGATAAACGTCATTAGCGGTTTTCGACAATGGTCATGTACATGCCTTCTTATATACTAACCAATGTAACCATGTCGTCGCTTCACCAGACGAAGTACCATACTCAGACTCTTAGCATACACTGTGCTTTGGAGAACTTTTTAAAAAAGGGCAGTGAAAGACCCACCACGGTGGTCTAGTGGTTATGACACTCGGCTGCACATCCGAAGGTCGCGGGATCGAATCCCGGCCGCAGCGGCTGCATTTCGATGGAGGCGAATGTTGAGGCCCGTGTGCTGTGCGATGTCAGCGCACGTTAAACAACTCCAGGTGGTCGAAATTTCCGGAGACCTCCACTACGGCGTCTCTTATAATCAGAGCTGGTTTTGGGACGTTAAACACCACAACTCAAATCAAAAGTTTACTCAGTCTTTAGACGAACGAAGTCACGCGCGCGCAGGCAACGAAGGCATAAGACCAATGCTGTATAACTGCATGTGCATGATGACGTTTCAGCCCATGAGGGCTGACATTCATTCTTGCCTTTGTAATTCGCAAGAACGCTTGCCTATGCATAAACTGCGAGCATGCATAACGTAATGCTTTCCCGAAACAGGGTGAGCAATATTTCGAAAGGAAATCCGACATTTTCCGCGTATGCCTTTAGTGACGTCCGCAAGCAAAGTATACTAACAAACGAACTCAAGCCACGGGGGGCGCGCTTTGCGTGAGCTAGTTGCAAGAGCATGTGTCACGAAAAATTCGATGCGTCAACGTGTGTATATGACAGCGGAAACGGGAGACCTCAATGTGTACACAGGCGACCGGAAAGCCTGGCTTGATCGCACACTAAAACGGTGCACACGCCTTATACACAATGAAGAGGTCATAATTGGTTTCACTGAGCCTAAACGCATCAAGCGCAGATCAAAGCCCGAGGCAAACGTGTGCCAATTAATACACTTCAAAGCGTCCGTTTAGCAGTACGCAAAACCAAGAGGTGTGTGGGCGTAACTGTACAGATGTCCGCATGAAAGCAAGGAGGCGCCAAACTGCCGAGTAATTATTACACAACAATATCATTTGCTTTGCCGAGAACGAAGTCAACGAAGAGCACAAGCAGAGCTTTTCAAACATTCGCTCACCGCTCACACCACTGCGCATGCGCGAGGCCCAAAGCTCGCCCCAAGCACTTAGAGTAAACAAACATGGCGGGGCCCATCAAAGCAACGGCTATCGTCTGGGACAAAACTGACCTGATTTCCGATTAACCGATGACGTTATCAACCAATAAATGGTGGCGTATGTATACATAGGCAATCGCTTTCTTCCAACTCACGCGCACAACAGTTGCAAAGGGTGCGCCGAATAAAAGGCAAATACCTGTATTAACTTTCAGTTTTTACTTATCATATATAGCTTGCCTTTCTGGCCTCCTTGGCGCTGAAATGGCGAGACGCAAACAACAAGCGCCGAACCCAATCCGTTAGCATACTCAAAGCGCTTTGGGGCCCCAAAACTATAAAGATGCTCCCTAATAATTCTTTGTGTTGTGCGTGCCAGCACCACCATGCATACGATCACAACGCACGCTGTAGCGGAGGGCTCCGTAAACTTTGACCACCCGGTGCACTGACAACGCACAGCACACAGGTCTCCATAGCATTTGCGCCACCGTCGAGAAAGAGACTGCTATACGGCCGGAATCGAATCCACGCCCTTCGGGTGAGGACTAAATTTTTCACGCGTTGCCAAACGCACCTTGCCACACTCGCCGTAGGAAGGCGCCAGCAAGATGGAGGCTTGAATCGATGAACAGATAGCTAGAAACGACGTAGAACAGGGAATGTCGCAGGCGGTTCTATAACTTGATTGATTTGTATCGATGCATAGATCGCTAAAAACGACGTATAGGACAGGGAATGTCGCAGGCTCCTGCGACATCCCCTTTCTACGTCGTTTTTAGCGATCTGTTCATCGATACTAATCAATTAAATTATAGAACACGTTAATTTGTGTCCGAATAATGCATTTCCATAATAATAGGACACACCATGGTTTTAATTTTTCCGGGTTTCTAAGCACAATATTTGAGATAGCATCAGGTGCCTATAGGCGCTTGTGAGCACATCACGTGATTAGCGCTCTCAAACATGCTTGGACAGAACGAGTGACGATGCACGCAGACAGAACATACTGGAAACGCCACAAAAGTTGATAAGACTCCGTCACGCCTCTCGACTTGTTTGTGCGCGCTCTCCGCGCGCATGTCAGATCCTTTGTTCGCATATGTATACGTACCTTCAAAGTCTAGATCCGCTTGCAATAAATATCCCCCTCTTCCCACCTTATAGTTATTGATGACGTGTTAACAGACACGAGACACGAAAGAAAGGAAAGCCGGACACAGCAAACGATATTTAGTTTTGCTATATCGTCTGTGGACAAGGATATCTATCTCGATAACGTATTTCCTAGCGCATGCTCTGTAACATTTTGGCGAACCTTACATTGCAAAAAGGATAAACTATTCGTTAATCAAAAGATGATAGCCACATCATTAATGTAAATGCCGAGGTATGGCACTTTAAATTCGTAAGCAAAAAATAAAAGAGGTGCAATAGCACTAGCTCGAGATGCTGCAGCACGTGCTATACTCTACTCTGATCAAGGTATCGTATTGGCTGCCAGGAGTTACGGTGCCACCACCCATCGGGAGCGTCAGCATCACGTGGTAAAGGGGATTTGCATAAATGTGCCATGCATCGGACAGTCTCTGGCCACACGATCACTTGCTTCTGACACGCTCTCCGCAAGCGCCTGCTTCCCAGGCTTTTACCATGAACTCGTCGTCGGGTCGATCCGCTGCCTTCAACAACACCGGACTCGTGAGTGAAAAGAACATTGACAAGGACGACCCGTCGAACGCCGCCAACAGTCGCGCCACCGGTGTGAGCGACGGGAACCAGTCGGCGCTTGCAGGGAACAGCGGTGACGATAACGGCAACACAGTTACTTCCACCAGCCACGTGCAGGCGCCCAAGCGGAAGCACAGCAACATCGAAGAGCCACCGGCCACATCCGGAGCCTCTGGAACCGGTTATGCAGCGAAGCCGAAACCCTACATCCAGCCGACCCTCGACCTCCCGGCAGTCATGCCGAGTGACCTCGCGGACTGGAGGAAACTCCTTATGCCCGGCTGGGCCAAGCTTCTAGGGAAGAAGGAAAGCCCAAGTTCCTTTGTCAAGGTTCTAGAGAAGAAGGAAAGCCCAAGTCCCTTTGTGCGCACCACAGTGCCGGAGAACAGGCCGCCCAGGATCGTGCACTACAACCGACACTCTTACGAGCCCGAGACGGTACTGCAGATAAGCTCCGAAGGCATGCTCATTCATCCAGCGCCATCGTTCCGGTTCGCAAACTTAGTGGACGACTGCCAGTACACGGCATGGCTCACCTTCACGGATTTGGAAGGTACCACATGTGTTGGCCAGTACACCCACCCGGAGACGCCGCGTCCCGGCGACATGTGGGAAGGGGAGGTGCTGACGTTCGATCGGCTGAGGTTGTACTCCGGAGACGGAAGCGGCAAGCGTAAGCGTCCGATCACTCTGCAAAGTGGGGAGCGTTACCGCATCGAAATCAGCATCGGAATGGTGGACGAGAGCGGGCACACCCTGTCCCGGTCAGTCGTGCGCAAGTTCATCGACTCCATCTTCATCGCGGCGAGCCTGAGCCCCAGCAAGAAGTCCGGCCCCGAACAGGGCAAGCACACCAAGTGACATTGCGTGTGTTCCTTTTTGGAACCAGAGACTCGAGTGTATATATTATCACCCAGACGACACGACCTTTCGTGAGAATAAAACTCAACATACCGCAGCCTGGCCGCTTTTTATTCCTTCCAATATATATATAGCATATTTTGAATTCACGGAATGATATTGACTTGGCACAAATCGACACTCGTCGCACCTGTGTTCACGTGAGGTTGCAGTTGAAGGATTGCAGTCGAAAGATAGTTCAGGCAGCGCATTATGTACGCTTATCACTACACTGACAAGAAGAAACATTGACAAGAAGACACAAGCAGGAAAATATTCAGATTTCAACGAAGTTTGTCGCAGAAACATTCCTGATGCAGTTCAGGCACTGAGGGACCCGTTTGCGTTCATTAACCTGCGCATTTAGGCGCCCCCCCGGGACGGCGCACAAGCGTTCACTTTCAACGCCAACAAACACGCCAAATGCGTCAGCCTTCGGTAAAGTGTCTGCAGCTTCTTTCACTTAAACGTGCTATTACAGTGTACAAGAATAGGATCCAATCGTGTTGAATTCAACGAGTGCTGTACAATGCGACACATTTAGTCTTAAGCTTTTGTCATATAGGTACGCTCTTTTTTAACAGCGATGGTGTTTAACTGCTCTGGGTCAAGCCGTCAGGGATCTGCATGAAATTATCATGTTCACGAAACCGTGCCCACCCACATCTTCTCTTGCGCTCATGCTCTCGTCCCAACTATAGATAGCTAACGGCTAGTATAGCATAGGGGTGGGGAAGGGCAGATATAATTAAGCTAATACTAAACAAATGAAGCCTAATTAGGTTAAGAATAATTAAGCGTAGCCTAATTCAGCTAAGACAAACCCAGCAAAACCATGTCGTTTCAAATCGACCAGCTTCGATTGCTGTGTTAATTCATGCGCGACTTAGCGCAAGCTCCGCAAAATGCTTTTTCCTTTTTCTAAGCTTGTTTAACGCGAACCGCATTTTAGCTTTCAACGAGACTTGGTGAGTCGTGTTTGCCCTAATGCGCTTCAGTGCTGTACCTCGCGCGGGGCTGTCCATGTATACATTGCAGCAGAAATAGCAGTGCAGGACCAAACCATTGAACTTGCCAAGATCAACATACGCTGCCAACACAGTATTATTTATTTATTTATTTATTTATTTATTATTATTTATTTATTTATTTATTTATTTATTTACTTACCATGAGGGCCATAAGGCATTGAAGAGGGGAGTGGTTACAATACAAGAATAAAAGTGGGGTGAATTCCAACAACACATTCCTTCTTCAGATCATAGAAATAAGTTAGTTCAAAAAATACACAAGCGAGTACAATGAGTGCAAATATCAGAGTAGTAGTTAACAAGATTTTTTCGCGAAACGTTAGCTATAGCAATGTGTAACCAGGAGGACTCGCTGTACTCGCTTGTGTATTCTTGAACTAACTTATTTCTATAACCTGAAGAAGGAATGTAGTATTTGAATTCACCCCACTTTTATTCCTGTATCGTAACCACTCCCCTCTTATTTTCAATGCCTTATGGCCCTGGTGGTATTATAAATAAATAAATAAATAAATAAATAAATAAATAAATAAATAAATAAATACCGTGTTGGCAGCGTATGTTCAACTTGGCAAGCTCAGTGTCTTGCAGTACTATTTCTGCTGCAATGCATACATGGACAGCCCCTCGCGAGGTATACAGCACTGAAGCGCATTAGGGCTAAACACGACTCACCAAGTCTCGTTGAAAGCTAAAATGCGGTTCGCGTTAAACTAGCTTAGAAAAAGGAAAAAGCATTTTGCGGAGCTTGCGCTAAGTCGCGCATGAATTAACACAGCGATCGGAGCTGGCCGACTTGAAGTACGACATGGTTTTGCTGGCTTCGTATTACCTGAATTAGGCTATAATTAGGCTTGATTTGTTTAGTATTAGCTTAATTATGTCTGCCCTTCCCCAACCCTATGCCATCCTAGCCGTTAGTTATCTATAGTAGTGGGACGAAAGCACGAGCGCAAGAGAAGAAAGCTGAGCGCGGGCACGGTTTCATGAACATGATAATTTCATGCGGATTCCTGACGGCTTGACCCAGCGCAGTTGAACACCTTCGCTGTTAAAAAAGCGCAATCCTATATGACAAAAGCTTAAGATTAAATGTGTCGCATTGTACAGAACTCGTTGAATTCAACACGATTGGATCCTATTCTTGTACACTGTAATAGCACGTTGAAGTGAAACAAGCTGCAGACACTTTACCGAAGGCTGACGCATTTGGCGTGTTTGTTGGCGTTGACAGTGAACGCTTGTGCGCCGTCCAGGGGAGGCGCCTAAATGCGCAGGTTAATGAACGCAAACGGGTCCCTCAGTGCCTGAACTGCATCAGGAATGTTTCTGCGACAAACTTCGTTGAAATCTGAATATTTTCCTGCTTGTGTCTTCTTGTCGATGTTTCTTCTTGTCAGTGTAGTGATAAGTGTACATAATGCGCTGCCTGAACTATCTTCGACTGCAATCCTTCAACTGCAACCTCACGTGAACACAGGTGCGACGAGTGTCGATTTGTGCCAAGTCAATATTATTCCGTGAATTCAAAATATGCTATATATATATATATATATATATATATATATATATATATATATATATTATATATATATATATATATATATATATTGGAAGGAATAAAGAGCGGCCAGGCTGCGGTATGTTGAGTTTTATTCTCACGAAAGGTCGTGTCGTCTGGGTGACAATATATACACTCGAGTCTCTGGTTCCAAAAAGGAACACACGCAATGTCACTTGGTGTGCTTGCCCTGTTCGGGGCCGGACTTCTTGCTGGGGCTCAGGCTCGCCGCGATGAAGATGGAGTCGATGAACATGCGCACGACTGACCGGGACAGGGTGTACCCAATCTCGTTGACCATCCCGATGTTGATTTGGATGCGGTAACGCTCCCCGCTTTGCAGAGTGACCGGACGCTCATGCTTGCTGCTTCCGTCTCCGGAGTACAAACTAAGGCGATCGAACGTCAGCACCTTCCCTTCCCACATTGCGCCGGGACGCGGCGTCTGCGGGTGAGTGTACTGGCCAACACATGTAGTACCTTCCAAATCCGTGAAGGTGAGCCATGCCGTGTACTGGCAGTCGTACACCAAGTTCGTGAACCGGAACGATGGTGCTGGATGAATGAGCATGCCTTCGGAACTTATCTGCAGTACCGTCTCGGGCTCGTAACAGTGTCTGTTGTAGTGCACGATCCTGGGCGGCCTGTTCTCTGGCACTGTGGTGCGCACAAAGAAACCTGGGCCTTTTGTCTTCTTGAGATGCTTGCCCCTCGGCATGACTGCCGGGCGCTCGAGGTTCGGCTGGATGTAGGGTTTCGGCTTCACTGCATAACTGGTTCCAGAGGCTGCGGAGGCTCCGGAGGCGGCCGGTGGCTCTTCGATGTTGCTGTGCTTCGGCTTGGACGCCTGCACATCGCTGGTGGAAGTAATCGTGTTGCCGTTATCGGCACCGCTGGTCCCTGCAAGCGCCGACTGGTTCCCGTCGCTCACACCGGTAGCGCGACTGTTGGCGGCGTTCGACGGGTCGTCCTTGTCAATGTTATTTTCACTCACGAGTCCGGTGTTGTTGAAGGCAGCGGATCGACCCGACGACGAGTTCATGGTAAAAGCCTGGGAAGCAGGCGCTTGCGGAGAGCGTGTCAGAAGCAAGTGAGCGTGTGGCCAGAGACTGTCCGATGCATGGCACATTTATGCAAATCCCCTTTACCACGTGATGCTGACGCTCCCGATGGGTGGTGGCACCGTAACTCATTGCAGCCAATGCGATACATTGATCAGAATAGAGTATAGCACGTGCTGCAGTATCTAGAGCTAGTACTTTTGCACTCTTTTATTTTTTGCTTACGAAGTTAAAGTGCCATACCTCGGCATTTACAGTAATGGATGTGGCTATCATCTTTTGCTTAACGAATAGTTTATCCTTTTTGCAATGTAAGGTTGCCGGCGTCATCAATAACTATAAGGTGGGAAGAGGGGGATATTGATTGCACGCGGATCTAGACTTCAAAGATACGTATACATATGCGAACAAGGGATCTGAGATGCGCACGCACAGCGCGCACAAACAGGTCGAGAGGCGTGACCGCACCTTATCAACTTTTGTAGAGTGTCCAGTATGTTCTGTCTGCGTGCATCGTCAATCGTTCTGTCCACGGAGAAGATTGGTTCCTCAATTTTCCATTAGCGCATACAGTGTGTGTAACTGAAGAGATAAGACACAGCGATAACTTTCCCACAGGTTCACCATGTCAGAATATGACTTGTCCATTGCAAGGGCGATATTTTTGCATGTTTTCCGCTTATAGTTGTTAAATCTGCATGTTTATTTTCTTTTAAGGCCAAGGTCTGCGAAATCGCCGAAAGAAACAAAGAAATCTGCCCTTCCTATCAACATCTGGAATATGTCCTTATCCAAACTGGGAAAACAAAGCGCTGATTGGCAAGGACGCCAATCTTCATCGCGTTAATCGCGCCTAGAGGACGTAATCTAGATTCGTCCAGCCATAAATGTGTGAATAGTGTGTAGAGCTCTTTTACACAGGATGGACAGCGACGACGTCTGGCAAGAAAGGGAATATTTATCCTGAACTCTGTTGCATGCCCGAGAGGGTGCCACGGAGCGACACGAGAAAGAGAAAAAACAAGCCAGGGGGCAAGACTGAAAGATGGGCGCTCGGGTAACGTGGGCTAGCGCGGGCAAAGGAGCCACCCAAGGAGGTCTAAAAATTTTAAAAAAAAAATTCTGGAGTCGAGATTTTGTGATAAAGGTGAAGCCGGCGGCCGCCATCTTACTCAGTGAATCGATTAAGAGCATCCAAATAGCACAAATTAAAAAGCGTTTTCCTCACCCTTCTTAACGCCTTTAAAGCGGTCAGCTTTGCTAGATAGACACTGCTTGATGTGCCTCTGTGCTACGGGTGCTGGGGTGAAACTTGACCATCGCAAAAATTCGTGCGCAATATCGTGGTACTGATGCTGGGTCAATGGTACTTTATTGATCCAAAACAATGCGCTTTTATCTTACAATTAGTCTAGAGTTTACTTGAAAAAACGCTTGAACTGATACTGGTTTCTGGACACTCTGCCAAGCTTTCAGGGCTGAACCATAGGCAAACGCCGGCTTCACCCGTCGCGGTGCCCCGCCACGGTGGTCTAGTGGCTATGGTACTCGGCTGCTGATCCGAGGGTCGCGGGACCGAATCCCGGCCACGGCGGCTGCATTTCGATGGAGGCGGAATGTTAAGGCCCGTGTGCTGTGCGATGTCAGTACACGTTAAAAAAAAACTTCCTTGGAGCCCCCTCGGCTGCCAGCGCGCGCAGCTGCAGGCAGACATAAGGCACTGGCGAAGAAGTTCCGGGAACAGTCCGCGCACGCGCTGGGACTGCCTACGGGGCACAGCACAGCACGTGCAGGTGCTGCCAAACAAAAGCCGTTATGACGTTCCGACGATCCGCGACAAATGCTTTCGCCCGGAAGTCGTGCAGCACTGCACTTGGAGGGGCGCGCGAAACCAATGCACTTGCTAAAGCGGAGGCTTGGGCGAGTCGGTTCATAATCGAAAAGTAAACAGTGCGACAAAAACAACTGCAAGGAAACAGACACACAGATACAGCGCTGTATCTGTGTGCCTCCCTCCTCGTCTTTGTTTTTGTCGCGCTGTTTATTCTTAGACGATGCACTTCGTTTAATTAGCACGTAAAACGCGCCAGGATTGTCGCGCCTCGCTCGAGTAGAACAGTTGTTTTATGCGATAGGATGCGGTAATCTTTATAGGAGTGCGGACACCTAGATCTCCGAATACGCGAATCGAATATGCAGCTTCGAATATCGACTATTAAAACAGAAATGTGCCTTCAGTGAGGATATAATTTCTTAACACGTAATGGCCTTTCCTGGGTTGGTGGTCTGTGCATGCGCGGCGTCGGTGATGAAACGGGCGCCGTGCTTATTATTTTTTTTTTTTTTGGGGGGGGGGGGGGGGGGGCGACACCCGTGCCAGGGTAGACGTGACACCTGGTGTCACACGGTTTCAAATCGTCCTGCACAATGAGTGCGATGACGGGCGTCTGCGACTGTCAACAGCTACGCTACAGAGGCCACTGTTGCTACGCGGTGGAGGATTGCGGAGGCTACGGGCCACTTGTTTTGATTTCGGCGATCGCCACCAAAGCCGTTATTCCTACGCTGGAAAAGTCCATAACGTTAAGAAAATACGTTAATAACTAACCAATGGAAATGTGTCACGGACTATCTAAACAACGTTCCCTTAGATTCCGTCATGTCTTATAAATATCTCGGTGCGCACATCACAAACAACTGAAGCTGGACCAGTCACGTAGAATACGTCATTAATAATGCTAATCGCATGCTTGGATACTTAAGACGTAACTTTTTCAAAGCACCATATATACGCTGAAACTGCTACTTTATAAGACTTGTGCGCTAGAAACTTGAGTATGCATGTATACGGTACTCTGGTCGTGCATGCTAATCTTGTCGCCTCGCTTGAACTATAGTACAAAAAAAAAAAAAAAAAACTCTTCGATTCATCCTCTCTTACTATAACCACTGCGTGTGTTACCTCGATGAAAAATAGTCTAGCACTCATTACATTGGATAACCGACGCAGAATCGCCCGTCTTTCCCAGTTTCATCAAGTTTTCCACCATACATTGATTAACAGGTTTGTTCATTGTGTGAAACCTGTTAAATTAACAGGATTTTATCTTGATTCTATTGCAGTTAAAAGTTCTTGTACGATTATGTTTATCCTGTATTAAACATCTGATGCGAATCCTACTTTAACTGTGTATGTTAACTTCTAGTGATCCTTACGTAAACTTTGTATACTGTACGTTTGTAGGTGTGTTACAATTGTGATCCTATATGCATATATGTGCTGTGAACGTTGTATGCTGCCTAGGTAAGGGTCTTCAGGGAGCTGCTTAGAGCAGCTTTTAGCCCTGAAGTCCATCCAGAATTTTCTGGTGAAATAAACTTTGATTGATTGATTGATTGATTGATTGATTGATATTGATTTCTGGGGTTCAACGTCGCAAAACCAGCTCTGATTATGAGAGACACCGAAGTGGACGTCTCTGGAAATTTCGGCCACCTGGGGTTCTTTAACGTGCACTGACATCGCACAGCACACGGGCCTCAACATTTCGCCTCCATCGAAATGCAGCCGCCGCGGCCGGGATTCGATCCCGCGACCTTCGGATCTGCAGCCGAGTACCATAACCACTAGGCCACCGTGGCAGGGCCATTACGTGTTAAGCAAGATATCTTTACTGAAGGCGCATTTCTGTTTTGATATTCGATACTCGAAGCTGAATATTCGATTCGCGCATTTGAAGATTTAGGTGTCCGCACTCCTATAACGATCACCGCTTCTGCTCGCATAACTGTTCTAGTCGAGCGAGGCGCGACAATCCTGGCGCGTTTTACGTGCTAATTAAACGAAGTGCATTGTCTAAGAATAGCCCCGCCACGGTGGTCTAATGGCTATGGTACTCGGCTGCTGATCCGAGGGTAGCGGGATCGAATCCCGGCTGCGGCGGCTGCATTTCGATGGACGAGAAATGTTGAGGCCCGTGTGCTGTGCGATGTCAGTGCACGTTAAAGAACCCCAGGTGGTCGAAATTTCCGGAGACCTCCACTATATACGGTGTCTCTCACAATCAGAACTGGTTTTGGGACGTTTCTGGTTGACAATTTTCTGGTTCTTGTAAGACCGAACCTAACGGGAAGGTACGAAACAATATCGGCTACTGGCAATTGAAACGATCGTATAAAAGTGTATCCCTTGCAAGCGTGGACACGAAGTTGCCGTGCAAAAACGAGATGCAAGAAGGAGAAGTTCGTTTTCCAATGAAAATAACCTCGACCGCAGATTAGTAGAAGGGACCATTCACCCATTCAGCAGCCGTCCCTGCCTTTTGCTTTCCTTGGCTTCTGGCCGTCTGTTTGTACACCGCTGAGTTCACTATGACGCGGTGCACTACCCAGAAAAATTTTTGGAAAGCTTTTGCGGTGCTCGTGCACCTTCGCTGGAACGCGCAGGTGTCAACGCGCTCAGAGTCAGAGCAGAAAAACACCCTGGGGACGAGACCCTTTGGATGCAAGATATTCTTGAGGGGACCGGAACTTTTAAAAAAACGAACAAACAAAGAACGTGAGAACACGCGCAGTTTGGGTATAGTTTGGGTATGTCTTGGTGTTATATAGGCACTATAGTTTGGGTATGCCTTGGTGTTATAAAGCACCACAAGATGTCGCGCGTGCCGACGTTTCTTTTTTTTTCTGTGTTTGTTTTTCTGCCTTTATGTTTTTTTCTTCTTTTCATTCGGTGAGGGCGCTCTAAAGGTGCCTGCCCGATACAAAGGGCATAACCACAAATCACCATCGTCATGATTTCTCTATCCATGCTGCCCGTCAACGCGTGATTGGCTGTTGGGCTGGTGCCTCGATTTGCACTCCTCCCCCTCCCGCCTCCCCGTTTTTGTACGCAGTGTCGGAGGGAGGGGGAAATCGCAAAGCTAAGCGTTTAGCCACATCCCCAGAAAGGGAAACACAAAGGAGCACCCTTTCCTGTTCAAGAAACACTATAAATAGACCGTAGTGTGCCCAGTGCCGTCGCTGGTCCCAGTGGGCATACTTCTCCGCCTAGTGGTAGGGGAAGCTGGTCTTTCCAGTCTCAGTCATGGATCCACCGTCGCGTCGACCTGTTACCCCGGTCAACACTGGACTCAAGAACGGAACTGACAACGGTCACCAGTCGGCCGTTCGCAACGGCTCCGTAGTGCCGGCGCAGAACGTGACGCTCCCGGAAACCGTGTGCCAAGAAGACAATAGCTACACGAGCTCCTGCAGCAGCATTTCTTCAGGTACGAGCAGCACTAGTGGCGATGACGGCGTAGGCGCGCCGACCATTGCCGCAGTCGTTGCTGTGGACAAGCCGGCGGCGATCTGCAGTCGTAAAAGGAGCAGCAGTAGCAGCAGCAGCAGCAGCAGCAGCAGCCGCAGTAGTAGCAGCAGCAGTAGTAGTAGCAGCAGCAGCACCGGTGAATTTGGCGCGCACGAAGCGGCGTCGGAATCGGAAGAGATCGACGTGGAGGCCGTGCCGTCCACCTCCGGCGCCGGTGCCGCTGGCCTTGCGGTCAAGCCGAAACCCTACATCCAGCCGACCCTCCAGATGTTGGACGTGCCGCGCGATTGCTCGAATTTGCTCACCTACCCCGATATTTGGGACAGGGTGCTTCGGGAAAACGAATACATCAAACGCCCCCAGTACTGCACCGTGCCCAAGACCACGGGACCACCAAAGATAAGGCATCATAATAGACACGAGTTCCAGCCTCATATGACACTGCACGTGAGTGACAAAGGCAAGCGCATGCAACCCGCCCCATCGTTTAAGTTCACAAACTTGGATGAAGACTGCCAGTACATGGTCTGGATCACGTTCACAGACTTGTCAGGGGTGTTCGTTGGCCAGATCACCCACCATGATTCGCCGCGTCCCGGCGACATGTGGGAAGGGAAGGTGCTGACTTTCGATCGCCTGAGGCTGTACCCCGATTACGGAAGCAGCCAGACTAAGCGTCCGGTCACTTTGAGAATCGGCGGCGATTACCGCATCCAAGTGAACATCGGAATCGTGGATGAGAGCGGGCACACCGTGTCCCGGTCAGTCGAACGAAAGCTCATAGACCCCATCTTCCACGCAGATGCCAAGCTGAAGGATGTAGGCCCGCCTCCGAAGGCATCCCGAGGTACGGCCCCTCCAAAGAAGCGCCGTAGGTAACGGTGCGTGTTCCTGCTACGGGCGTCGAAAGCTGAGCACCAACGCTGGGACCCGAACGACACGATCATGACGCGCGCGGTGAGAGACCCACATATCTTGGGCTGCCGAGGTTTCTTTCTTCAAAATTTGTTTTTTAACGCATCAAGTAACAACTCGGAGTGCCGCTAGTCGTTGACTCTAGTCGTTCGCGCACGTCTGAAATTTCTTAATGCTTGTTTAGATTGTTCAGTTTGAACAAGTACTTGCTCAGCCGGCATGGAGATGTCGGTCCTCATGAAGGAGCCAGAACTGTGACCAGAATGTGAGATAGCCAGAACGTGACCTGTGACGACACTGGAAATGCTGTTTTTAGGCGTTATTTTCCCTTCCTTATTTTCGAAAGCGGACGTATAACAAGTTTTCATGAGTCTCACAAGAACACAGGGAACTTATTTCTGTATATGACTTCCTATCGCAAACTGCATATCCGCAGCGTGCAGACGTAGAAATATTTGCACACAAGCTCGTTGCGTGGCGCTGTCCGTTAGCCGAAAACTCCTATCGACGGACGTCCCTCCTCAGTAAGTGCCTGCGCAAAGCTTTGTCTCTTCACTTATTGGCACTGTTGTGTTAAACATTAGAAGTGTTGTAATTTGCCCGGTACATTCAGCTGCAAGCATGCCAATGAAGTTTTGCTCATTCTTCTCTTGGTTTTTTTTTTTTTCTGCAAATGATAATTATTTCTGTACGATCCATCTCATGCGCAACTAAGGTGTCCCTGTGTATGACACCGAGCTCTGCTCTCTTGACAGTGCAGGAGTACAGGCTGTACCATTAATGTCACAGGAAAGAACCATTCAAGCAGCAGCAGATAACCTGCGTGTTACTGACAAGGCGAACGTGTCTCGGCTCAGCGTCTGTTTTTCTGTAAATACGCACAATTGTTCCACTCGCATATATTTAAAAGCGACTGCCAGCGCCTGTTACTAGCTGTTATAACAGCTGCGCAGTAGATGAGCTGTGATTCTGGTCATTTTATGTTTTCCATCACCACATCAAAAAAAAAAAATCATGTGATGTCAAAGTGAACGTGTCTCGTTTGAGCGTTGGTTGCCATGTAAATATGCCCAAGTGTACCACTCGCACATATTAAAAATCGACTGTTAGTACCTGTTATTAGCTGGGATAACAGGTACGCATCCATGAGTTGTAATTCTGATCATTGTATGTTTTCCATCGCCGCACGAAAACATTTTTCATGTTAACGTTAACGATGTCGTGTATATGTATGCCCTTATATTACATTAATTGTATTCAAAGCGTGCGTTTGACTTTCGAAGCGTGTGGTAACAAAGGGGCGGCGTCTAAAACTTTCTTCTTTTTTTTTTCACGACCCATATGCCCTGTTTTGTACAGCTATTTTTTCTTTATGTATCCAATAAATTCTGCAAAAAAAAAAATGAAACATCGCTCTGTGTGTGTCTTTATATCTGTGTAGCGTACGCACGTGCATGGCTGCGTACATGTTTGAGTGTGTACGTATACTACGATTAGCAGATTGTGACCCCGCGGTCAGATAAGACATCAAAAATTTCATCGCGATTAGTGAACCAACAAAAGGAACAACCAATATTATCTTTGTCCTACATTCGGGCAGGATGGTCCCGCCCGAATGCTTCATTTTTGCTGTAAAGATTTTTCTTGGCAACACATTAGCGATTCCGGCAATGGAGTAAGTTTTCTCAGTGCAGGCTTCTTTGCCCCGCCACGGTGGTCTAGTGGCTGTGGTACTCGGCTGCTGATCCGAGGGTCGCGGGATCGAATCCCGGCTGCGGCGGCTGCATTTCGATGGAGGCGAAATGTTGAGGCCCGTGTGCTGTGCGATGTCAGTGCACGTTAAAGAACCCCAGATGGTCGAAATTTCCGGAGCCCTCCACTACGGCGTCTCTCATAATCAGAACTGGTTTTGGGACGTTAAACCCCACAAGTCAATCAATCAATCAGTGCAGGCAGGTAAGGTTTTGGCAATAAATGCCAACATGCCCGGGCTTTTTTCGAGGCTACACTGCGGAAGTTGAGACCGTGTCTGTACCTAGCAAACGGGTTTACGCGGTGAACTAGAAGCATTCGTTCACAAAAAAAACCTGGAATGTAAGCGCGTTCACCTCTCCACATTCCACGAAACCCGAGCACAGCAAATGAGTCAAAAATAACTGCAGGTACAGGTCTAGGTGGGCCTAGCGGGCTTTAGGTCCACCCTCAAAGGTAAGAACACGCGGTACGTACAAAAAGGAAAAGGGAGGCGTTGGCCGGAAACAATAGCCACTCCTGATACATTGCAGCCGCACAGTTGGAAAGTATACTGATAGGTTTCTGGCGTTTTACGTCCCAAAACCACGATGTGATCACGAGAGACGTCGCGGTGAAGGGCCCAGGAAACTTCGACCACAATGCACAGTACATGAGGGCCTCAACATTTCGTCTCCATCGAAATGCAGCCGCCGCGGGCGGGGTGCAAGATATCCTTTTAGAACTCTTCCTGACAGTGCTGCGGAAGCTAGAAAACGGAAACGCTTGCTGGTGCGCGCGCCAGACAAAAAAAAAAAAAAAAAAGAGGTCTTACTTTTTTTATAGACTGGAAGACAAGCTTACCCTCCTTGCTCAAGTAAACCAAACGTCACTTATTATATTATTCCGAAACTAATTAACTTCATGGAAAGTTGTAGGTAAATTAATTTAACGTGCAATTTCGAAGAAATTTTCTCTCTCTCTTCTTTTTTTTTTCTTTCAAGGATGCAAAGCGAGTTTTCTGCTCGCATTTTTTCCGCACATGAAAAGCGCACCTGCTGGCCCGTGCGAGGCCACAAACTCGGCTTCTTCGTTCTCCAAGAAAACGTGCCGGGTATGGCAAAAGGTCAAAACTGCCCAAGCAGGCGGTTTCCCATGCGTGTACGAACTGTACACTGTCAAAATAGCCCGAGCAGGTGGTTTGCAATGTGTACGCCGCTCTAAGGATTGATTCGTGGGATTTACCGTCCCAAAACCAGCTGATTATGAGAGACGCCCCAGTGGAGGTCTCCGGAAATTTCGACCACCCGGGGTTCCTTAACGTGCACTCACATCGCACAGCACACGGGCCTCAACATCTCGCCCCTCTCGAAATGCAGCAGCCGCGGCCGGGATTCGATCCCGCGACCTTCACATCAATGCTGCTCTAAGGAGCCGTCAGTGTACGAGATCGTCGTTAGCAGTGAATGAACTATCGCCTTAATCAAATCCGAAGTTCCGCGAGAACCCCTGGCGTCGTAACGCGAATTTGTAGAGGCTTCGCTCATACGTAGCCTTTGCTCCACTGCCTCCGCTGAAACCATTCGGTGAGCCCCAAGGCGTTAGTACTCAACCACTGCACATTGGAATATGAAAAAAAGGAAACGATTGCGCCGAACTCTCAGAAGTTATTTCACGCGGAAAGCAAACCGCTGCGAGAAAGAAAAAAAAAATCTAGAAACGATGGTCCAGCTGCTCGCTTTCCCATATCTTCGTATTCTCCCGGGTGTCAAAGGCATGTCGCGAAAAAACACCCGGACAGAGTGGAGGGTGAGGGATCAGCAAGATAGCGTGGCTGACGAGTCTAGCGAACCTGATGGGCACTTGGTTGGTCCATATCATCGTCATAAACGACATCTTTTTCTACCACTTGCTCATCTTCTTATTCCGATCACGTGTCATGGCGACGACATGTTACGTGATTTCGCTTGATATCGAGGCCATACAAGGTTATGCTGGTGGTGGTGGTGGTGGTGAAAACATTTATTAATAATAAAATGGTTACAGAGAGGTTCTTCGGTTAAGGCCCTATTGGCCTCTCCCTTCACAGCATTAGGTGACCTTGCCTATGAACCAAGCGATGCTGGTAGATGTAGCATCGCTTGGTTCATAGGCAAGGTCATTTTAAAGTCATAATTCGTGAAGCGAAGACCTTAAACAGCATCGCTGTAAAAAATAAAGAAAAAAAACAAGAAGGGGGGCTGGAGGGTTGAAAACACATAATCTTTAGCGACAAGAAAAGGAAAAAAAAAAAGCCAGACAGTGCACAACATATTAGAGAGAGAGCGCAAGTTGTTAAATGGTTTGTATTGATCACAGCGTATACTAAATCCAGTCGCATTTGTGCCTCGTTTGGCCTAAAGTCCCTGCATACAGGGACATTAGTTTGGCCTGGAGCCTCACGAAATTTGTGTGCTCTGTCGATACTCAACCACAGCAGCCGACTTTGCGTGCAACGTAGTTTCCATGGTCCCCACACGTCAGGAAGCCACTTGCAGAGGAAGAAAAAAAAAAGTGGGAGTGAGAGAGAGAAAGAGACTGACGGACAGCGAGGAACGAACGCGCTGGCGGGGCTTTTCGGTACGAGAAAGCTCAGGGGGCGCGTAAAGTCGCACTCTGCGCTTAAATTTCACGGATTCCGAAACATTTTGAGCGACCTCGTTGGCAAGGCAAGGCACTCAAGCATGAAAGGAATTCCATAATTCCTTGGGAAGCTGTCTCTGCAAACAATCGGACAGTCGTAAAAAAAAAAAAAATTCCTTAACGACTGAACCACCCCCGAACGAAACCTGCTTCCTGACAAAGTGCACGGTTTTTCGTAGAGCCGGGGAAAAAAAGAAAAAGATAGAAAGAAATACGTGACAACCACGAAGTGTCAAACGCCATGAAATGCAGCTTTAGCGAATGACAGCAACGACACAGGGGTGAAAACCAAGATACACGAGTCTTCACGGGACATCAAACCTTTTCAAACGAACTACCCAGATATTGATTCGACACGGTCTCTGTGACACACGATTAACTTCTGCGAAAGAGAACCGCGCTTGCACGCGGCGACTACCGCCACGTGTGTCAGTGTCGTCTCGTGCGAGGAAAGTTGAAAAAAGCCTAAAAATCCGCGCACATGGTACCACACGCTGCCGCGTGGGCCCATGCACCTGTCCAGAAAGTTGGGCCAGCCTCGTCCTGTTGACTTCTTCAGTCTTCCGTGGTTCAGCTGCTTCTCTTTCTTCCACGCGGGCACCCGCGCCGACCAGCTATTCGAACAAAGAAAGGAATGTAACGACGTGTGCCTCCAAGTTCGTCAGAAAGAGCTGGGCCATAGCAGCGCGATCGGGCATGCGTTTCTGGTTTCGCGGTCTCTCCTTCTTTGCTCAGATGCCACTGCAGGAAGAAGCCCTCTTCCGGTGACTTCTAGTTTTCTCCCACAGAACCACGCAAATTTCAGCGTTAAAACGACATAATAATAATAATAATAATAATAATAATAATAATAATAATAATAATAATAATAATAATAATAATAATAATAATAATAATAATAATAGGTTTCTTTTAATAGAGACTGATTCAGAGGTTATTGAGACGCACTACTGCTCCACAATCAACGTGTGCGATATTATACACGACTGTAGCGCTATTATGCAGTTGGCTGCATTTGTGTAAAGCTCGCGGCACGCTTTCTTTTTATATTTCGGGTCTTGCTCACCAGGTACAGCCAGTAGTCGAACACCAGGGCAAACCGTATATGCGAAACTTTCGATCTTCATCCCTTGCCGTTTTTAAACGTGCACCTCAGTCTAAATACACGGTTGCTCTTGGCATTCTACCTCGATGCAAGTGCCATTTCGACGGAGGCGAAATGCTGAGGCCCGTGTGCTGTGCGATGTCAGTGCACGTACGTTAAAGAACCCAGGTGGTCGAAATTTCCGGAGACCCCCACTACGGTGTCTCTCATAATCACAGCTGGTTTTGGGACGTTAAACGCCACGAATCAATCAATCGATGCAAGTGCGCCCACCGCTGCAGGAAATCGAACAGGCGCCTTGAGACTTATGTAGTCAAAGAGTTCGAAGGAAATTCGGTCTGGTGAGGCCACATGATGAAGACGCCCTTGCGTTCTATCCGCTCCTGGAATCAGCAAAGCTCTAGGCCGCATCTTTTCAAGGTACGACATTCTCTTTGTCCGCATGCTGCAAAAGAAACCCAGAAATGCGCTTGTTAACGCGAAAGATCGATGAGACAGCAAGATCTATCGCGGCGTTGTCTACAAGATACCGTTCTCGGGCTGTAGTTCCAGCTGCCCCATCGGCGAAACTGGGAACTTGACCAAAAGATTAAAGCAGCATCAAAGGGACGCCCGCAGCAACAACGCAGCGTCGAAAGCCCCGACCCAAGTACGCTGATAAGCATGGTCACTGTGTATCGATATGCTGCAAGGACACCGCCTGCGTTACATATCCTATCAGACGCGATCAATCCGGCATGCTAAGGAATGAGTCAGCGTACGTGCCGCTTAAGAAAAAAGAAAGAAGATATATGATACTCTATCAACAAAGCGGCGAGTACAAGGCGATGTGTGGATTCGTCGTGGCATTATTTCCATATCTCAGCCCGACAAAGGGCTTCAATGTCAGCCTCTGTGATTTCTTGACCACCGAAAACTGATACAAATCGAGTCATCTAGAGTAAAGGGCGCAAAAGAAAAGAAAAATAAAGAGACAGAGAAGCGATTCCTCACTTTCGACGACTGCTGGCTTGAAGACAACCAACATGTCAGTCGGCTTCACGAACGTGTTAGTGTAAAAAAAAAAAGCGCACTCAATGTGGATGTGGGTACTTCGTTCCGAGTGTCGCGTGCTGTAATGTACGATGAGCATGTGGGTGGGCTGCCTAGTCCGGCAGTCCACTGGTCGTTGCTGCCGCGCTGGCTCTCTCCACCAGCGAATACTAGGGCTCAGGCTCACCGCTGAGCAGAATGGCCTTCACCTGCCCCTTGACTGACTGATTGAAAGGCGACTCAATGCACACAGCACGCGACTGGCTTTTCTGCCAACTCAGATCAATGCCCCAGGTCGGAGGTGCCCATGGATGGAGAATCATTCACCGCATGTTGCCGCACTAGCTAGGTGGTGTGAGCGCCGTTCTTTAGCAAGGAAAAGTGAGGGCCTGTGAGGCACCAAGCCTGGCCAACGTTGGACATGCGTGGATTAAGAATTCAAGGTAGAACAGCTGGCCACATACGCCACGGCAGTGCGCTGCAGTAACGACGATAGCAAATACACGGACTTCGCGATACAGTGCAGAAAGCGACGCGTTGCATCGCGGAGGCTGTCCACGTTTGCGCTTATTTCGTTTCGACAGCGCGCCGCCCGTCCGAACACAACGCCTTTGTCGTGTGGTTACTGAGAAGTCCACAGTAAAAAGAGCATAATGCACGTTTCCAAAACACCGGAGACGTATGCTCTGCTAGCAGCGCAGGGCACACTATATTGTGGTGCTGAGTTAATTATTTAATACTAGGGACTCATGGTGCCCTTCCACTCAGCGTGGTCCATACAAGCACACAGAAAAGTGGCAAGGAAAAAGAAAAGCAACAACCAAGTTTTTTTTTTTTCTTGCTTTCAGGTGAATTCCAGCCTAGAATTCTTTTTCATGGAATGCTTTTGCTCGCTCAAGGTGCTTTTACCTTGTCCATCCAAAATTTTACACGGCCACATACTAGCACAGCTGCATGAGAACCACAAAAGCAATGTCCCACTGGTGTACAATGAAAAAGAGGACCAGCTGGAATTCCTTAACATACACTGAGAACCCACAGAAAACAGGCCACCAGCATTGTTGCATCCATAGAAAAGCGGCCCCGGCGGTTTGGGTGCTATCCCGCGACCTTTGGCTCTGGAAGGGGTGGAAGGCCAGGTCATATGCTGCATTTCTTTGTTATATATACAGTTATTTTCGGGGGGTCTCAGGGTTGAGGGCACCTCGTTCGTTTTGTTGCCCACACCGCTCTCCCCTCTTCTTTGCTCGCGGGAAGTCCCTGGGAGGAACACAAAAGAACCCAAGGCATGTACATCACGGGCGCCCTGTGATCCCGGCTACAGCAAATCTGCAGACAGAGATTGTTTACGAAGGAAATTAGGTTCGGTGTGCACCGTTGAGGACAGCTAAAGCATTCACTGGGGAAGGGGAGTGAAAGAAGAGGGTAGAGACCACCTTCATGAGACAAGACAGGACGGTTGAGGTGTCCTCCTCGACGAGAGACAGTTACTATCCTGTGCTTTTCTCTTCTTTTCAAATAAAGAATCTCTCTCTCTCATTATCCACAGGATGCAAAGGGAGCCTGTCAATCAAACCAAACGAGAGTGGGACAATGCTCTTGGACGGAATAGTGGGAGACAAACGCCTACATGGGATACCCCAGTGCCAGGAAGCCAAGGAGGGGCAGGAAAGAACTGCAACAGGACCAGTGTTTAGTGGAAGCAGCCCCTCCTGTGGTGAGTCGGTGCTAATCCGCGGACTGGAAAAATGTACTAAAAAGCTTCCAAGCGCGAGACCTTGGATAGGGTTGTTGCTAGGGGCGCCACTGGACTGAAATGGAGGCACCGTATTGGCCGCGGGGAGTTACACAGTCGCCATCTGGCGGGAGCACGTGGTGGACTGGGCCACCCGCTCACCAGTTCCTTGCACTCCTCGCGAAGTTGCGGTAGTCTTCTGGCATCGCCTCCGTGATGGCATCGTCGCGCCAAACTGCTATCGCCGCTGGACCCCACAGTGAAAGCGATACTGAGAAGGACGATGTGTACAGTGCTGCGAACGGCTACGCAGCGCTCGTGGGCGACTGGAAGGCGCTGGAGACAAGCAGTGAAGATAGTAGCAGCAGACTTAGCTACAGCAGCGACAGCGTAAACAACGATGTCGATGCACACACGGCCGCGTCCCAGTTGGAGAACCTCAAGGTCACCAGTGCACCGCCAGTCGCATCGCCCGCGTCCAAGCCGAAGCACAGCAACGTTGACAAGCCACGGGTCGACGCGCCCGGACCCTCAGGAGCCAGTTCTGCCAGCGGTGGAGCCAAGCCGGAAGTCTACGTCCAGCCGACCATCGATTACCTGACCGAGCTTCCAAAGACGAAAAAACGTCCAAATTTCTTTGTGCGTACCACCGTGCCGGAGGGCAAAGGACCACCAAAGATGGTCCACTGGAACAGACGCCATTTCCTGCCCGAAATGGAACTGCAGACAAGCCCGGAAGGCGCGTTAATGCGGCCAGCGCTGTCATTCCGGTTGACAAACTTGGTGGAAGACTGCCAGTACAATGCTTGGCTCACGTTCACTGACTTGAAAGGGAAAACTTGTGTTGGCCAGTACGGCCACCCGCAGACGCCGCGTCCCGGAGCCATGTGGGAAGGGAGGGTGCTGACTTTCGATCAGCTGATGCTGTACACCGATGATGGAAGCGGCCAGCCAAAGCGCCCGGTCACTCTCAAAAGCGGCGAGCGTTACCTCATTCAAATGAACCTCGGCCTCGTGGACGAGTACGGGCGCATCTTGGCCCGGACGGTCGTACGTCAGTACGTCCATCCCACCTTCCTCGCAGTGGGGCAGACCCCCAGCAAGAAGTCTAGTCACGGACATGGCAAGCGCTCCAAGTGAGGTCCATACTGTTTTTCGCAACTGTTAAATGAAGCGTGACTGATACGAGCCATGTATTCGTAGCAATAAACGCAATGCATCCTGCTCTTACAAGGTGTGATTTTTTTTTTCAAATTTATTTTTCATATACAGAATGACCTCTCGTTTGCCAATCGCGGACGGCCGATCATGAGTGCTAGCTGATTTCTTATCAAAGAGCGCCCACTGCTAGCGTGTAGACATCTGGCTATTCTCTGGTAGATGCACAGATTCGTACGGTTCAGCGGGCGTGCGCTGTATAGCCAGGAAATGATAAGCAGAGTCTGGTAAACGCAGTTTTATTTCTCAGTGAATAAACGTGCATTGGAGAGTTTTGACATAGTACGCTTTGTTACGAAATAGGGGGCCTAGCGGAAGACACGGGGTCCGTTGGCATCTAACCGCTGCCACCACTGTTGCGAAGGGCGGATGGTGGGGTACGGGGACTTTGGTAGCCCCACCGCTTCGAAGAGGCGCTGGAGTGAGGAGCCAGGATCGACGACAGGTCGAAGAGGACTGAGAAAAGACTTTATACAATAATTTACATACTCCGCGGCCGTGTCTCCGTCAAGAGCTCTTGACACGGCCGGGTCTATGTGAGCATTTGGCGGTGCACCCAGATGCACCCGCTTTTCTACCCACGTTGGGTTGCTCCCTCCTCGCTCTTTCCCACGCAGCAGCTGGAGTGCGGTACTGGTCTGTGATGCCGGGGGGGTCCTCCCAATGTCCCCTGTTCATGGTTCTCGTCGACCGGCGAGTTTGCTTTCGAAAGACGTCAACAGATGACGCACGAACGCCTTCTGGGAATGCATGCTACGGGGTCGGTCGCTGGTGGAACTGCACGTGCTGGCAGGGGAATTTGAGGCACAACAGCTTGAAGAGTACTAAATAAAGTTTAGCCAACTTAGTGAAATATTACCCTGTCATAGTGCGAAGGTCCGGAATATCCCAATATGTTTGAGACACAGACCGTACTGTGTTGATGTCCCTGCCAGTTTGATACCTAGCCCGCCACACCGCTACCAAAAAAAAAAAAAAGTCCAGACGGCCAACAAGATAGAGAGAAAGAGCGCAAGGAGTTAAGAGGTGCGCGTTGTGTACATTGTTTTATATATATATATATATATATATATATATATATATATATATATATATATATATATATATATATATATTGAGCCACCCACGTTGGCCGATGTTTCTTTGTTTACTTATATATTTGTTTGTTGTTTTGCCTATTTGAATAACTCTGCCTTTCCACTTGTATTCGGATGGCCGTCCTCCTCATTCGACTTAAACTTCTGAGGAAGGCTGGTCCTCCAGCCGAAACGTGAGGAATAAAGTTTGTAAGTGTTAGCATTGCAGTTTACTTCAAGGTTACTATAATTTTGTCACGGCACCGCAGCGGATCTTTTATGCAGTGTAGTTTCCACGGCCACAACGCCAAGAAACCACTTGCAGAAAAAAAAAAAAAGAAAGTAGAGAGAAATGGACAGAGAGGAACGAACGCGCCGGCGTGCCTTCTCGGTTTGAGAGAAAACCGAAAACTCTGGGAGCCCGCGAAAAGTCACTCCCTGCGCTTGCATTCCACGGATTCCAAAAAAAATTTGGTCATACAGGTGCAGGAGGCAATGCGCTCAAGCATGAAGAAAGAAGAACGTGACAACAAGGAAGTGTCAAACCACCAAGAAATACAGCTTTAGCAAATGATAGCAACGACACAGGGGCGAAAACAAGCTACACAACGAGAACGGAAATCTGGGCGAGTTGGTGATAATTCATATTGACCAGCTTACAGGGCAAACGGGGACGCTCGTGTTGTCACCTTGTCTTTCCTTCGTCTTCGTCCCCGTTTGCGCTGTAAGCTGGTCAATATGAAGCTACACAAGTCCCCTAAACTGGAAATAAAACCTTTTCCAACAAACCACCTAGAATTGATTACACACGGGTGCTGTGACACGCGATTAACTTCGGCGAAAAGGAAGCGCGTTTGCGAGTAGCACCACGTGTGTCAGTGTGGTCTTGTGAGATGAAAGTTGAAAAAAAAAAAGGCCCGTGCACGGTGGTAAGAAGAAGAGTGGTTCAAATTTAAGGAAATAGGCGCATATTTCTGCATTCGGTAAAGGTAGCACAGCTCAGCGCCAAATGGCACCATCCTAACACCGTGGGCCCATGCACCAGAGGCGAAAGCTGGGCCATCCTCGCCCCTGTTGGCTTCTTCAGTCTTCCGTGGTTCAGCTGCTTCTCTTTCTTCCACGCGGGCACCCGCGCCGTCCAGCTATTCGAACAAAGAAAGGAATGTAACGACCTGTGCCTCCAAGTTAGTCAGAAAGAGCTGGGCCATAGCGGCGCGATCGGGCAAGCGTTTCTGCTTTCGCGGTCTTTCCTTCTTTGCTTAGATGCCACTGCAGGAAGAAGCCCTCTTTCGATCACTTCTAGTTTGCTCCAACAGAACCAAGCGAACTTCAGCGTTAAAATGAAATAATAATAATAATAATAATAATAATAATAATAATAATAATAATAATAATAATAATAATAATAATAATAATAATAAGGCTGATTAAAAGGTTATTCGAGACGCACTACTGCTTTACGATCAACGTGTTCAATGTTATTACATGACTGTACCGCCATTATGCAGTTGGCTGGATTTGTCTAAAGGTCGCGGTATGCTTTCTTCTTATATTCGGGTCTTGCTTACCAGCTACAGCCAGTAGTCGAAAACCAGGGCAAACAGTGCTTGCTAAACTGCGGATCTTCATAACCTGCCGCTTTTGATTGATTTGTGGAAGTTTACGGCCCAAAAACCAGATCTGAGAGACGCCGTTATGGATGGCTCCGGAAATTTCGTGCACATGGGGTTCATTAACGTGCGCACAGATATCGCACAGTACCCAATGTCAGCAAGTGTTCCAAGCCCTATATTTTCAACACACGACATTCTCTTTGTTCGCATGCTGCCAAACAGACCCAGAAATATGCTTCTTAACGCGAGAGATCTATTAGACAGCAAGATCTATCCCGGTGTTCTCTACGATATATCGTTCCCAGGCTGTAGTTCCAGGTGCATCGGCGAAACTGGAAACGCGACCAAAAGATTAAAGGAGCATCAAAGGGACGCCCGCAGCAAAAATGCAGCGTCGAACGCCCTCCCCCCGGACAATCACTCTGATAAGCATGGTCACTGTGTATCGATATCGATATGCTGCAAGTACACCGCCTGCGGTACATATCCTATCAGACGCGATCAGTCCGGCATGCTAAGCAATGAGTAAGCGTACATGCCGCTTCAGAAAAAAAAAAAGGAAAAGGATATGTGATACTCTATCTATAAAGCGGTGACTACAAGGCGATCTGTGGATTCGTCATGGCGCTATTTAGATGTCTCTTCGCGACAATGGGCTTCAACGTCAGCCCTTCGGGCTTCTTGATATGAACGAGCGAAATCTAAACTGATACAAATCGAGTGACCTAGAGTAAACAGCGCAAAAAAAAAAAAACGATAAAGAAAAAGACAGGAAAGCTGATATGCAGAAGCGGTTTCTTACTATCGACTGCTGGCTTGAAGACATCAAACATGTCAATAAGCTTCACGAATGTGTTGGCAGTAAGAAAAAAAAAATACGCATCAGATGTACCTGTGTGTACTTCATAATGCAGAGGGTCGCGCGCTATTCCGTAAAATTGGTAGCCAAATGTCACTGGCTCCAGGAGAAACGCAGATCACAATGGAGGTTTGGTATCTATGTCGAAGTTTAACTTTCTCAAACAGTGTTTCTTTTACATGTTTGACACATTAAGAGTGGCACAAGGAGGTAATTATCTTTTCGCCAGAGAAATGACGTGGCTCGCGACATAATGCATACACGGCGTCTGCGTTTCGATGGGGGCGAAATCCTAGAGGCCTGTGTGCCGCGCGATGTGTGAGAACGACAGGCGGTCGAAATTTCCGGAGACCTCCACTACTTCGTCTCTCACAATCATATCGTGGTTTTGGGACGTTAAACCCCAGAAATCGATCAGTCAGCCGACATAATGCATACCCCGAAAAAAAAAAAAATCCCGGAATATCCGATAAAAAAAAGACGTTGGAGTTGAATCGAACTTACCTATTTCACTAACGCAGAGGTAGACAGCGCGTTTTCTTGCATTCAGCCTCCCAGTGGGATGGGAATACCGGCAAACAAATATTAAAAGCAAGCAAACAACACTACGAAAAGCAGCCTCGCATGTAAAGACGACTGAGAAGAGACACCACGCTCATTTCAGCGTACCACGACTTCTGGATGGTGGAATGCGGCTGGCTCTTTCTATGTTCTTTTTTTTTTTTCCAGCTCAGATCAATGCCCTTGATCAGTCGTGCCGATGGATGAAGAATCATTACTACGTTGCCTGGAACTTTCGCATGTCACACGTTATCGCCACGCCACCGCCTCTTGCCACAAGCAGCTGGATGGTGTGAGCGCATTCTTTTGGCAAGGAAATGAGAGGCCTTGTACGGCACCAAATATAGCAAACGTTCGACATGTACGAATTAAGTATTTAAGGTAGAACAACCGGCCACATACGACGCGGTCCTGCGCTGTAATAATGACGATAACCAAGACACCGGCTCCTTGACGCAGTTCATAACGCGACGCGTTCCATCGTGGAGGCTGCCCATGTTTACGCCTGTTTCATTTTGACACCGCGCCTCCCGTCCGAACACAACGCCTTTAGCCCTGTGGTTATTGAGGACTTCAGAATAAAAAGAGCATAATGCACGCTTCCAAACACCAAAAAGGTATGCTCTACAAGAAGCGCAGGACACACGAAATCATGAAGCTGAGTTAATTATTTAACACTAGGGACTCATGGTGTCCTTCCAATCAGTGTGGTCCATACACAAGAAACATAAAAAAAAGCAAGAACAAAGTTCTTTTTTTTTTTTTGCCTCCTGGTGCACTTTCCAGGGAACAATTCTCTTTCATGGAATGTTTTTGCAAGCTCAAAGTGCTTTTACCTGGTCCATCCAAAATTTTGCAAGGCCACAGCTGGAAGGCTAACATTGACAAGCCACGGGTCGCCGCCGCCGGACCCTCAGGAGCCAGAGCTGCCAGTGGTGGAGCCAAGCCGAAAGTCTACGTCCAGCCGACCATCGGTTACCTGACCGACCTTCCGAAGACGAACAACCGTGCAAATTTCTTTGTACGTACCACCGTGCCGGAGAACAAAGGACCACCCATGATTGTTCACTGGAAAAGACGCGATTTCCTGCCCGAAATGGAACTGCGGACAAGCCCGACAGGCACGTTCATGCGGCCACCGCTCTCATTCCGTTTGACAAACTTGCTGGAAGACGGCCAGTACACTGCTTGGCTCACCTTCACTGACTTGAAAGGGAAAACGTGTGTTGGCCAGTACAGCCACCCGGAGACGCCGCGTCCCGGAGCCATGTGGGAAGGGAGGGTGCTGACTTTCGATGGGCTGATGCTGTACACCGATGATGGAAGCGGCCAGCCAAAGCGCCCGGTCACTCTCAAAAGCGGCGAGCGTTACCTCATTCAAGTGAACCTCGGCCTCGTGAACGAGTACGGGCGCATCCTGGCCGAGACGGTCGTACGTCAGTACGTCCATCCCACCTTCCTTGCAGTGGAGCAGGCCCCCAGCAAGAAGTCTAGTCGCGGACATGGCAAGCGCTCCAAGTGAGGTCCATAGTGTTTTTCGCAACTGTTAAGTGAAACGTGACTGGTACGACCGATGTATTTGTAGCAATAAACGCAATACATCCTGCTCTTACAAGGTATGATTTTTTTTCAAGTTTATTATTAATATACAGAATGCCCTCTCGCTTGCCAATCGTCGACGCTCGATCACGAGTACTAGCTGATTTCTTATCAAAGAGCGCCCACTGCTAGCGTGTAGACATCTGCCTATTCTCTGGTAGACGCACAGATTCGTACGGTTCAGCGGGCGTGCGCTGAATAGCCAGGAAATGATAAGCAGAGTCTGGTAAACGCCGTTTTATTTCGCAGTGAATAAAAGTGCATTGGAGAGTTTTGACACCTAGCCCGCCACACCCCTACCAAAAAAAAAAAAAAAAAAAACAGTCCAGACGGCGAACAAGATAGAGAGAAAGGGCGCAATGAGATTTTGCGCTGGTTTGCGCTGTGTACACTGTTATATATATATATATATATATATATATATATATATATATATATATATATATATATATATATATATATATATATATATTGCGCCACCGACGTTGGCCGATGTTTCTTTGCTTACTTATATATTTTTGTTTGTTGTTTTGTCTATTTGAATAACTCTGCCTTTCCACTTGTATTCGGATGGCCGTCCTCCTCATTCGACTTAAATTCCTGAGGAAGGCTGGTCCTCCAGCCGAAACGTTAGGAATAAAGTTTGTAAGTGTTAGCATTGCAGTTTACTTCAAGGTTACTAAAATTTTGTCACAGCACAGCAGCGGATCTTTTATGCAGTGTAGTTTCCACGGCCGCCACGCCAAGAAACCACTTGCAGAAAAAAAAAAATAAAACAAGAAAGTAGAGAGAAATGGACAGAGAGGAACGAACGCGCCGGCGTGGCTTCTCGGTTTGAGAGAAAACCGAAAACTCTGGGAGCCCGCGAAAAGTCACTCCCTGCGCTTGCATTTCACGGATTGCAAAAAAAATTTGGTCATACAGGTGCGCGAGGCAATGCGCTCAAGCATGAAGAAAGAAGAACGCGACAACAACGAAGTGTCAAACCACTAAGAAATACAGCTTTAGCGAATGAGAGCAACCACACAGGGGCGAAAACAAGCTACACAAGTCCCCTAAACTGGAAATCAAACCTTGTTTCCAACAAACCACCTAGACTTGATTCGACACGGGTGCTGTGACACGCGATTAACTTCGGCGAAAAGGAACCGCGTTTGCGAGTAGCACCACGTGTGTCAATGTGGTCTTGTGAGATGAAAGTTGAAAAAAAAAAAAGGCCCGTGCAGGGTGGTAAGAAGAAGAGTGGTTCAAATGAAAGGAAATAGGCGCATATTTCTGCATTCCATAAAGGTAGCACAGCTCAGCGCCAAATGGTACCATCCTAACACCGTGGGCCCATGCACCAGAGGCGAAAGCTGGGCCATCCTCGCCCCTGTTGGCTTCTTCAGTCTTCGGTGGTTCAGTTGCTTCTCTTTCTTCCACGCGGGCACCCGCGCCGACCAGCTATTCGAACAAAGAAAGGAATGTAACGACATGTAATAATGACCATAACCAAGACACCGGCTCCTTGACGCAGTTCATAACGCGACGCGTTCCATCGTGGAGGCTGCCCATGTTTACGCCTGTTTCATTTTGACACCGCGCCTCCCGTCCGAACACAACGCCTTTAGCCCTGTGGTTATTGAGGACTTCAGAATAAAAAGAGCATAATGCACGCTTCCAAACACCAAAAAGGTATGCTCTACTAGAAGCGCAGGACACACGAAATCATGAAGCTGAGTTAATTATTTAACACTAGGGACTCATGGTGTCCTTCCAATCAGTGTGGTCCATACACAAGAAACATAAAAAAAAAGCAAGAACAAAGTTCTTTTTTTTTATTTTTTGCCTCCTGGTGCACTTTCCAGGGAACAATTCTCTTTCATGGAATGTTTTTGCAAGCTCAAAGTGCTTTTACCTGGTCCATCCAAAATTTTGCAAGGCCACAGCTGGAAGGGAACCACAATAGCAAAGTCATGTCCCACAGCCCAGCTGGTGTACAAGGAAAAAAAGAACCAGCTGGAATTCCTTAACCTGCACTGAGAAAGCACAGGAAACAGGCAACCAGTTTTTTTCCATCCATAGAAAAGTGGCCACAAGGGGCTGGGGTTTGATCTGGGGACCTTTGGCTCAGCAACTTGTGGAAGACCAGGTCAGGTGCTGCATTCCTTTGTTACAAAGATTTATTTTGGGGGGCCTCAGTGCTTAAGGCAACTCCCACTTATGTGGTTTTGTTGCCCACCTCCAGAGACATCTCCACTCTCTTGCTCAGCTGATGCAGCTGTGAGGAACACAAAAGAACACAACACATGGAGGCACATGTGCCCTCTGATCTGGACTACAACATGTTTGCAGAGATTGTTTAGGAAGGAAATTAAGTTTGGAGTGCCAGGTGAAGGACATCTCAACTAAAGCATTCACAGCAGAAGGAGACTGAAAGAAGAGAGTAGAGACCACTTTCATGAGACAGGTGATTATCCACACCATGGAAAAGGGGGCAGTCAAACAAACCAAAGGGGAGTGGGACAATGCTCTCAGACAAAATAGTGGGAGACAAACACCTACATCAGATACCCATGTGTCAAGAAGCCAGGGAGGCACAGAAAAAAAGAAAATGTAACAGGTGCAGCGTTTAGTGAAAGTAGCCCCTCTTGCTGTGAGTGGGTGCAAATCCGCGGACTGGAAAACATACCAGAAAGCTTGCAAGCACATTGGATAGAGTTGTCGCTAGGGGCGCCACTGGACTGAAATGGAGGCACCGTATTGGCCGCGGGGAGTTATAGAGTCGCCATCTGGCGGGAGCGCGCGGTTGACGTGGTACGACTGGGCAACCCGCTCACCAGTTCCTTGCACTCCTCGCGAATTTGCCGACGTATTCTGGCATCGTCTCCGTCATGGCATCGTCGCGCCAAACTGCTACCTCCGCTGGTCCCCACAGTGAAAGCGATGCTGAGAAGGACGATGTGTACAGTGCTGCGAACGGCTACGCAGCGCTCGTGGGCGACCGGAAGGCGCTAGATACTAGCAGCGAAGATAGTAGCAGCCGACTTAGCTACAGTAGCGACAGCGGCAACAACGATGCCGATGCACAGACGGCCGCGTCGCAGTTCGAGAACCTCAAGGTCACCGGTGCACCGCCAGTCGCATCACCCGCGTCCAAGCCGAAGTACAGCAACGTTGACAAGCCACGGGTCGCCGCCGCCGGACCCTCAGGAGCCAGTGCTGCCAGTGGTGGAGCCAAGCCGAAAGTCTACGTCCAGCCGACCATCGGTTACCTGACCGACCTTCCGAAGACGAACAAACGTGCAAATTTCTTTGTACGTACCACCGTGCCGGAGAACAAAGGACCACCCTTGATTGTTCACTGGAAAAGACGCGATTTCCTGCCCGAAATGGAACTGCGGACAAGCCCGACAGGCACGTTCATGCGGCCAGCGCTGTCATTCCGGTTGACAAACTTGGTGGAAGACTGCCAGTACACTGCTTGGCTCACGTTCACTGACTTGAAAGGGAAAACGTGTGTTGGCCAGTACAGCCACCCGGACACGCCGCGTCCCGGAGCCATGTGGGAAGGGAGGGTGCTGACTTTCGATCACCTGATGCTGTACACCGATGATGGAAGCGGCCAGCCAAAGCGCCCGGTCACTCTCAAAAGCGGCCAGCCTTACCTCATTCAAATGAACCTCGGCCTCGTGAACGAGTACGGGCGCATCCTGGCCGAGACGGTCGTACGTCAGTACGTCCATCCCACCTTCCTTGCAGTGGAGCAGACCCCCAGCAAGAAGTCTAGTCGCGGACATGGCAAGCGCTCCAAGTGAGGTCCATAGTGTTTTTCGCAACTGTTAAGTGAAACGTGACTGGTACGACCGATGTATTTGTAGCAATAAACGCAATACATCCTGCTCTTACAAGGTATGATTTTTTTTTTCAAATTTATTATTAATATACAGAATGCCCTCTCGCTTGCCAATCGTCGACGCTCGATCACGAGTACTAGCTGATTTCTTATCAAAGAGCGCCCACTGCTAGCGTGTAGACATCTGCCTATTCTCTGGTAGACGCACAGATTCGTACGGTTCAGCGGGCGTGCGCTGAATAGCCAGGAAATGATATGCAGAGTCTGGTAAACGCCGTTTTATTTCTCAGTGAATAAAAGTGCATTGGAGAGTTTTGACAGAGTACGTTTGAAGAGTACTAAATAAAGTTTAGCCAAGTTTGAGAAATATTACCCTGTCATAGTGCGAAGGCCCGGTATATCCCAATATGTTTGAGACACAGTCCATAGTGTGTTGACGTCCCTGCCAGTTTTTACACCTAGCCCGCCACAGCCCTACAAAAAAAAAAAAAAAAAGCCACAAGGCAGACAAGGTAGAGAGAAAGAGCGCAATGAGTTAGAGGTTTGCGTTGTGTACACTGTTATATATACATTGATATATATACATTGCGCCACCCACGTTCGCCGATGTTTCTTTGCTTATTTATATTTTCTTGTTGATTTGCCCCTCTGTACAACTCTGCCTTTGCACTTGTATTCGGATGGCCGTCCTGCTCATTCGACTTAGACCTCTGAGGAAAGGTGGTGCTCCAGCCGAAACGTTAGGAATAAAGTTTGGATCTGTTAACATTGCCGTTCACTTCAATTTTACTATAATTGTGTCACGGTAACCAGAAGAAAATCTTGCTGATGTAATTATATATATATATATATATATATATATATATATATATATATATATACGCGCGCGTGTGTGTGTGTGTGTGTGCCTCATTTCGCGTCCGACACTGAATCACAGCAGCGGATCTTTTATGCAGTGTAGTTTCCACGGCCTCCACGCCAAGAGAGAGAGAACAACTTTATTTCGCAAAAAAAGAAATTCACGGAGGGTACAGTGCTCAGGCGGTGCCTCGCCGCCA
Source organism: Hyalomma asiaticum (assembly GCA_013339685.2). Taxonomy (NCBI): domain Eukaryota; kingdom Metazoa; phylum Arthropoda; class Arachnida; order Ixodida; family Ixodidae; genus Hyalomma; species Hyalomma asiaticum. The sequence continues at coordinate 89,356,652 of CM023486.1, read as the reverse complement.
CCTCTTCTGCTCCCCTGACGGCGTGGAGTTGTTTCTCCAGGCTTGAGTCGCGGAGTACGGCGTCCTATGCTCCAGGCGAGGGAGTGGTCAGGAGATCGGGCGGGGGTGGGTCATCGCGGCAGTCCCAGAGTATGTGCGCGAGTGTGGCGACGGACCCGCACTGTGAGCAGTGCGGGCTGAATGATTCGGGGTAGATACGACTGAATAATTGTGTGCATGGCAAAGAATGCGTTTGGAGGCGGCGCCCCACGATTTGCTGGGATTTCGTGAGTTCCTCCACGCCAAGAAACCACTTGCAGTAAAAAAAAGAAAGTAGAGAGAAATGGACAGAGAGGAACGAACGCGCCGGCGTGGCTTTTCGGTTTGAGAGAAAACCGAAAACTCCGGGAGCCCGTGAAAAGTCACTCCCTGCGCTTGCATTTCACCGATTGCAAAAAAATTTGGTCATACAGGTGTGCGAGGCAATGCGCTCAAGCATGAAAACCATTCTATGGTTACTTGGGAAGTTGTCTCTTTGCAAACAATCGGACAGCCGAAAAAAAAAGAAAACATTCCTTAACGACTTAGCCATCCCGAAGGGAACCTGCCACCTGCCAAAGTTCATAGTTTTAAGCACAGCCGCGAAAGAAAAAGAAAGAAAGAAAAACGTGACAACAACGAAGTGTCAAACGCCAAGAAACACAGGTTTAGCGAATGACCACAACGACACAGGGGCGAAAACAAGCTACAGTCTCCACTGGACATCAAACATTTTCCAACAAACCACCTAGAATTGATTCCACACGGTTTCTGTGACATGCGATTCACTTCGGCGAAAAGGAACCGCGTTTGCACGCCACGACTATCGGCACGTGTGTCAGTGTCGTCTTGTGCGAGGAAAATTGAAAAAAAAAAGCCTAAAAACCCGCGCACATGGTACCACACCCTACCGCGTAGGCCCATGCACGTGAGCAGAAAGTTGGGCCAGCCTCGTCCTGTTGGCTTCTTCAGTCTTCGCTGCTTTTCGTTCTTCCACGCGCGCACCCGCGCCGACGAGCTAGTCCAAGAAAGAGAAAGGAATGTAACGCCGTGTCCTTCCAAGTTCGTCAGAAAGAGCTGGGCCATAGCAGCGCGATCGGGCATGCGTTTCTGGTTTCGCGGTTTTTCCTTCTTTGCTCAGAGGCTACTGCAGGAAGAAGCCCTCTTCCGGTGACTTCTAGTTTTCTCCCACAGAACCGCGCAAATTTCAGCGTTAAAACGAAATAATAATAATAATAATAATAATAATAATAATAATAATAATAATAATAATAATAATAATAATAATAATAATAATAATAAAGGCTGATTAAAAGGTTATTCGAGACGGACTACTGCTTTGCGATCAACGTGTTCGGTGTTATTACATGACAGTACCGCCATTACGCAGTTGCCTGGATTTCTCTAAAGGTCGCGGTATGCTTTCTTCTTATATTTGGGGTCTTGGTCACCAGGCACAGCAAGTAGTCGAAAACCAGGGCAAACAGTGCTTGCTAAACTGCGGATCTTCATAACCTGCCGGTTTTGATTGATTTGTGGGAGTTTACGACCCAAAACCAGATATGAGAGAAGCCGTTATGGATGGCTCCGGAAATTTCGTGCACATGGGGTGCTTTAACGTGCACACAGATATCGCACAGTACGGAATGTCCGCAATGTTCCAAGTTTGTCGGCAATGTTCCAAACAGACCCAGAAATATGCTTCTTAACGCGAGAGATCTATCACAGCAAGATCTATCCCGGTGTTCTCTACACGATATCGTTCGCAGGCTGTAGTTCCAGGTGCGTCGGCGAAACTGGAAAGCGCGACCAAAAGGTTAAAGGAGCATCAAAGGGACGCCCGCAGCAACAAGGCAGCGTCGAACCCCCCTGAACAATCACTCTGATAAGCATGGTCACTATGTATCGATATCGATATGCTGCAAGAACACCGCCTGCGGTACGTATCCTATCAGACGCGATCAGTCCGGCATGCTAAGCAATGAGTAAGCGTACATGCCGCTTCATAAAAAAAAAAAAAAAAGATATCTGATACTCTATCTATAAAGCGGTGACTAGAAGGCGATGTGTGGATTCGTGATGGCGCTATTTAGACATCTCTTCGCGACAAAGGGCTTCAACGTCAGCCCTTCGGGCTCCTTGATATGAACAAGCGAAAAGTAAACTGATAAAATCGAGTCACCTAGAGTAAACAGCGCAAAAAAAAAAAAATAAAGAAAAAGACAGGAAAGCTGATATGCAGAAGAGCTTTCTTACTATCGACTGCTGGCTTGAAGACATCAAACATGTCAATAACCTTCACGAATGTGCTGGCAGTAAGAAAAAAAAAAAAGACGCACCAGATGTTGGTGTGTGTACTTCATTATCCTACAGCATCGCGCGATATTCGGTACCTTTGGTAGGCAAATGTCACTGGCTCCAGGAGAAAAGCAGATCACAAAGGAGCTTTGGTATCTGTGTCGAAGCTTAACTTTCTCAAACAGTGTTTCTCTTACATGTTCGACACATTAAGGTTGGCACAAGGAGGTAATTATCTTTTCGCGAAAGAAATGACCTGGCTGGCGATATAATGCATACACGGCGTCTGCGTTTCGATGGGGGCGGAATGCTAAAGGCCTGTGTGATGCGCGATGTGTGAGAACCACAGGCGGTCGAAATTTCCGGAGACCTCCACTACTTCGTCCCTCACAATCATATCGTGGTTTTGGGACGTTAAACCCCAGAAATCGATCAGTCAGCCGACACAATGCATACGCCGAAAAAAAAAAAAAGAGCCCTGAAACATCCGATAAAACAAACAAACAAAAAAAAACGTTTGAGTTGAATGGAACTCGCCTATTTCACTAACGCAGAGGTAGACAGCGTTTTCTTGCACTGAGCCTCCCAGTGGGATGGGAATACCGGCAAACAAATATTAAAAACAAACAAACAACACTACGAAAAGCAGCCTCGCATGTAAAGACGACTCAGAAGAGACACCACGCTCATTTCAGCGTACCACGACTTCTGCTTGGTGGAATGCGGCTGGCTCTTTCTATCTTTTTATTTTATTTATTTTTTTTCCAGCTCAGATCAATGCCCTTGATCAGTCGTGCCGATGGATGAAGAATCATTACTACGTTGCCTGGAACATTCGCATGTCACACGTTATCGCCACGCCAGCGCCTCTTGCCACAAGCAGCTGGATGGTGTGAGCGCATTCTTTTGGCAAGGAAAAGAGAGGACTTGTACGGCACCAAAGATAGCAAACGTTTGACATGCACGAATTAAGTATTTAAGATAGAACAGCTGGCCACATATGACGCGTTCCTGCGCTGTAATAATGACGATAACCAAGACACGGACTCCGTGATGCAGTTCATAGCGCGACGCGTTCCATCGTGGAGGCTGCCCATGTTTACGCCTTTTTCATTTTGACACCGCGCCTCCTGTCCGAACACAACGACATTAGTCGTGTGGTTACTGAGAAGTCCACAATAAGAAGAGCGTAATGCACGTTTCGAAAACACCCGTGAGGTATGCTCTAATATAGCAGCGGAGGACACACCACATTATGGCACTGAGTTAATTATTTAATACTAGGTACTCATGGTGTCCTTCCAAGCAGTGTGGTCCATACACAAGGTGACTTCAAAAAAAGAAAAGCAAGAACCAAGTTCTCTTTCCTTATTGTTTTGCTTCCTGGTGCACTTTCCAGGGAAGAATTCTGTTTCATGGAATGTTTTTGCAAGATCAAAGTACTTTTACCTGGTCCATCGAAAATTTTACAAGGCCACAGCTGGAAGGGAACCAAAAAAGAAAAGTCATCATCCACAGCCCAGCAGGTGTAAGAGGAAAAAATGAACCAGCTGGAATTCCTTAACCTGCACTGAGAAAGCACAGAAAGCAGGCCAGCATCTTTTTCACATCCATAGAAAAGGCTGCCACAGGGGCTGGGGTTCTGTCCCATGACCTTTGGCTCAGCAACCCATGGAAGACCAGGTCAGGGGCTGTATGCCTTTGTTACAAAGATGTGTGGTTTTGTTGCCCACCTCTACCCACCTCTCCACTTTTTTGCTCAGCTGATGTAGCTGTGAGGAACAGAAAAGAATCACAGGTGTGCAGGCACATGTGCCCTCTGATCTGGACTACAGCATGTTTGCAAAGATTGTTTAGGAAGGAAATTCCTTTTGGAATGCCAGGTGGAGGACATCTCAACTAAAGCATTCACTGCAGAAGGAGACTGAAAGAAGAGAGTAGAGACCACATTCATGAGACAGGTGATTATCCACACCATGGAAAAGGGGGCAGTCAAACAAACCAAAGGAGAGTGGGACAATGCTCTCAGACAAAACAGTGGGAGACAAATGCCTACATCAGATACCCATGTGTCAAGAAGCCAGGGAGGCACAGAAAAAAAAAATGTAACAGGTGCAGTGTTTAGTGGAAGTAGCCCCTCTTGCTGTGAGTGGGTGCTAATCCGCGGACTGGAAAATGTACTAGAAAGCTTGCAAGCACATTGGATAAGGCTGTCGCCAGGGGCGGCACTATACTGAAATGGAGGCACGCTATTGGCCGCGGGGAGGCAGAGTCGCCATCTGGCGGGAGCGCGTGGTTGACGTGGTACGACTGGGCCACCCGCTTACCAGTTCCTTGCACTCCTTACGAAGTTGCGGACGTCTTCTGGTAAAGCCTCCATGATGGCATCGTCGCGCCAAACTGCTACCTCCGCTGGACCCCACAGTGATAGCGACACTGACAAGAACGATGTGTCGAGCGCTGCGAACGGCTACGCAGCGCTCATGGGCGACTGGAAGGCGCTTCAGACGAGCGGTGACGATAGCTGCGGCAAACTTGGCTATAGCAGCGAGAGCGGAAACAGTGATGCCGATGCACAGACGGCCGCGTCCCAGTTGGAGAACCTCAAGGTAACAGGTGCACCGGTAAGCGCACGGCCCGCGTCCAAGCCGAAGCACAGCAACGTCGCAAAGCCACCGGCCGCCGCCGGAACCTCAGAAGCCAGTGCTCGATTCAAGCCGAAAGTCTACGTCCAGCCGATCCTCGAGCGCCCGGCAGACATGCCGAGCGATCATGCGGCGGAGGCGAGACACGAAGGGCACGCCTCGTCCAAGCTTTCCAAGAAGAAAGGCCCAAATTCCTTGGTGCGCAGCACAGTGCCGGAGAACAGGCGCCCAGGATCGTGCACTTCAACAGACACTGTTACGAGGCCGAGACGGTACTGCAGATAAGCTCCGAAGGCATGCTCATTCATCCAGCGCCATCGTTCCGGTTCACAAACTTGGTGGAGAACAGGCCACCCAGGATCGTGCACTTCAACAGACACTGTTACGAGCCCGAGACGGTACTGCAGATAAGCTCCGAAGGCATGCTCATTCATCCAGCGCCATCGTTCCGGTTCACAAACTTGGTGGAGAACAGGCCACCCAGGATCGTGCACTTCAACAGACACTGTTACGAGCCCGAGACGGTACTGCAGATAAGCTCCGAAGGCATGCTCATTCATCCAGCGCATTCGTTCCGGTTCACAAACTTGGTGGAGGACAGCCCACCCAGGATCGTGCACTACAGCAGACACTGTTACGAGCCCGAGACGGTACTGCAGATAAGCTCCGAAGGCATGCTCATTCATCCAGCGCCATCGTTCCGGTTCACAAACTTGGTGGACGACTGCCTGTACACGGCTGGGCTCACCTTCACGACCTTGGAAGGTACTATAGTCTGTTTCAGGAGTCCCGTGCAACAGAGGCAACATAGCCAAGGCTACGAGGCCATCGAGCGCAGAATTCTTCCGAAGCGAGACGTAACGCCATTGTTCGGACACGCACACCCCGCTTCATCTGCCTCCTTCCAGGGCTACAGCCGTTACTACTGCGCCCGCCACTGGCTGCAGCAGTGGCGTCCGGTCACACTGCAAAGAGGCGACCGTTACCGCATCCAAATCAACATCGGAATGGTGAACGAGAGCGGGTACATCCTGTCCCGGTCAGTGGTCCGCAAGTTCATCGAAGCCATCTTCTTCGCAGCGAGCCTGAGCCCCAGCAACAAGTCTGGCCCCGAACACGGCAAGCACACCAAGTGAGGTCCAGCGTGTGTTTCGCAACTGTCAAGTGAAACGTGACCGATCCGGACCGATGTATTTGTAGCAATAAACCCAATATATTTATTTTAACATACAGAATGATCTTTCGCCTGCCAATCGCCGACACTCGATCATGAGGGCTAGCTTATTTCTTCTCAAAGAGCGCCCACTGCTAGCGTGTAGACATCTTGCTATTCTTTGGTAGACGCAGATTCGTCCGGTTCGGCGTGCGTGCGCTGAGTAGCCAGAAAATGATAAGCAGAATCAGGTAAACGCCGTTTTATTGCTCAGTGAATAAAAGTGCATTGGGCAGTTCTCACACCGTACTTTTGAAGAGTACTAAATAAAGACAAAGTTTAGCGAACCTAGAGAAATTTTACCCTGTCGTAGTGCGTAGGGCCGGAATATCCCAATATATTTCAGACGCAGACCACACTGTGTTGATGACCCTGCCAGTTTTGACACCTAGCCCCCGCTCCTCTACCAAAAAAAGAAAAAAGGTCCCCTCTCGCGTATTTGAGCAGTAGGTCTTGAACAAAATATCCTAGAAAATATTTCACTTTGTTAGTTTTCTTGTCAGTATCTCGGTATCTGTTGCGTTAAAGAACGTCCACCTTTACCAACTTCTAACAAGTTCACTCACTACGGACAAATGTGCGCTTTTTAAGTGATCCAAGGCGGGGTTACGTGAGTACATATCAACATCGCGACCGGCGTATACCGCATCCACAACAAACCGATCAGCACCGAAGCACTGTAAAAGAAGTGTGGCGCAGACGCTAATTATTAGGAGAAATTTTCAATAGATGCAGAGATAGAAAAAGAGAAAAGTGGCTCCACACCGATGTATTGTTACTAGACAAATGACTGCGAGGCGAGATCAACTCGTTTAGAAGTGCTTAAAGGGGCACTGACACCAAAATTTTCGTCTGCTGTTTTTTCACTGCAATACGTAGCTGGGGACCTGTTAGCCATGACACGGCACATCATTTGCTCCAGCGCGCGTCAGATAATTATTTGCGGCCTGTTTATTATCCACTAGTTTCAGTTTTGGTTTGGGAGAGCTCAAAGAACGACGAGGCTGGATGGATGGATAGATGGATGGATGGATGGATGCTATGAGCGTCCCCTTTGTAACGGGGCGGTGACATGTGGGCCACCAGGCTCGTAAGAAGACTTACACATACATACAAAGAACTTTATTGTGAGACCAGAGGGACTAGTTTAAGGAGGTCCTTGGACCCCCTCAACCAGTCGGTGGCTCCACCCAGGTCGGCACCGGAAGATGAGCATCCTCCGCGATGGCCCGGGCCCTCCGGACAGCCAGCAGTTGCAGACCCAGGTCCGGGCTGTGTAAACTCCGCCGCCACGAGTCCTCGTCACAAAAATCAGTCCCTACATACGCGGGGCACTGCCAGAGCATGTGTGTTAGCGAGCAACTCTCGAGGCCACAACGAGGACACTCTTCTGGAAAGTCTGGTGCTATCCTGCGATACGTACGCGGGCAGAGATACGTATCCGTCTGTAGGAGCCTAAAAGTGATTCCCTGCGCTCTGTTGAGCCTAGCATTAGGAAGGGGAAAGCGCCTCCTACTCAGCTTGTAGTTAGTCGTAATCTCATGGAACGTTGTCAAGGGATCCTTTCTGAGGTTGATGTTCCCCCCAGATGCCTCACCACCCCCCGCACGGTTCGTGCATTCACGTGCAAGGGTGTGAGCGCTGGCATTGGGATTAACCCCATCAATGCCCTCGACGTGCGCTGGAAACCAAGAGATATGATGACCACCGGCCCATCTCGCCTGCCTGCGAACACTCCGAAGGAGCCGTGCCGCCTGCTGCGAAATTAAACCTCCAGAGAAGGCACGGACGGCCGATCGTGAATCCGAGTAAACCACACAAGGTACCTCTGCCGCCTGAAGAGCTAACGCAATGGCGATCTCCTCCGCAACTGTGACATGATCTGTGCAGACTGATGCCCGGGCCACCAGCTGCCCTTTACCATCGACAACCGACACGCCAAAGGCCCTCCGCGTACTGTACTCCGCAGCGTCCACAAAAAGCGCCGCTTTAGCATCGCTACCTACACTTCGAAGTATAGCCCGGGCTCGAGCCTCACGACGGCCTGCGTGGTGCACAGGAGGAGGTGGATCCTATTCCGTAAGAAGACTTAAGAACTTTTTTTCTCTCTCTCTCTCTCTTTAAATCTAGCGAGCGCTAGATGGCGCCCGGTGAAACTGGCGCCATCTAGCGCTCGCGATGGAGTAGACGAGTTCGGACACGTGAGCACACATAACTGTGACGCACTTCCGCACGACAACCGCCGCGTGCTCGTTTTCTTTCGCCTGCCGCACGTCCTGCGCGTTGTTGTCGCTGCTGCTCTCATCGTTGTTGGGTGGCAACTATTTTCTTGAGGTCTGACGTCGCCGGCAGTCTACTAACGCAGCCGCAGCGAATAAGCAATGGCGGCTATGACGTCATCATTGCCAGCTGCACTGTCGGAGCTCGGCTGCCGTGGTGACGTCGCGGAAGTTGGGGGTCCCCTTCAGGTCACCTTTGCTGCTGTCAATGTCGCGATGTACGGCGTCTAGCGCTCGACTGCGCATGCGAACTTCAATATTCATTTAAATTACCTTCGGAGCTGTGTTCGCCATTGAGATTTGGTAGATGACATCTGTATGTCCACGAAAATCGATCTCTCAGGCTATCTTAGCAGCGAAATTTTGGTGTCAGTGCCCCTTTTTAATACTGCTCTCTGTCCGAATGGCCGCTTTGTGTATCCAGCCCGGATAGGAGGATACAGAAACTGACGGGAAAGGTCAGTGTCTTGTGTGATTTCGCTGGCCTTGGTCCGGCAATCTTCGTGAATGAAAGCTGCCACGTGCTGCCCATATGCTATTTATCGTGTTTCATCATCTATATGAATCAGTATGTCATGCAGGGTGAAATAACAAAAAGAGAACAACCTTTATACCCCTGTCACACTGGACAACTTATACCCCTGTCACACGAGGCAACTAAAGTGCACATTGAGCGAGTGCACTTCGCCGCTAGTGTCATTCGCACGCTGTCACACGGGAACGTTTAGCGACACTCGCTGCAAAGTGCACTTGCAGGCAAGTGCGTTCGCCGAACTCGCTTCGCGGCGACGAAGTGTGTAGCCTCGGTAGCAGTGGCTTGTAAACAAATACGCTAACGCACAACGCGGCGCCCGTAGTACTTTTAAAACATTGTTTCCGTTATTAGAAATGTTGCTGTCTATTAAAAATCATATTTCAACAAAAAAAAAACCTCGCTATTCTCATCCTCGGGCAGTTTTCGGCAACGTCCGCTAGAGGAATGCACATTTCCAAAGGACACTTCTCTTTCTCGTGTAGCAGCCGCGTGAGTGTAAGGGCACTCTTGTGAGCGTAAGTGCACTCGCTCAAAGTGCAGTAAGTTGCCTAGTGAGACAGGGGTATTAGACGTGTGTACTCGTAAAGGCTTCAAGGTCAACACTTGACTGCGTCAACGTTGCAATATGCAGTTCATGAGCTACTGTTGAAGCTTATGTTCGCAGCTGTCTTCCCACGAATCGCGGTTGTTGCTAGTTGATGCTAGGTCGTTCTTCAGTATTCGCTATTCCGCTCTATGATGGTAAATGGCCAGCGAAGTTGCAGGCCATCCCACACGCTAATAGAAGTGCACATGCACTTTGTTTATTCACATGGAAACGGTAGTGACGATCGGTTTACGACATTTTTTCACTTTATGATGGCAAGCAAGCCCTGCGATATCGCGGTACTTGTGGGCACCTCATAGGGCTCGACCCCAGGATCACTGAACCTTTGTGGGGAAAAATCTTTCCAAGGCTTCCAGTGTGCCACAAAGGCTTCGCCTTTCAGGCAAGGGTTGCTGGATCTCGCCACATGGGGGAGCTGAAAGGAAAAAAAAAAAGGGACTCCTGGCTTCAGGTTTCCGAAAAGGATGATCTTATTTGCCCAGACCAGGTGTTCCATGGTGCAGATGTTGCTAGCGGGGGGGGGGGGGGGGGTGTTGCGGCGCATGGGTATACTGTACAAGGGCGCATGGCTCACGAGCCCTTTCTTCGTCCTCGGCTCTGCGCCGCGCTCCCAATTTGGGCTGCAGAAATAAGCGTCCCTTCCTTATCACAATCACTACCCCCCCGCCAGAGTGGACCAGGTGTGCCGCTTGTAAACGGAGACCAAAGGAAGAGGTGTGTTGTGATCAGTGATGTTGTTGTTTTGTGGGGTTTTATGTCCCAAAACCAGTTCTGATTATGACAGACGCCGTAGTGAAGGGCTCCGGAAATTTCGGGGTCCTTAACGTGCACTGACATCACACAGCATACGGCCCTTCATTGCAGGGAATTTTCACTTTTCATGGAATTTTTGACTGTCGATTTTGGACGAAAGGGAATTTTCGCGATATTGCAGGGAATTTCGTGGGTGGAGAAACATCTTATAATGGTCAAAACAATGGGATTACGAGGCGCTTCGGGTACTCCAATCGTTTCCGGCGCATGTACCACGCAAAATAATAGCCTATGAGATCCATTCCTTTTATTTTCACGGAGCGTCTTTTTCTTCACTCCGGGCATTAGGCTCGATATCTATATACGCGCAACGCTTTTAAAGCATATGAGCTCCGAGATTGCAGATCGACATGATGATGATATGTGGGATTTACCGTCCCAAAACCAGCTCTGATTATGAGAGACGCCGTAGTGGAGGGTTCCAGAAATTTTGACCACCTGGGGTTCTTTAACGTGCACTGACATCGCACAGCACACGGGCCTCAACATTTCGCCTCCATCGAAATGCAGCCGCCGCGGCCGGGATTCGATCCCGCGACCCTCGGATCAGCAGCCGAATACCATAGCCACTAGACCACCGTGGCGGGGCAAAAAAAAAAAAAAAAAGACAAAGGAGAAAAAGAATGAGATAGCCCTATCGTTACAAAATCAGGTGCCTCAACTCGGATTTCCCATTTTATTTTGTTTTTCCGCTGTCTACATCAAAACTCATTTGCCTAGTGTAACACGTTACACGTTGAAACCCGCGGTGTCTCGTCAATCTGTGGAAAAACAGGTTAGGCCGTCAGTCCTGTCTGTGCATGACAATGTTTACAATGTTGACAAATTTGATTGATTCATTCATTCATCGATCTGTAGCGAAAAAAAAAAGGGCGGTGGGGGGGGGGGGGGCGCTAATGGGTCCAGTGCTTTGCTCAGAAACGGTGCTCGTGTTTGGATGTTGTGCTCCGGCTTGATTGTCGCCAAAGTGCTGCTCAGAGATCTCGGTAATGAACGCATTCACAACTCGTAGAGGTGCTGCCTGAGTGTTCCATATACTGACCTTCCTGCGGCGCGGCCCACTGCAACTGCGTCGCAGCGGCGTCCGGCTGCCTGCACGCCGACGTGGCCCCGATGGCGGCTGGCCTGAGCCTCGAGGCCAGGTGTCGAGGGGAGGTCTTGCAGCGTTCCTTCTTGCTGCCCAGCGTGCGGAAGAGGCGGCCCAGACCGGTGCCGCCGCCGCCACTGCCGCTGCCGCCCGACGCCTTCTTGGAGCGACCGGACTCGGCACCCGCTTCGCGACAATCTGCGTAGGAAGAGAAGACCATAGATAAGGACGAGTGCGTCATGCCATGGAGAACTACGCAAGTGCATGTTTCACGGCCCATATGACGGGTCTTGAAAATCAAGGGAATCGCTAGCACCATCATCAATATAAAACTAACTTATGAAGAGTAAAATAGTCTTGTATTGTGCTACAAGACGGGTGGACGCTAATTTCCCCTTTTATAAACGTTACTCCGCCTTGCGAGTTTCCGCAGAACTCATTTGCCAAATTTAATTTATGTTGAAAACAGTGGCGGTCTTTCCAGGAGCAGGGATTGACGCTACCTTGTCTACAGGTTGCCTTTCTATTCGGCCTCTGTAGAGGTCCTACAGAGGGTGTATTGACACGTGCACTAAACTCTTTAGAATGTTTCGTTACGGGCCTGACGTACGCAAACATCGTCTATAAGCAGAGTGTCGGAACGGAACGAAAAACGAAAACGAAAAACGAAAAAAACGATATTTTTGACCGGAGCGAAAACGTAACCGGAACGTTATTAATTATTTCGTTCCGGAGCAAAAACAAAATATCTTTTATCGTTTTTCGGTTCACGGGAAAACTTTGCGATCCGGAACAACCGAGGTCATGCAACGTGAGCAATAATGCTCAGGGTTCAACGTCAGCTCGCATCTCGGGCAGGTATTTCAAAGGAAAGACGCGTTGAAATATTGCAGGAAACCAAGAAAGTGGCAACTATAGCTGTTTGTATTAAATTCAAGCGGACTTTCCTGTGCCTCTTACACGGGCCGTCGTGGAGAGGGCTTTGTCATCGCTTATGTGGTGAAATTTTGGGACGAGCGCAAAGGGCGGCAAGCGGAGCTGTACATGTTAGCACAAGTGGCCCTTGGTGTGCCAGCCACACAAGTCAGCGTTGAGAAGGCATTTTCGGCGCTCACTTTCGTTTCGTCAGAGCAGCGGTCTCGCTTATCGGCGAGTACACTTGATGACCTGCTGCTTCTGAAATCGTGTGCCCCCCTTAACGAAAATTCGGGATTCAAACTTGAGGAAAAATAAATACCAAGTTTTTGTTGTGCCCTTGCTTCGAAAGTTTTTGCGACTTCCCTCATAGTCACATCGTGGCTTTGGGACGTAAAACACCAACATTTATTATTGCATTTTTATGTAATAGTTGAGTATTTTTTGCTGTTTTTAAAAGGTACTTTATTATTAAGTATTTTGTTCGTTTTTCTTACTGAAAAAAAAAAACGTTATGAACCGTTACGGAACGTTTTTTCTTTTGTTCCGGAACGAAAACGGAACGGAAGTTTTTTCTGGGGAACGAAACGAAAACCGGAACGAAAAACATTTCGTTCCGACACCCTGTCTATAAGTATAACTAATATCCCGTTTATTCCCCAATCTTCTTCGATCTAGTTTTCTGGCATCACGTTGCAGCGCCGACAACGAAGTAACAAATACGCGACCAGATAAAAAATGCTGCTTGCTTTCAACGAATTAACATCCCCTCCCAACTTTCTCTTTCTGAAGCGCTTCGCAGAAATCGGGCAGCGACTTCGACGTTAGTGTAAAACATAAGAAAGGATGAAGCGCATATACGGAGCACATAAACGAGAGCATGATTACGTGTGAACCAGGGTAATGTAAAGTCACTTCAATGGAGGATACAAAGTTGCATACACAAGCATCCCGAAACAATACTTACAAATACACATCTCTATTACATTCGTGTCCCTTCACTTTGTCTACAGCTCAGCTCCGCAATGGCGCGAATTGCTGTGCCAACCCTCAGCAATATATACACGCAATGTCGTGCGCGCTGGAATCCAGCAGCTATGACGATTAACACAGAGCTGAAGTTGGAACAGTCCATTAGCGGACACCCGTTGGAGACCACAGCTGGGTAATGAATTATTTCTACGGGTATATCCCCAGCGTTACTCGGTGTAGATTCTCACGCCTAAAGTGAAAATGGGAACACAGGCGCGGCACAGCAGCAACGAATTCAATGAGCACCGTGACATAAGTGCGCACAGACTGGATGTTCCTTGTGCCCTCTAGTCCCCATCGTACGGTCGTGCACATTCACGGACATATGTCCAGGATATGCGTGGAGTAAAATGCATCGTCTCTCGCACTATACGTGGGCTGAAATAAGAACACCAAGGATGGTGGTAGCGACAGGTGCAAACACGCGCTTCTTCATCTAACAAAGTGCAGCGCGCTGTGAAAAAGTGTACAGCTACCACGAGTTTACAAGGAGATGTTTAAAAAGAAGTGCTCCTACGTATGAGTAGATTACCCATCCTATACACCAACAACACTCGTCGTCGAAAAGTCAGGTAAACTAGAAAACGCAAGAAAGAGAGAGAAAGCTCGCGACGACACTTTCTGTTTACCGCACCAAGTAGCCGGGACGTAACACATCCAGGCAGTGCGTGCTACAGGAATTAAACATATCTTTGCTATAAAACTGCACTAGTTTGTTTTTTATAGAGCCTGAAATTCACATACATGCCGACTCTTTCAAATTTTCGTAAAGAGTACGAATCATAGAAACCGCCTCGCGGTATTATGGATTGTGATTCGTTCTTTACGGAAAACTTACTTAGTCGCGAAAAAATGTCGATATTCCCTAATAATCTACGTAAACACTCGTCCTTTCCAAAGATATTGTACACGAGTGGAATAAACTGCCGCATCCAGATTTGAGCATCTCCTCTCGCGACAGTTGTGTGTTTAGTGCAAAATTTGTCTGGTTCACAAAAAATATGACATTTCCCACCTTTGCAGTCCAGGACATCTGATATTAACCTCAATAGTAACCTTCCTTTAATTAAAGTACGTTAATGCGTTGCGCTATATGAAGTAATAGGTTTATTTCTATTGCGCCATCAATCATCTCTATTTCCACACGCCTACAATAATCTTCCCCCATAATCTTATGCCCTGTTTAAAGCGCCGCAGATATGCAAGTAAATAAAAACCACACTGTTGCTTCGCCGCAGTACACCAGCGTCTTGCAGGGAAGCGCATTAAAAGAAAGGGACGGGGCCATCGGCATTAACAGCACCGAGCTCATTTTGTACCAGTATTACCATCGCGCTCATGCGCGTTATTAATGCGAGCGCCAACTTCACCAGCAATAATTCCCGTGGTGTTGTTGGAACCCCTGCCAGGGCCACAGTAACGTCGCAGACCCTCTCTTATCATCGCAAGTGAATCAGCTTAGTATGCTGGCGACACTGGGATACCGCTGCGAACGGCGAACAAAACCAGCGGCCGTGACAAAACCATCCTCGGCATCACAATCATCATCAGCATCGTCTATGTCAACCTCAAGACGAAGGGCTATCTCAGTAGTCTCCAATTTACCCTGTATTAGGAGAGCTGATTCAACCGTACGCCTCTGAATTTCCCGGAGCTTCCCACAATGATGTAGACAGCGAGGACCTGCACAAACATTAAATTTGGTTGCAGCGCTACAAGCGCCGCTTCATCCGAGGCATATGGAGGGGCAAAAAATTCTAGGTTGCGCAGTCACGTGATTGCGCCAGCCTCGGCTTGCCAAGCTCTTCTGACTCCTCGTGCTCGGTCCGGCCCGGGTAGGATTAGCTCCACCATGGTCAAAGTTGTTTCGACGCGGCAAGTTTTAGTGGCGCTTGACTGTACATTAGACTTCGACCGCTTGCCTATCACGTGACCACGCCCCATTTCCCATGATTCCATCCTTTAATCTCTGTATTCGACCCCCTCTCCCAGCTTTGTTTTTCCCTTCCCCGCTGGTCTGAGGCCTGCCTGCTCACGCTCGACAAAAGCGTCCTGCAAAAAGCCTTTCCCTCTCACCTCCTCACATTAAGTATCCCGGCGTGCCAGACAGGCCACGCCCACTGTTGTAGCGAAGCCCAAACAGGAGCACGGAGCGCGACCTCATTGCGACGCGGATCTCTTAATGGTTCCAGTGTTGCCACCGACTTGAGAGGGGAAAATAAATGGGCGATTGAGAGAGACCCTGAAAGGAATCCACCGTTTCGTCAGCGATCTCTCTAGCTGTCACCGGGACGGCGGCGAAACTGTCAAGACCGGAGATTTACGATACGAGTGCGCACTATATATACGCGGCAACGCTTTCGGAAACGATTTACAGGCTGCCAGCATTGTTGTCGCGTTCGCGTAGTTCGCCAGTACATCGTGGTTCTCTGGCACCACGAATGTGTTGAGCGGTGCCGGACAGAGAAAAGAACCTGATGTTTTGTTTAATGGTTCAGAAAAGAAACGGGTCCTGTCCAGCTTTACGGCGATCGAATTCTATCCACGGTTTCAGTATACTAAGTTAATTAAGTTAAAGTATTAGCTTATATATGTTTATATAAGTAGATCACCTGGCTTCCTGCCTCTCCTGTTTTCTTTTTACTAATAAAACAGAATGTTGAATATGCGGTATTTACAAGAGGAAAAGAAATTGGGCATTGTAGCATGCAGGTACTCGTTAGAACGCCTCTAAAGTTTTAGGATTATGGCTTGGCAAAATGGAAAAGTAGGCCGGATTAGTTTGCAGGAAGTAATTGAATTCGAATTCCACCGCAGTACCTCGAAGTAAACTGATGCACATGAATTCAGCGCAGATTACTGAAACGAGCTCTTCCCCGAGAATGAACACCACACCCGGACATGTTCCACGGCACCTTTCACTTTTTGGGAGAGTTGAAACTTGCTTGCAATGCATTTTTAGTACCAATATTGCGACCAGCGAACAGAATTGGCCGGAAGCACAGGCGTATAATACGACTGGTATCGGACGCAATTTCTAAAACACCTGAAACGTTCCGTTACAACGACTTCAGGTAAATGTTCATACAACGTGACCCGTGCATATGCATCCACTTACACCGTTACACGTGACGGCAACGCGGTCTATGACCAAGTGCTACATTCCGCCTACCCCGGTGGACAAACTTGGCCACGGACTAAACAAACGTCTTCATCATCGCCGGCAATAAATGTTTTTACCACCATCACCGCGCTATCCTGCTGAACGGTTCGTACGTATAGGCTCATTACATAAGCATCGGAGACGGCAATTTAAACAGAGAGCCGCCGAGATTTGCGCGTATCCGAACCATACCGCCTTTCACCAGTTCAGTGCAGCAGGGTCAAAGGTTACGAGGCCACCGAGCATAGAATTCATGCGAAGCGAGATATAGTGCCAGTGAGCCGCTCGTGCAGAGGACCCACCAACCACCATCACCACCTCTACACCTCCTCCTTCCAAGGCTGCCGCTGACCCCGAAGCACTGGACATTGGGAGACGACACGGCGCGGAAGGACACGTTTTAATGTGTGCTCGGCATCCCGATTGGTCGAAGAAGCCCTTAGCTTCCGTTGCCGCACGGAACTATTCAAACAGAGTATATAGTGGCGCTCCCGAGGGAGCCCTCAATATGCAAACGGCCAGTTTTCGATAAATGCATTGGCGCGGAAATGCCTAATGCGTCCGCAAACCACTCGCGGCGGGAGAACGCGAATTCTACTGCGCACTTATCGAGCCACAAAGTGGGGGTGTGATTCATGGGAAACGTTCTCAACTACACGCGCACACGCACTTATACACACGACAACACCTCTACCCGATCGCTGAAACTCCGATAAAGTAGCTTTCACATTCCGCGTTCACCCTATAAGTCTCGCTCGGCACTTCGATAACGAGGGCCCGCGGAATTCTGCCTGCATGCCCTCGATTTTTAGAGGACGCTTGCATTCGCACAATTATGAAATATGAAGAGCGAGAACACGCTGGCCGCGCGAGACTTTGTAATTTTCCAGCAGAGCAACCGGCGCCGCAAGCCTCACGGACGCGGCATGTACATGAGCACGTTTCAGCAATGCGGAATTCCACCGAAAGCCGTAATAATTCACGTGACTGCTGTATCAGGTGTTATGCTCCTGGATAAATGCCACGGGTGTTTTTGAGGCTATTACCGAGCCAGCAGTTCACGGTGCGTGCAAACATGCCGGCAACAGCATATGTGAAAAAAAAAAAACCGCACTCAGCTTGCGAAACTTAGAGGCGCACCGAACGAATGGCTTGCACCAACGGAAATACGACACCTGCACCGATACAATCCGGATGAGATACATTCGGGGGAAAAAAAAGAAAAGAAAGAAAAAAAGAAACAAGAGAGAGATCATTAGTCTATTCACACATCAGGAACCTGCACCGAGTAACACACAACTGAGCTGCTGCGCGCGCAGACGACGTAAACATATAGTGCAGGCGATTTTTGAACACAATGTCATTTTCCATCCGCATTCTGTAATGACGTATTATGTCGGCCTTGTGACAAAGGATACGGGCAGATTACAAAGGCAGTGCTTCCTGACAGCGTGTCACAGTCACGTGACTTCAACCATCGCATCTATGCACATATAGTATTCGCGCTCAAGAGCACTGGCTAATGCTGGGTATACCACAGGATAACGTTGACATAAGAAGGCAAAGTTATTACTAACGCTGCGTAAGCGCACATTTAACAATACTGTTTTTATTCAATTCCAATGCAACAGTTATCGAGAGCAAATGATAGGTGTAAACCCAAGGGATACAAAGAGAGAATTAGGATGGATCAGAAATCAAACATGGTTAATATAAAGAAGGGGAAAAAATAAAATAAAAAACCTGACCACACCATGTATGCTGCTTAGCAAAGACAACAGGTAGATGGTGAGAGCGACTACTCTGACAGAGGAGCACGCTCTGCTGTGAACATTAAACAGGTTTGTGGTGGTGATGATGTTGATTATGAGATCTGGTAGATATGGCAATGTAGCACCAGTCATGTGGCATACATATATAAACACGTGACCCGCAGTGTAATAAGCTGGACTATTACATAAAATGTTGGCTGTATGTGTAGCACCACACGGATGATACAGAGCACAATGTATATGGATTGATTTCTGGGTTTTCACGTCCCAAAACCACGATACGATTTGACAACGCCGTAGTGGAGGGCTCCGGAAATTTCGACTATGTGAGGTTCTTTAGCGTGCACTGACCTCGAACAGCAGGCAAGCCTGAACATTTCGCCTCCATCGAAATGCAGCCGCCGAGGTAGGAATTCGATCCCACGACCTTCGGATCATCAGCCGAGCGCCACAACCACTAGACCACCGTGGCGGGGCATACACAACATAATATAATACGAAGCACACAATTACATACTGGCGACACCGCACGACGCTTTTGCTTAACAAAAAAGCATGCACCCAAGTTTTATTTTTAATGCATATGCAGCATTCAAGCAATAAAAATAAACGAAAAAAAAAACGTGTCTGGATTTGTCTAGATCGTTGCCACAGACACAGTAATGTCCATAGTGTTGGTACTCTTAAACATGCCGCACGTAGGCGCGCGCGTGTAATCAAGCTCCAGAATGTGCTGGGTACCGAGGGCACCTGCTCACGTTCAGTACGCTTCGCCGCACGACAGCTCTGAACTGCGGCAAAACAAGTTTGCGTTTTACAGGAAGTTTTCTACGACTTCGCGCGACTATAAGTCCAGTTTTCTTTTTCGTAAAGACCAACAAGCCAATAGTAAAATCGCAAGACGGCTTCAAATCCGCATATTTTACGGAAAGTTCGAAATGGTTCGCATGTACGCCTTCCCGGTTTTCCTTCACGAGGTCCGCCATTTTCTTTGTTCGGCCCACCAAGTTACTCACTAATCAATACCCGCGGGCGCGATCGACGACGCGTCAAACCTAAACGGTCCCGTGGGGCTCACGCTATAAATTATTGAGATTCCGAAATTAAGGGATTGAGGTCAACCGCGCGCGCTCTGCCGTCGATGATGATCAATTACCAGGCTACGAAGAAACCATCGTGGCACTTGCGTATATAAGCAGCGCCGTCACTTTTGGCACTTCGTCACCCATCTTTGACCATATAAAATACACGATTTATAAGTTCTGAAGTTTTATGTACTCAAACCTGGACATGATTATAAGGCACTCCGTGGAGTCGAGGATTCGAGATGACCGATGACCACCCCGTCACGGGTGGTCTAATGGCTATGGTACTCGACTGCTGATCCGAGGGTCGCGGGATCGAATCCCAGCCGTGGCGGCTGCATTTCGATGGAGGCGGAATGTTGAGGCACGTTTGCTGTGCGATGTCAGTGCACGTTAAAGAACCCCACGTGGTCGAAATTTCCGGAGCCCTCCACTACGGCGTCTCTCATAATCAAATCGTGGTTTTGGGACCACGATTTGATTATATATATATATATATATACATTATATATATATATATTTATATATATATATATATAATATATATATATATATATATATATATATATATATATATATATATATATATATATATATATATCGTCTTACTTGTTGCAAAATAAGATGCGACGTTTCGAGCCCATCTAGTCGAAATGTATGCCGCGAAAAGAACGTGTAGTGGAGATTTTTCGAGACTAAGCATCCCCCCCCCCCTCCTAACTTGAGTAGCGCGATCTCTTAATGAAGAAAGAAAAAAAAATGGAGGCGGGTAGAATTAAGTAAATACGGTATATGCTACGTTTATGAGGCGCGCTGTAGTGGAGGGCTCAAGAACTTTGAACACCTGGGGCTATTGCACGTGCAGCAAAAACGCACAGTACACGGCGGGCCTGTAGTATTCTTGCGTTCATCGAAATTGGACATGTTAACCTGGTATTATATAGGAACTGACATACGCGATAAGGGGCGTGGGGGTGGAAGGGGGGATCAATTAGTGTACTAGCTACACCACAGCTGCACACAGCTGCATCAAGTATCAATTAGAGCCAATTATCCCAAGACAAACTTGATAAGATATTTAGGCTGCCCATTCCCCCATATATACGCATGCAAACTATACTATAACAAGCGTGTTCTATATGCACAAAAAATACAAACAAGAAAAACACAAAAAGAACAACTCGAACAGATACAGATGTCTTGTTCCTATTAAATCCTCTTCACGGCGTTACCGAGTCGGGTGAGTGTCGGTACACATCATACAGTGCACACACACAGCGTTCACTCGCGGGCCATCGCGACCGTTTATCGTAAGAGCACCGTCCAATCACGATCTGTTTATTGCGACTGCAAGCACGGCGATGCGCGTCACGACCCTCATTTGGATGACGCCGAATCTATATCCGACAGTATTCAAAGCTCTCGGTTCCCTTGTGGCCAGGACGCACTATCTAAGCAATGAAACTGTAATCTCAAGCACGTATCACAACGTCACACGCCACTCACGACGCAACGCGGTGCCCCCCCACTGTTGTAATAACAGCTGTTCTCATCCACAGTCGCTAAGAAGGCTATCCCAGCTGCGTGTCAGCCGACGCCAACAGCTCTCACAGACAGTTTTTGTAATGCTGTACCGTATTAGGGTGATAAGCACAATACGACCTACCCTTGCGCGTACGAGAGAGAGAGAGAGAGAGAGAGAGAGAGAGAGAGAGAGAGAGAGCACTACGACAGCCAGCGGCGATCCTGTAGTGCCGGCGTGAGCCATTGTTGTCCGGCCGAGCTTTTTGGAGCCGGTAATTACCGGTGACTTCCACCGCGCAATTACCACGGAGCGCGCGTGCACGCGCGGAAGGCGCATGATGATACCGCCACGCGGCCCCCGAGCAGCGGGCGTTGAATCCCAGCTACACCAGTGAGTACACTCGAGCCCAGCAAGCGCCGCGCAACGTTCACTCGCGCACTCTCCACCAGGGAGCGCCGCGATCAATGAGTGCGTCGTCGACGGCGCGGCGCGGGCAACTTTCGGTTGGAACAGGGTCACCCACTTGCACACGTAACTACGGAACTACACGACTACATGGAGTCTGCACATTCGGATGCTTGTGTGGCGCAGACGCGTCTGCGTGCGTGCTTCGCGCGGTAAACGCACCTCCGGGGTAGAGCGGAAAGGATGCGAGCCGTTTACGCGCAGAACACCGGCAACTCTTCGCTATTAACGAGTGCGTGCAGACTGCAGTGGGCGTTGGTCACGATGGGTTTGCGATGGTGATGAGCCGGGCTCCCGTTATAGCAGCCACCAAAAAAAGGTGCGGGCGGCTTGTTTTGAGCAAAGCGAGAGCGGTGCGCTGAACGGATACACCCTCCACACCTCTCCCGCCTTTCACCCTATTACTAGTTGCTTAGCTGCTAAGATATTGGCCTGGTGTAACTCAAGAACGCGGTCTCGATTCTCGGCCAAGGGGGCCGCATTTCGATAAGGGCGAGTTTCAAGCCCACCCGAGTACCGCGGTCAAAATTGATCCGGAATGCCACCTCCCCGCCCCACTTCTTTTCTCGTTTAGCGGCGACCACCGTAATTATATCGTGGTTATGACATGCAAACCTCGAGAACTCTAATCTCGAGGTGAACGAG
The DNA here is from genome assembly GCA_013339685.2 of Hyalomma asiaticum. Lineage (NCBI taxonomy): Eukaryota > Metazoa > Arthropoda > Arachnida > Ixodida > Ixodidae > Hyalomma > Hyalomma asiaticum. The sequence continues at coordinate 89,334,555 of CM023486.1, read as the reverse complement.
TGTTGCCATGGTACGGTATATGGGGCTGTGTTGGCTGTTGCGTAAAGGACAAAATTAGCTTAATCGTGACGACGATTTTGTGAAGCTTAACAACGCAACAGCTACTATATGGCGACAAAGAGCCGAAATAGTGACCAAGGACTTACACACACCTCTCCACCACACGTCCACCCCCCCCAAAATTCTCCACGTGACATATGACTTGGTGTCCTGGTATCCACACACCCTCCCAGCATACCGGTTACATCTGGGTACCCCCCCCCCCTCCCATTTTTCAAATAGAAATTCTGGGTAAACCACTGAGAGCGACAGCTGTTAAAACCAACACGCTCCGTCGTGAGGCCTACACATGACTCGGTCACAGTAGTGCACACCAAGGAGACGGAATTGGGCTGCTGCAGCCAAGCGGATGTTTAACAGCGATTCCGGAGCATTTTGCCGAAAAAACTAGGACGGAAGCGGAGATTCGAATCGGCGGGATTCCAAATAGTGCCCTCCGTAAAGCGTTATCTATAAGCGCCGCACGGCTGCCGTGTTGTGATAGCTGGGATGATTATATGCAAAATGAACAGCGCGTATCGTGTGCATTACGAAAATGGACCCGCCCTCCCTTCTCGCACTAATATGAATACTTACGTAAACACGGCTTCTTTATTTGTTCGGCTTTGTGTCGGGGTACAGATACTATACCTTGAGTACGGCATATACGAAAGAGAAAGAAATTAAGAGGAAAGGCAGGAAGGTTAACGAAGCACGTGCTCGGTTGTCTGCCCAATACTTGGGGAGGAGAACAGGAGTTTTTCCTTCTTCCCGCGGGCTGTTCGGGAGTGGAACACTTTAGCTGAGACGGTGGTCGCGCAGTCCACTATCGACAAATTTGTTGAACTTGCTGGCGAGAACGTGCTATCAGCAATAGGTTAGAAAAGTCGGTGTTGTGTCTATTTCGTCCTTTTCTTCTGTACATTCGAAATTAGTGACATAAAATGGTGGTAATTGTTGTCAACTTGATCATTTATATGCTCGCCTTCTGCCTTCTTTATTTTTGCATCGTTTTTTAATAACATAGGTTCATTATGATTGTTAATTCTAATCCTTATTTTGTTACCCTACCTAACTATTGGATAATTTTGTACCATATAATGTCTGTAGACCTTTTAACCCACTCCTGTAAAAATCCCTGACAGGATTGACAGTATCACTAAATAAAATAAATACTAGAAGAATAACTGAAATGGGAGCACAGAGAGAAAGAGGGAGAGAAACGTCTAATAACGTTAAAAATAGGCCAGGGGGAAGCCCTAGTCGAGAGTCCAACTGGCCTTAGCCGCCCATCCAACCTGATCGATGAGCGATTTCTTGTAGGCCGAGAAACATGAGACGATCGAGACAAATCACACTACAAAGACATCTAAAGAAGACCTTTGTTTTGTTTTTTTCTTTTTTGCACAGCTTGTATACTCAAGAAAACGCGCACTGCCGGGGGATAACACCAGTGAAGAGCCGAAGGAAAGCAATAAGCACGACGTCATCTATCGATTGCGTCACGCGCCGCAGTCTGGGAAATTCCAAATAAAGGATGTCTCAGCTCATCTATACGGTTAGACAGGACCACAGCATTTACGCACATCGACGAGACACGAACGCCTAACGGATTGAGCAATGGACGTGCACTTCAAGAGAAATCACCCTTTGGGAGGAAAAAAAGAAGATTAAGGAGGTTCGAAAGAGTGGGGAACACAGACCACCCGGAGACAGCTGCCGCGCTGTTCCAACAGCGCCGAAGGCTCATTTAAGCGACGCGCTCTCCCTGGGGCAAACGCCGCGGTCGTTTCCAATCAGGCTTTCACCGCAGTTCTACTGGCCAAGCGTCTATAACATCTGTACATAGCGAACGGCATAAGAAAATCGCAAGGCACGCTGATTCCGACAGCGGAGAATCAATTACGGCACAGTGCACTGGCAATTTTCTCTGCACTGTCAGGCTCTAAAACTCTTCTCGTCTTTCAGTACAGTACGACACAAGAAGATAGAGAGAGAAAGAGAGGCGGGGGTGGGGGGGGGGGGGGGGGGGGGATACGGAACCTTGCTCAAGTCGTTCACCAAAGTTTAGTACGCAGCGTAAAAGACTAAATTATAGTTCACTATAGACTAAATATAGATAACTAGAACATCTGGTTATGAAAACCAACGTACCGGTGCACTTAGGCTACTGTCGACCACAATCCTTGATGACACGGGCCCGTAGATGCATGTCCCTAACGTAATACGGCCCAATATTAGTGGAAGAATATGGCCCACCCGCGAGGGACGTTACGCGCGCGTGAAAGCATAACTATACGACGCAGGAGGCGAACGGGTCGAAGAACCACTTACAAGCCATTACCGTATGCGCATGTTTATGGCTATAGGTAAGCGAAGAGTTGCAGCGGAGACACTGAAATAGACAGCGTGACATATGAAGAGTACTTGGTGAAGCAAATGCGCTGCCCTGCTTTCTCTCTGCAGCGGTATGGCAATAGTACAGATTCGCGTTTTTTTTTTTTTTTCACAGAAATGATGCTAACAGTATAACGCAGCTGTCATCTCCGCACGCGAACTCCACGCCGGAGCGGAAACAACCTCCCACTCACTGCTGAAGCTACACTGAAACGGATAATTTAAAAATATTTTATTACTTATCATTTATCGACTTCAGGGTAGTTGTTTATATGGGAAAAGTTGCGGGCCGTAACTATTGATACCCTTGTCTTTCTTTAGAAATGCGAAAAATCGCGCGTCATTTGAGATATTGCTCACGAAATTTTTACGGAAATATCGAAACTGAGAGCACTGGACGGACGAGTAGGAAATGCGCGTGCTTTATTACGTCAGACCAGAAGTTTCGGTGACGAAGAGACGACGAAGCTTTAGTACAGGCATTTTCAGCAGAATGACGCCAGTAAAAACGTAAGATCGCGTGAAACGCAACACTAGATCGCATTTTCTTCGCATATAGTCCTGTGTACTCCAATGGACCGTAACGCGCTACATCGCGTAAGGCGTAGCCCTCGCGCTGTTGCGAGCGCCGTAAACCAAGTCTCTCTCTCTCTCTCTCTCAGCTGCAAACCTAGTTCTACAGAGACAAGACGATTTCACCCAGGTGGAATGCAAAAGGAATCCACACAAGCACTACAGCCTCTGTTCCGCAGGCGGCAGCCGCTGGCGAGTCACACGCGTGAATTGAGACGCGATACAGTGCCCCGAATGTTTTGATGCCAGAGGACAACGCTGCGCCTGAAGGCGCCGTTCTGCCACGCTGTACGTGCACTGCCTCGAGGACTTAGGCGTATCCGTTAATATAGCGGACGCCTATAGGCCAAAAATAAAGAGAGCAAAAGGAAGAAAGGAAATGGAGCGACCAACAATCGTACATTTCCTCCCTTGGCACGCATCCTACCCAGCCTTACCTGATAAGATGATCTAGAACCGGCCGGCCTGGTGATTCGTGCCAACAGCGATACACACGGCCTAAAGGCATATACGTTATCTGCTGCGGCATCCTGCCTCTGCGGAGATACTACAACACCTATTCTACACGTCGGTACGATCCAGACAACCAGAGGATCTTGCAAGTAAAATGAAACACGTGGGTCTGAATTTGAATGGATGGACTAAATATTGTGTAGGAGCGGTTGGGCCCTCCGGGAGCCCCCTGACCAACATATTGCGAGGATGCGGTTGTCACGGTGTATATATTAGGCCTCGATGATGCAGCGAACCGGCCGCACCCAAAGCACCGAACAGACTACCGATGATTACCCACACCCGATGAAGAAGAAGCCTTTGTGATGATTATGTACAGATGACGAAGAGGAGCCTTGCATCTCGGACAACTTTACACGTTTTTCAGATACTCCTTTCTTTCAATGGCAAGAACGTTTATTTCTTTGTTTTCCACCATTCAATGCAAACTTAATCCTAATTAGCACGTCCATACCCCATATAGAAGTGAAATGCCGGAGATACTGCATAAGAGCACAGAAGAAAGTAGCAAACCGAAATCTCGTCTGTTTGATCTCCGCCTCTCTCTCTCTCTCTCTATTACCTCTATGTGACATAACCGTGTTGGTGCGCGGGGCAGTGTGAGAAACGCTCTCGAGGAGAACATTCAGTCACTAATGCGGATGTGTAAAGCAGTCCCCCGATATTCTCCATCTCCTCCTTTCCTTTATTCCCTTCCTTCAACACCGCTCACCGACGCTTAGGTGTCAGCGGCTCACCCGATACCGCAATATTAGGAGATTAGTAGGCATACGTTATAAAAGAAGCTAAGGCTTGTTAACACGGACAGATGAGAATATGACGTCGACCTAAATGCGGTCGTTTGTGTCCCTGATCACGAGCTTTATTTTTATCTGTGATAACGAATTTACAGTTCTACGTGAACCGTTCGGCTATGTGAGGCCGAGAACATTTGGTGAGGACCTTATCTCTCAAAATAAGGGAAAAAAAAAAAACCGAGAGCACAGCAAGGCAGGCGTATATCTCAGTATAAAACGAGACGTGGAAAGAAGAAGGACAACAGAAATTAAAACGAAGGAAGCGATTCGGACAGAGACGGAAGGATGAGGAGGAATCTATTGAATGAAACAAAAAGGAAATTTCGAGCCCAGTCGACCAGAAACTGGCATTGACCCTTTCAACCTCCTGTCACGGTCAACACGGACTTCAAGCGTGTTGAAAAAAAAAATAAAGAAACACGAAAACAAAGAAAGGGACGAAAAGAAGGAAAGGTGAGTGAACTCGCGTTTCGTCCGGGGAAAAAAGAAAAATGACGACCGCTGCGCTGCACGCGTCATCGCTTCTCCGTGCATCTCCCGTGCTTCCTTCTGTTCTGTCAGGAGCCTGAATCCCGTTATGAGAACGACTGACGCTTCTCGACGGTCCAGTGCGGGTGGGATCACGCCAGATCCAGGTTATCGAATGTCGCCTTCCACAGGGGGCTCGGAGAGAGAGAGACAGTGTGTGTGTGTGTGTGTGTGTGTGTGTGTGTGTGTGTGTGTGTGTGTGTGTGTGTGAGAGAGAGAGAGAGAGAGAGAGAGAGAGAGAGAGAGAGAGGGAGGGACGCGTGTGTGTGAGGCGATGCGTGGATTTACTGTACAGTAACGCTAACGGTACGCATGACAGAGCGTGCGTATGTGAATGTACGCGTGGGGAAGTATGTAGGTGCCTGTAGGTTATATAAGTTTTGAGAAAGACAGCGTCTCCACATGAGAGAGATGATCCTTACAAGATGCGAAAGCACCGTCAGATGAGAGCCAAGAATGCAGTGACAGCAGGAGGCAGTATAGAGCAGGAGGAGGAGTGACTGCAGTAAGGAACGTAGGCTGGTTGGCGCGCGGGGTGGGGGGGATATCTAGAAACACATAGGCAAGAGTATATAGCAACTCGCCCGCGCATTGCACGGCCCAACGCGCAGGGGCCATGGGTGCATAGGAGCAAGCAGTTCAGTGATGCGAAACGCAGGGGCAGCCCAACACCGGCAGAATCGTATACCCACTTCCAATTGCCTTCTACAGTACATAAGGGCAGCTCCAGAAGAGAGATAGATCCGCGGGCGAGCGTGAGTCGGGCTCGGGAGAGCAACTCCGATAAGCGATGACGGCACTGGATGGCCCGCGCAGGGATAGATAGTCATGTGTTTTATGTAGTATATGTGTGTTTGTATGTATATGTACAGCTACAGAGCTGTCGAAAAGTCGAGCGTTCTCTCCAACGGGCGCACGAAAGGCATAAGTGACGTCATTTCTCCAGGTTATTCTCCAGGCTCCTTTGGCTGTGCGCTAACCATTCTCGCCATCAAATGAACGCACTCGGCGCAACCATGAGCGCTTAAACAGCTTCGGACAGATGTCTTTGCAGAAGAGACCTTGACACCGGAGCTCATGAAGAAAGAGAACGCGCAAGCTTATAATTCAACTGGAAAGTAACTTGAACCCATTCCCGTATAGCAGTGACATTTTCGCAGTTTGTATGCGTACATATACAAGTTCAAAAACAAACGCACGCACGAACGTGCGTAAATTGAGAGAGAGAGAGAGAGAGAGAGAGAGAGAGAGAGAGAGAGAGAGAGAGAGAGAGAAAGGCGAGGGGCTAAGCCACTCACCCGCTCAATATAAAGTTCTTGCTGCTTGTCTGATCAAAGCGTCTATGTTACAGCGAAGGTCAAGCCATGCATGCAGGCCCGGAGCCAAGAATGTTTTTCGACGGGGGCTCATTTGCTGACGGCCCTGAGTAACTTGAGAAAAAAAACATATTTTCATAATTTTTGGTAAGATCGCTGTGTGTACATTAAGCGAGTTTTTAAATACAACGTTATTATTAGGCTTAAATTTATGTTATCAGCACTACACTACGTTATCGACTCTACCCCTCAACCAGAATTTCGGGAGGGATGTTCATCGAAACTTGCACGAACGGGGAGGCGACGACACCCGAGCAAGATTGACACATTTGGACAGTGTGGCGGCTATTCGCTATAAGCAGCCAATGGAGGAAAACAGAAGGCAGAAGAGAGAGAGAGAGAGAGAGAGAGAGAGAGAGAAAGGCGAGGGGCTAAGCCACTCACCCGCTCAATATAAAGTTCTTGCTGCTTGTCTGATCAAAGCGTCTATGTTACAGCGAAGGTCAAGCCATGCATGCAGGCCCGGAGCCAAGAATGTTTTTCGACGGGGGCTCATTTGCTGACGGCCCTGAGTAACTTGAGAAAAAAAACATATTTTCATAATTTTTGGTAAGATCGCTGTGTGTACATTAAGCGACTTTTTAAATACAACGTTATTATTAGGCTTAAATTTTATGTTATCAGCACTACACTACGTTATCGACTCTACCCCTCAACCAGAATTTCGGGAGGGATGTTCATCGAAACTTGCACGAACGGGGAGGCGACGACACCCGAGCAAGATTGACACATTTGGACAGTGTGGCGGCTATTCGCTATAAGCAGCCAATGGAGGAAAACAGAAGGCAGAGAGAGAGAGAGAGAGACAGGGAGAGAGACAAGTTCGGTGCGAAGATGAAATGAACCTGAATCAGCGTGAACGAACAGAGTGGCGGAGTATGCACGAGGAAGAAGTAGGGGAAGCAAAGTTTTACGCGCGAAGAACGTGACCGCCAGACACGTGTGTCCTCGGGGTCTCCCACCTCAGTACGCAGACGTGGCCCGAAGCGCGCACACTTATACAAGATATAAGCGCGCAGCCGACTACCGCGTCGCCAACTCGTGTACTAGCCTTTCTTTCTTTCTTTCTTTCTTTCTTTCTTTCTTTCTTTCTTTCTTTCTTTCTTTCTTTCTTTCTTCTTTCTTCTTTCTTTCTTTTTTTTTTGTTTTCTGCTTATTGCAGGCATTCACGTTCCTCGCGCAACGCTTCTAGGCGATAAAGGAAGGTAGAACGACCCCCGAAGACCTGTCTTAGTTGTGGGGTGTATATACATGCATGGACACGGGGAAATGCACACAGCCCCGCACAAACGAACACACGGGAAAAATTAACACATTTCGTACAGAGAGAACTGCTTGCAAGATCGATGACGATGAATTCATTACCCATCGTGGTTGGCTTGGCGGCTATACGGTGGTGGCTTGCGAAGCCTGGAGGTCGCGGGATCGAATCCCGGCAACGGCAACCGCATTTCGATGTTGGAAAAATGCAGAAAACACCTGTGTAATTAGACTTAGGTGCACATTAAAGAGCTCCAAGTGATCTAAATTACCCCGGAGCCCTCCATTACGAAGCATGCTTTATAATTACACCGTGGTACTCACGTAAGACTCTATCAATATATATATATATATATATATATATATATATATATATATATATATATATATATAGCGATGTGTGTGTGTGTGTGTGTGTGTGTGTGTGTGTGTGTGTGTGTGTGTGTGTGTGTGTGTGTGTGTGTGTGTGTGTGTCCAGAACACAAGCCATCATTCTAGATAAGAACAGGACGCGACAAGCTGTGCGGCAAAGATGATGCACATTATGCGAAGCACGCATACTCTGGTCGATGAATGGCCCGTCCGAGAGATTTAAAAAATGTTTCAACGTAAGCTTTAAAAAAGCACAAGAATTTAAAGCGGGGGATTCCGTAAGTGGGTGCAGCCGGCGGAACGCATTCTGGAAGCGAATCGGAATCAGCAGGCTGGCCCAGTGACCTGCGTCGTCAGCGCGCGCGCGGCGCAGTGATACACAAAGATCTCTTTCGGCGGCGCGGTGTGCATGAATATGGCGCAGCCTCCGCGGACCGCTGAACACGCGCATCCGCAAAAGGAAAAAAAAAAAGAAAAAAAAGGAAAAGAGGAAGTCCTAGAAAAAAGAAATGATACATATATAGTACACTCAGAAGTATGAAAAAAACTGGGCCCACATAAGCCGCATAAGAAGAATTAAGCCACCTAAAAAGGACGCCTGGCTTCTTCTGCCAGGAGGAGGGAGAAGGCGATGGTGCGGAAGCGCACGTCGAGACGGGGCCACGAGGTGCTGTTTTTTATCGAGTTCCTTCCGGGGGCTATCCTCGTGTGGATCGCCCTTTGTGTATGTAGGACGGTCTATATAGACTCTACGCCGATAACGTTTTGTAAGGCGATAGGTACGGAGATAACTGTAAATAGTTATCAGTGTTTCCGTGCGCACGACGCGATGCTGGGCAGCCTCTACCACAGTGCGAGAGAAAAAAAAAAAAATTCCGGCAGCTGAGCACAAGTGGTGCGAAGACTTACAGCGTATAGCTGTTATCCTGCAGCCTGTACAAAACTACGCTAGGCCTCACCCTCTCCCCCCGTCATTTCTCTCTCCCTCACCTCCTATTCGCACCTCTTTCTATACTATATATTGCACATGCCTATACTATGCATCCATCTCTACCCTCATCCTTTCCATCCGCCTCACCATTACTTACGTCCCATCCCCTTGCCGTACTATACAAGGCTATGCTATATGAAACACCTCCTCCTTATGTATGTATGAGTGGGCTGAGGGCACAAGAGAGGAAAGAAGTGCGTGCGCAAATGCCGCGCATTTCACCGTGCACGCGCGCTTTTTTCGTGATGATGATAGTTTTCTGCTCGCAATGGACGGCGCAACGAAAAGCTTAAAGAGCTCTACGCTGTTAAGACAGATAAGAAGAACTGCTGGGGTTTATACGTGACAAAACCACGGCGTGATTATGAAGCACTCCGTAGAGTGGGTGTCTCCGGAAATTTTGACTACTTCCCTAACGTGCACTGACATCGTATACAACACAGGAACCCGCAGCATTTCACCACCATCGGAATGGGACCGCCACATCGGGGATTCGAAGTCGCGTATTTAGACTCAGGAGCCAATCGCAAGCATAACCGACTCCTCGTGGTGAATTCGTCCCGCGTATTATAAAGGAAGCTTACTTCGCCGAGCTATACAATCGACACTGAAGACGCAATTCCAGCCCGGAAAAATGTCGACAAGAACTGTTCCCTTAATTTATCTCTTTTCCGAGGTATAGAAAACACTGTAGCAGAATGGATAAATGGGCTAGTTTGTACTGCATCTTTTTAGGAAAACACGAGCGCAAAAGGACGTTTACACACAGAGAAGAACTGCACAACACAAGCGCTTGTGGTGTGCAGTTCTTCTCTGTGTGTAAACGTCCTTTTTGCGCTCGTGTTTTCCTAAATAGAAAACAACCGCGGCCTTGGTTTCGGAACGACAAGTTCTCTAGCGTGTAGTTGTAAGTGTTCAAGCGTAACGGCTCCAAGACAATTACTTACTGTGTTCCGAAAAGAAAAGAAAGAAACACGGGTACATCGCGGAACACACAATACAGCAAACTTAACGCGGTCATTGCAAACAACTACGACGGCGTGTGCACACGAAAACGCCCGTACGCTCAATGCCACGCAGCGTCTGTGCGCCCGAAGACGCGCACACGAACGAGGAAAGAATGAAGTCGCACGGGCACAATTTGCGCGCGCTTCACCAGGGACGTAAAAAACGAAGTCGCGAGAAACGTGAAACTTACGCACGCCTATATACTATATAAAGGGAGAAGACACGGCGGCCGCCAATTATCCCCCGAAACACGCAGCATTCACTATACAGCATACAAAGCGCCCTGCGTACACCTCGAATACATAGAGAAGCTAATAAATAGAAACGACCTTATATTGCTCGCGCCAACTCGTGCCTCCGAGCTTGCAAAACAATCGTCCCTACGTCGACGTGCATCTCTCCACAGTTCGGGCAGGGTAATTTAAGCCGAGTGTTGTCCAGAAGACGAGAGAAAGGCAGCAAAAGAGCGATAACTAAGGAGGGGTTTCGGAGGGGGTGGGGGAGCGCAGCCCAAACAATTGAGAGGCCGAAATAATGGGCGCGAAGACAGGGCTTCACTGTTTTCTGGAGCTAAGACCAGAAAAACGAAATAAGCACGAAGGAGGGGAATGAAAGACAAAAGTGTTTCGGGCGGTGGGCACACAGGAACGAGGCCACGGCGGCGACTTGTCTACGCGGACACAAGAGCCTCGCATGTGCTTCGTACACCGCGTCAGTCTCTCGCAGTTTTTCGCGGACGCTTCCAAAGAAGCCCGCGGTGTTGTTCCTCTTGCGCGAGCTCGTCCGTGGCGAGCGCACACGGAGGACTGAAACTGCCCCGCGGCATCCGCGGTGCACTTAACGAGAAACACCTGTCGATTTTTATCGCCCCGTTGTTCGGGCCTGGTGAGCATTGTTTCGCACGGCAGTAAATGAAGCGGCGGCATACAGGGTGTTCGAACTGGAGTGCTCTCACAATGCGAGCTTCACGGCGAGAGCGGTGGACGGAAAGTAGGCTACGAGCAAGCAAGCAAGGCGTGTGGGTGTGTGCGTGTGGACGGGCACGCACGCACACACAAAGTGGTGTGGTGGTGACAAGCGCGCTGAACATCCCATGTACGAAGTTCGGTTCGAAGAGCTTCGCTTTCGATGTGCGCCTCGGCCTTGCTGCCTGTGTGGGCGACGAGTCTGCACGTAGTCAAGTGGCCGTATCTCAGAGTGGAGCTTCGAGTCGTCGATGGGCTATGGCGGCCTGTGTACACCTATACGCATCTTGAAGTGAATACTGCAATCTCTCTCTCTCTCTCTCTCTCTCTCTCGCTCACAGTATCACCATCCCTGAACAAACAAGAGAATGCGTGCAGACTTTTACGCACCCGGTTTCTGTGCTGCCACATTCGGCTGTTAAAGTTGCCGTTTCGCGTCTGTATAGCAACTAAACGGATGATGCTTTCATTGACTGATACTTGTAAAAAGAATTCTACTCATTCATTCGACGTGTTATGTATGACGTTTCTATAGTTTTGAGGTCACGGTGTGCGAAAGTGGGAAATAATTCGTGTAACAGCCCAAAACGGAGCCGTCCACAAGCGTTACATAAAATCGCCTACAAAGTCCGAAGCTGTGACCCCGCACCCGCCACTCTGGTCGAATAGTCTTGAAGAGAGTCAAGCATGAGGTTTCGCTACACCAGCACCCGCAGATGCTAATCGAGCGATGCAGATACATAGTACCCATTTTTATCCTGAACAAGTGCAACACTGAAGACTAATCTAAGTCAGCGTCATTATTATTATTATTATTATTATTATTATTATTATTATTATTATTATTATTATTATTTGGCATTTAAACATGTACACATAAGCACATCGAGGAAATAAAGGAGGCTGACAAACGTGGTGTAGGAAAACGTGTTGCGGCACCGCCCGAGCCTAACGATGCAGCGTATATAACGCGTGGAAGTTTCACGGTGAATTTAACAATATAACGGAATTACAATGACGTCGCATGAGTCCCGCCAGAATACTATAGCTCTGACGTTGTCGACTACGTCACAGCAAGACAGCATGTCGCTTAGCTCAGCGCTGCGGCTTGATGTGCCTGCTGACTTGTCGAGGGTGATGACGACGGAGGTAGCAAAGACGTCGATTGAGTAACTCACTCACTCACTCACTCACTCACTCACTCACTCACTCACTCACTCACTCACTCACTCACTCACTCACTCACTCACTCACTCACTCCCCTCCACTTAGCGGCCGCCTTCCGAATATCTGTAACAGACGTCGCACGAGAACAGACAGCTCGGTGCGCATGTAGGTGTCCTGTCAACAAGTGGATTCGCCGTCCCGGTTTTCTTCGACAGAAAGTGAAGTGTCTATACGTCATGTGACGCATACAGACGACAGGTCCTTTTACGTAACTTGAACATGAACTTATCTTACGTGCGTAAAGTAGATTAGACCAGGACATAACGAGTGGTGCCCGGTTTGGCAGAGGAAAACGTGACGTATATAAGCGTGCGCTCAGAGGCAGCGAATATGTATTTCGGGCAACGTACACACGCCTCGCGCGCTTCGAGCGAGCGCGACATAACGTCCACATATGGGGAAACCATTGCCGAGTTGCGACGCGTACACGTATATACAGCACATGCTTGTTTTTCCTCCATCCTTGCTCGTATAGAGATGACTTGGCAAACACGATCGATGATCGGCACACCAGGAAAAAAGCAAACAAAGAAACAAACAAGCTCTGCGCTTCAAAACTGCATAAATGATGCAAGTTATACCTACGCAAGGCACTGAAAGCCATTCCGAACGCTTCTTCCTCGACAGAGGATGCGTGCGTGCGAAACGTCCTAAGGTGCGCGCGCCTATTTCGGTTGAAGCGACACGCACACGACGTTCTGTTCGAGAAAAGTTCTGGCCGACGTTGCAGGCTGGCGTTAGAGAAGCACAGAGGTAAGAAATAAGTAGCAGCGACACCTCGAGTTGCTCGTGAAACATGAGACGTCTTAGAGAGCGTGTTAGCTTTGCAGGAAAACCGGCTCACATGCGCCTCTGTACACGTGCACACGGATACGCACATAAACCCAGCCTGCAGTATAATGCAGGAAAAACGTTTCGTCACTGCGCACACGCTCCATCGTGCGGTTCGCAAATGCATCGGCACGCTCGAAGTTTACACTCCCCCACGACGCACACGGCGCACGTTTACGAGCTATATTCGGAGCTGTGGAGCCGATGCGCCTAATATAATCGAAGCCGCGTCCTATACACGAGGTTACGCTTTTCTGGAACGTCTGCAGTCGGTGACAACTTATACACGCAAGCAGTGACGGATATATACACCGCTGACAGAGACGAATAGACTGACTATAATAGGAAGGAGGAAAGACTGCTGATCAAGTGCCGTAACGGCACAGTGCGACATTGATAGCCGAACACATCCGCTCCCGAAAAGGAAGAGAAGGGGCGGAAAGATGACAGGTACAGAGGTTCGCTGGTTTCCGTTTAATGTCACGGAGAATCGAGGCGGACTTATCTTCCTATACGTGCATCTCGGGAACTATATATATGACGGACACGAGAGCATGCACAAGTACAATATGACTCTGTACGTAGGAAGGGTCTTGTACTGAATCCTGTGCTGTAAAATAAATGCACTGAACGTAAACAACTTTCGGGCGGATACAGGACACATGAGGAGAGATGGCTTGGACGCATGTACGCAGCTTTAGCGCTTTACATCATCATAACGTCAGTCGTCACGCCATCGTTGTCAAATGTGAACAGTGACTGGTATTGGTAGGAGTCGCACAGTAACTGGATCCGCACAATGGGACGCGACAAATATTTGCACACGTCGTTCATATATCCATAAATGTGATATTTGCACCGCACTGTGATATGGGACGTGTACATTCGTACATCGTTCGTGCCGATTCCGCTAACATTAAGTGTCGCAAAACGTGTCGTTCCACGGGCAATCACGAGAGATAATGCGAGGATCCTGTCAAACATCGGTTCGTCTCGCAGCCATTTAAGGACAAGGTGTTAATAATACTTCAAGCTGACGTTTTCATCTACAGAGGAAAGGCACTGTGTTCATCGCAGCATGCGTGTATATAGCACTTAACAAAAGTTAATTTCCTCGAGAGGTATACGCTCACAACGAGTAATGCAATATAAGCGCGCGTAAAGCATTCACGCGATTGTCGAGGAAAGGCTCATGGAAACTGCCCGCAGCGGAGTATACAGCAATCAGCGAAATAAGTCTTCCGGCAAGGCGCACGCATCCGAGCGTGACTGATGGACGAGAGAGAGAGAGAGAGCTATATAACACAAAAAGGTGGCACTGGAGGCCTCGAAAACAGTGTCCGTAATAAGCGAAGGATTACGCCTATACTTCCGGCACGTCCCTCACACGTCCGAGCGAAGGTTGCGCCGGACGCGTTTCGAGCACTGTACTATCATATATTGTGGCACTGCCGCGCGAGCGTTTTTTCAGCGCTTGCGCGCGCAGTCGTCACGAAAGCTCTTCCAACCCAGAAGTGGTTTCCGTCTAGCACGTGCGTATAGGTATAGGTATCCAAGAAGAACACAGCACGCGCACGCACTCCTAAAAAACGAGGAACATGCGACGAAGGCCACCTCCATAGTGCCATGGAGTTATACACAGTGCGCGCAGACTGCAAAACGAGCGCGTCAAAATCAACTCGTATAAAAGCAAGGGCATCACTTCTTTCTTTCTTTCTTTCTTTCTTTCTTTCTTTCTTTCTTTCTTTCTTTCTCTTTCTTTCTTTCTTTCTTTCTTTCTTTCTTTCTTTCTTTCTTTCTTTCCTTTTCCTCGCGTGCGAATGTCGAAGACAGGAGCGCGTGTGGACCTGCACGCATCCAACGGCGTTGACGGCAGCACAACCAGCAACGGTTCCGTTTTCCTTTATACGATTTCGACGCACGCAAGCAACCGCATTCTCACCGTTTTTTTTATATATATATATACATACGCTGCATGCGTGAAACTGCGTG